>CM016625.1:123761216-124122672 GCA_005393395.2 Gossypium australe
ACGGATACTTCGCTTCACACTCTGTGAATTTCTTGCTGAGGTAGTAAATCGCCTTTTCTCTTTTCCCCGACTCATCATGTTGCCCCAGTACACAACCCATTGAATTTTCGAACACAGTCAGATACAATATTAACGGTCTCCCGTGAGTTGGCGGTACTAGCACCGGGGGGCTAGACAAATATTGTTTTATCTTGTCAAAAGTCACTTGGCACTCCTCGTTCCATTCTCTAGAATTGTGTTTTCGAAGGAGTCGAAAAATCGGGTCACACTGGTTGGTGAGTTGAGCAATGAATCGAGCGATGTAGTTCAACCTTCCTAAAAATCCTCTGACTTCCTTTTGTGTGTGCGGAGGCGGTAGTTCTTGTATGGCTTTTATCTTATCTGGATCAACTTCAATGCCTCTCTTACTGACGATGAAGCCTAGTAATTTTCCCGAGGTAGCCCCAAACGTACATTTAGCTGGATTAAGTTTCAGCCGAAACTTCCTCAGTCTTTCAAACAATTTCTTGAGGTTCCCAACATGCTCTCTTTCCCCCCGAGATTTGGTGATCATATCATCGACGTAGACTTCTATTTCTTTATGCATCATGTCATGGAACAATGTCACCATAGCTCTCTGATATGTTGCACCGGCATTCTTTAATCCAAATGGCATCACTTTGTAGCAGAATGTTCCCTACATCGTTACGAATGTAGTTTTCTCCATATCCTCGGGAGCCATCTTTATTTGATTATAACCCGAAAATCCATCCATGAAGGAGAATAACGAATGTTTTACCGTGTTATCCACCAACGTATCGATGTGTGGTAAGGGGAAATTATCTTTAGGGCTTGCTCGATTCAAATTGCGATAATCTATGCACATTCGCACCTTACAGTCTTTCTTCGGCACCGGGACTATATTAGCCACCAATTCTGGATATTTAGAAACTTGTAGGAAGCCAGCATCAAATTGTTTCTTGACTTCTTCTTTTATCTTTAAAAGTATTTCAGGCCTCATTCGTCTTAACTTCTGTTGAATAGGTTTGCATTCTGGTTTCAATGGGAGTCTATGAACCGCTACGTCCTTGTTCAAACCTGGCATGTCCTGATACGACCATGCAAATACATCTTTGTACTCATGCAGCAAGGCGATCAAGTCACGTCTGGTATTCTCTGAAATGGAGGTCCCAATCTTCACTTCTTGCCTCTTTTCTTCACTTCCCAAATTTACTGTCTCAATGGATTCTTGATAGGGCAGAATCTGTTTATCTTCTTGTCCTACCGTTCTTAGTAAGTCAGGGGACGAGACATAATTTTTAGCATTTTCCTCAGCTTCGCATTCTCCTAAACAAATAGCTTTCTCGAAATCGATTTTAAGACTTGTAACGGAATCGTGCACGTCGTTGATATTTGAGCATCTGAAAGATGAAAGAAAAAAAAAACTATAGAGGAGCATCAAGGTATGGGAACCAACAAACATAATGCTATGGCATGATATGAGGTATATATAAGGAAAGACTGTAAGAAGAGGGAGCAATTATGAAGTTAAAGAGAATGAAAGGACTATGACAAAATGCTTCTCTATTAATGTTCATTTAAATGATAAAGATCCAACATTAGTTCTTACAACAGGATCCCACTATTACTTAAGGGCCCACAAAAAAGAGAGTTAACATTGAGCATTACTCTAGAGAGGACTTAGAAACTATAAGAAGATCCACGGCAGTCCAATTGTTCAAAATGCATCTAGAAGGATAAGGGCGTATCATTGAAACATCTTTAATTGCATCATCTCTTTTGTCAATAACATTTATACTGACGTTCTACAGACCCCTTTCAACCAATAACAACATGCTTCGTGAATCATCTCTCCCTAGGTACATCATTCCTGCAGATGTAAATGTTTTTGACAAAGGGGGATACGTTATGGACTCCAATTCCAATTCCCGACCTGAGGCTCTTGCAATCCTCCTTTCCTGATCTTTCTGTAACTGTTTCCTTCTTTGTCGCACATCGGGCTGGAATTCTAAACCGCATCGAGCCTTGTGGTGTACTGGCTTTAGCGCTCTGACTATTCCTTGCTGGTATCTTCCCAAACCTTTCTTTGCTCGGGCTCTTTTTCCCACGGTCAGCTTGATTCCCATCTTGGTATTCATTGACAGTTTGGGTGTGGGAATCTTATTTCTTTCAACAACAAATGTAGCATTGATAAATTCGAAGGAACGGAAGAAACATTCTACTGCATCTTTATTTACTTCAATGTAGGGCGCGTTAGTAGAGACAGACGCAACAATGTCTTCTTCACCAGCGACCGTGATCAAATGGTTATCCATGACAAACTTAACCTTTTGATGGAGAGACGAAGGAACTGCCCCGGCGGAATGGATCCAAGGCCTCCCTAAGAGGCAGTTATACGAAGGTGCAATATCCATGACCTGGAACTCAATATTATATGTACATGGACCCACTTCTAGAGAAATCTCAATCTTTCCTATGACCTCTCTTCGTGTCCCATCAAACACCCTTACCGTGGAATGACAAGGCCTTAGATAAGACATATCAACTGGCATCCTGGACAGTGTAGCCAAAGGCATGACGTTGAGCGCAGACCCATTGTCAATAAGCACATTCGGTATTATGTAGCCCTTGCAACCGGTTGTGATGTGCAATGCTTTTATAGAGCCCCTACCGTTTGGTGGTATTTTGTTATCACTGAAAGAGATGAAATTATCCGCATTTAAATTGTTCACCCACCTATCAAGCTTTTCAACAGGTACGTTGCTCGGCATATACGCTTGGTTTAACACTTTCAGTAAAGCGTTTCGATGTGGTTCTGAGTTCAACAGTAGAGATAACACTGAGATTCTTGCCGTTTGCTTGTTCAACTTCTCCACGATGATATATTCACTATGCTTGATAAACTTTAAGAATTCATGTGCTTCATCCTCATTCACAGGTCTTTTAATTTCTTGCTCAGACTGTATTTCAACGTCGACCTCAGCACTACGCATTGGTGTCTTTCCTTTCTGATTCGCATCAACGGCTTTCTTCTTTGGTTCATCCACTTCAGGGGAATAACATCTTCCGCTGCGGGTAAAATGCCCCACCTCGCTAACACTTCCAGTCGTAGCTTTGGGTATGGTAATGTTGACATCGTATTTCCGTGGCACCGCCTTGTCATCATTGTAAGGGAAAGGAGCTGGTACTTTGATTATCATCTTTGGTTTGACTTCCTTCTTCTTGGTCTCATAATAAATCACCAAAGGTCAATCGGCACTATAAGGGATGGCTGGTGGTTGATTATCAGAGGCGCATATTTCCCCTTCCTCGGCCTCGTCCGTTTTATCAAAGATCTTGACCTCCTTGTTGTTCATCATGTCTTGGAGTAATTTTCTGAATTCTTCACAAGAGTGGATGTCATGCCCCTCGATGCCATGAAAATCACAAACACTCTAATTTTTTGTGTTTTTTCTTTGAAAATTCTCGTTGGGCTGACAACACGACCCATTTTCGACCATCACCTCCCAAACTTTTCGCAAAGGTGTTTTTATTTCAGAAACGTAACTTTTAGCTTGTTGCGTGTCTTCTTTCGTCACTGCACTCACGTTTCCTCCAGCATGGTTAGGGAATGGATTTCCAGCCACGTTACTAGTACCGTCAAATCGTAAAATCCCAGCATCAATAAGACCCTGAACTCTCCTTTTGAAGGCTATACAATTCTCCGTAGAATGCCCCTGGTTTCCAGCATGATACATGCAACTGGCATTGGGATCGTACCATTTCGGGTATAGAGACTTCAATGGTGCCATATAATGTGGGGATATTAATTGTTTTTCCAATAGTTTCCGGTACAGTTCTCCGTATGACACGGGAATAGGGGTGAATTGAGGTTTTTCAGGATTGGGTCCCATCGGTCTTTGTTCGTTTTTGGGTTGGCTTAGAGCAGGCATGGTATTTGGTGGGAACATGGTGAATGGTCTTTGGTTATTGGTGGCGTAGACGGGGTAAGAAGGAGGTGCTTGATAATAAGGGTTTTGAGGAGGAAAATAGAAATTTGAAGGTGGGCGATATCGAAGACGTGATTGGGTCGAGTACGAATTAGAAGCATAGTGGCTCTCAGCCCCCACCATGTGTGTTTCTGCCTTCTTTTTCCTTATAGGTATTGGCCTTTTCGAATTCTCAGGGCCTTCCATCCTTCCGCTCTTGATGCCGTTTTCAATAAGTTCCCCAGACATTACAACCTCGGCGAAGTCTTTTGTGTCGTTTCCCACCAGCTTGTCATAAAATGGCGCTTTCAAAGTGTTGATAAAGAGGACCGTTATCTCAGTTTTAGTCAGTGGGGGTTCTCCTTGGGCTGAGATATCCCTCCACCTTTGCGCGTATTGTCTAAAAGTCTCTGTTGGCTTCTTTTCTATCATCTGTAGCGTTAGTCGATCAGGCGCCATATCGGAGACATGCTTGTACTGTTCACAAAACGCTGATGCTAGGTCCTTCCATGATTGGATCCTCTCTCTGCTGAGTTGATTATACCATCGGAGGGCTGATCCTATCAAGCTATCTTGAAAACAGTGTATTAACAATTTGTCTTCATTCACATAACCAGCCATCTTCCGACAAAACATGATAAGATGCGCCTTTGGACATCTCGTTCCATCGTCTTTTTCAAAATCTGGCACTTTAAATTTCAGAGACAGGACCAGATCGGGAACCAAACTGAGCTCTTTGGTGCTTAGTGTGGAGAAGACTCCAGTACCTTCAATCGCCTTGAGTCTTTCTTCCAGACTCTTATACTTGTCCTGAGCATCATGATCCTTCATTCTCAGCTTGGCTATTTCTATCGGATCATCCAAATCCGGAACTATTGGATTAGCGGAATTATCTCCAGAGTTCGATACAAACATACCCTGCCCTAGATGAGCAGGTGGTGCAGGTCGTTGCTCTAGGCCCACCGGTTCCCTTTGAGGATATCCTCTTTGCGTTGTATGGGCGTGGGATGGAGTGAATCCTGGGAGATAGAGCGGATTCTGATTAACTCTCGAATGGGGTTCTATAATATCAGGACTTTGCGCGGGTCCTTTTCCTTTGACCAGAGCTGTCATCATCTCCATCATTTTGGCCATTTGATCCTTCTGCTCAAGCGATTCCTCTCGCGATCTTACCATCAAATCCCTTGCTTCTTGCTGCGAGTTGGTCAACTGCTCTTGCAACTCTCTCTAGATTCTTTCCATTCTTTCAATTCTTTCATTGAGTTCAGCATCCATAGCTCTGGTTTTTAGACGTGTCCTATAGGGATGACGTGATTCCAGATTCGTAGTGTCGCAACTGTGGATTATACTCAGTAAATGATTAGGGTGATATGATGCTACTGCATGCAATGTAATGCAAATGCATGGTATGAATGCAAAAAGGTGTTGATTTGATTCAATTCCATTAGATAAACTTTACTAGAAAACAAATTTCCTTTCATAGAACGGATGATTACATATACGACTTCGCCCTAATGCCTAAATCCTTAACTTTCCTAAGAAGCCAAGCTAATTTTTGGCCTCGATCCGATACTGACTCGTATTGTAGACTTAATACATCAGCTTGAATAGCCAAAGTTTGTAAATGATCAGCCACCTCTCGGACTTGAACCACAGCTTCACCCATAACATAGTCTCTATCTCTGATCTGTCCTTGAGAATGGTGGAGCTGCTCCTTCCAATGTTCATTGTTCGCCTCAAGGAGCTCAACTCGAATTTTACTATCTTGTAATATCTCGAGCTCTCCTATCCTCCCTTTCATCTCCTCAATCTTGTTCTGGCTGGCTCTTAATTCGATTATCGAGTTACGACTACGGTGCAGATGCAGCGACTTTTCTAATTCTACTATTCGGGCGCGTTCCAACAGGCTCTTTTTCAAAGCGTCTTTCCGTACTCGAGCATCTCGGAACTTCTTTTCCCACTGATTGGCTCTAGATTTTTCTTCTTCAATTTCCTGCCGCCATTGCTCTGATGTTTTACCTAGACCAACGGTTCTGATGGATATGCGCAACTTCTTGTAGTCTGTCTTTAAGCTATCCAAATCCTCTTCGGCCTTATTTTTTCCTTTTTTCAATTTCTCGGCCTCGAGCTTGTGGATGTCGACATCTAACCCTGACTGCATCTTTTCCTCCTCTAGTTGCTCTATCCTCTTTCCCAATTCTCGACTCCTTCTCTCAAAATCTTGCTTGATAATTTCTAATTCGGATGGGATTATTTGTAATTGCTCCTTTGTTGGCCGGGCGTCTCCTTGGCTTCGCCTTGAGATATTGTCATTGATTCTTTTGCCCCACCACCGATCGTACTCGGGGGTCGTCATTGGACCTATGGCAAACCTCTTCATTTTTCGGGTTTGAGTCCATGCATCTGATATTTCACGAACTCTTTTCTTATAATTATTGTCCTTGTACGAAAACTCACACTGGGCTAATCCATGTGTCGCCGGTATGAACTGCCTTGATCGATACTGCCTCATCACTAGTAATGGAGCATACCCAACAGCTCCCTATATCCTGAGTAAAGGGACCCAGTCAAACTCTCCGCACCGATATAAGATCTCGTCGGGGATCATCCACGGAGCCTTCCATTCTACATCTCCCACTTGCAAATTTTGGAGAATCGCTATCCATTTCTCTCCAGATAGGTCGTTCCGCCTTTGTGTATCCGCTAATTCCTTTAGAGGAGAGTAGTTCTCGAAAAAGACTTTGCATGAGACATTTTCTATCTTCCAAAAGTGGCAATGGAACCATGATAGCAAAAGTTGTGCACATCCCATGAACCTCCCTTCGCCCGCTCTTCGGCAAGCATTCAATGATCTGAAGGTTTCGGCTAAGATTGCAGGGACGGGTGTGACTCTCTTGTCAAGTTTATCAAATAGGTCTGAGACCGCTTCCTCTACATGCCCCAACACCCTAGGGAAGATGACCAAACCATAGATGCTTAAAGCGAAGACGTCGACCCTTTTTTTCTTATTAGGATACGCTAAGATCAGATCCTTCAAGTGTTTCCAAGGGATGCACTTATAATCTCCTTTTTGCTTGATCCGAGCTGTAATCCATTGTTCGCTCATCCCTGTAATGTTCATTAGCCTTTTTGAGAATGTTGGCACATTAGCAAGCCTTGAATAAGCTTTATCAGTTTAAATTCTCGGGCATCGGAACAAGGCTGTGTACTCTTCTATGGTAGGCACCAAATCCACTTTTCCAAAAGTAAAGCAACTGTAAGCGGGGTCCCAAAACTGGGTAATAGCCCGGAGTAGGTACTCGTCCACCTTGATATCAAGCAGATAGGGCAAATCGCCGTAATTATAGTAGAATAGTTGTTTGACCTTGTTGCCCCACGAATCCCATATTTCCTTCAGTTCTCGCAGGTCATTTTGAGCCACGCTGATGCGGGTGAAATCCCATAACTCTGATTCATATCCCACTGTCAGGCTGTCTCCTTTCTCTTGCTGTATCCTTTCGGACCATACTTGAACGGCCGCATTATCCTCTACTCTATCGAGAAACCCCTTTTCCATGTTAAGCTTTTTTATCTAGTAACCGAATATGAATCAACACCTTTTATGATGAAATGCTATGCAATAAAAGCAAAACACAACAAGTTAGTATCATGTACAAAAAGAACTTAAAACGAGCAGGAAATAATCAAAATTCTATTTAAGGTAACAACTAGGGATTACATGGCTCTACCTACAATGGGCTCTTAGGTCTCTCTATATGTGGTTCAGTTCTAAAACAAGGGTACCCGAACCAGCAGATTCCTCGATCCTCACCCATTATAAGCTCATATGGATCGAGTTCGGTTCAGGGGAATACATTTCCCCATGGCTGCACGGAGATAAAAAATCTCACGAAGACATAGGTACGGATGTATCCCGAAAGTGATCCACTATCTTGCACGGAGGTAAAAAACCTCATGAAAGAGTAGCTTCTCACTCCCACTTAGAGGGTGTGACCACAACGGTCATGCAGTGCAATGCCAAAGTATTTTATGAGACTCAACAGTGCAATCATAGTACCAACAAATGCATCAAAGGAAACATGATTTTTTCAAAACAATTTTCCAAATTTCGACAAAAGGACAAAGAGTAATCAATTTTACGGCCTAACTCTCTTATTTTCCCCAGCGGAGTCGCCAAGCTGTCGTAACCATTTTTTTGACAAAACGGGAATCGACTTGGTTTTGAGAAAAACGGGAGTCGCCACCGATCGTTTATTAGGTGTGATCGGATCACCTTTGTTTTAATTAAACATTTTGATTTACTAAAACAATGTTTTTGGTCTACGAAAATTTGAGAAAATAGGTTCGGGAGTCGGTTACGTGCGAGGAAGGGTTAGCACCCTCGTCACGCCCAAAATTGATACCAAATTGATTATTTGATGCCTCAATGTCGAAAGTTGAAAATTTAAAAAGAAAAAGGAAATTGATCTTTTTTTTTTTGAAATATTTTAATTTTCTCGAATTGAATATCAAGATTTTCTTATTCCGAAGGAACAAAATATCACATCCAATACGTAGGACACGATGATTTTAATCCTTGAATCCAATATCATCTCTTAATCTCTGAGACTCATGCATTAAAATATCAAAAGGATATTCGATTGTTTGGCCAAGCGAGAGAGTCGAAACCCAACACATAGGGCACGATCTCTCGAATTTCCAAACATAGAATATGGCCTTATTTGGAAACTTTTAATTTTGGATGAAGTTTATAAAAGATTTTTAGGTTATGCCCAACGAAATTTAACAAATATATATGACATGAATTTGGTACAACAATAACATAATACACATAATACGTAACATTGGAATCGTTAATCTATAATATTAACATGCATGGATAATAATAAGGATGGTGGAACAATAACATACACAATAATAACGAAAATGATAATATCAAAGATATGAAAATACGAATAAACAAATCATAATACATGCAAGAATGACAATCACATAATTTACATTATTTTTTAAACATCAATATTAATAGTCAAAGAATGGTGAACTAACCATTTTGAAAAGAAATAATACATAAACAATTTAAAATAATTGACAAAACAATTTTAAGTCAAGAATGCATAAAAGGGCGGTAATTTATGAAGTAATTTTAAATGGTGTCAAAAATAAAGAAAATTTAATGTTAGAATAACGATTTAGGTTAATAAAGATAACACACAAAAACTCAAAATAAATAACAATAATAATAATAATAATAATAATAATAATAATAATAATAATAATAATAATAATAATAATAATAATAATAATAATAATAATAATGGTACAAATTGGAAGAAAAATAAATATATAAACCCTTTTTTAAAAAGATGGGAAATCGTATTGAAGTCAAAATAAAATAATAAGGACCAGAGTTGAAATAAACTAGAAGGTAACCAAGGGCCAAGTGCCATGCGCGCAAATTTGTGGGGATCGAATGGGTAAATAATCCACCACGATGCGCAGCGTTTTGGCGCGAGGCTAAATCGTGAAGCGCGCAATGTTTAAGGGGCAAATTTGAAAGAAACGCAAGGATTATTCTGCACCAAATGAGAATGCGGAGGGATTTAGGGCATAAATAACTCTTTTTAAAGCAGAGGCGCGGATCCGGGTCACCAAGCGGGTCGACGCGCGGATCCCACCCCCTGAAACGGCTCCGTTTTGTTAAGAATATATAAGCCCAATGTTTCTCTTAAAAAATCAAATTTTTAAACCCTAAGATTTCCTCAAAAACCAGCAGCCAATCCCTTTTTTCTCTCATTTAGCCCGACGATTGGCCTCCCCGACGTTCCACCTACCACCATCTTGTTCTGTGGCCATTGTTGCACGGAGAAGGGACCTTAACCCCACTCGAAGTCCTATCCTTTGAAGCCCCGACCTCGACGCCGCATCGCCATTAAATCCGCGACCGATGAAAGACGTAGCGGAGCTTTTGGATTCCAGTGAGTTTCCCTTCTTCGTTTTTTTTATTATTGTTTGTAAAAAGTTTTTTTCTAAAATGATTAAATCAAAACTAAATGAAAACAAGCAGGAGTAGTAGTAAATAATAAGAGCGAAAACAACATCAACCTTTAGTTTTCCAATTTCTTTTTGATTTTTTTCAGTGTTCGTAAAAGCCAGCCCGTTTACATTGATTTTGAACGGCTTTATAGCCGAAAGACACAACTTATTTCTTATTCTATTGTTTGCTCCATGTTTTTCTGTCATTGTTGCCTCTGTTTCTCTGTTTGTCGCGTGTTGTTTGTAGGGCATGGGCAGGGCGTCGGCGTGCGAGACGTTGGTTGCCGAGACGTGGGAAGCCAGAGGCGTCTAGGGGAAGTGGCCCATGTCAGAGGTGCGGGGCGTGGGAAGTTGGAGCGACCCAGGTGCGCGTGTGGGGACGCGCGGTGGCGCTGGAAAAAAAAGGACTCTAGGGTTTCATGGTTATCTTGATCTGTTAAGGGCTAGGGTAGATTGGGCCACTCGGGTTTGGGCTGGTCAAAGGGTTATGGTCTCACTGGGTCTGTTGTAACTGGGTTAATTGGGCTTTGAGTTTTTTTGTAAATGGACATTCAAAAGGACTGTTATATTTTGGACTTTATTTATGGCTTTTGTTTTATTGCTTTTTATATTGGTATGGGGCCCCGGGCAAATTTGGGTTAATTTTAAATGGGTCATTCGGGTTTGGGCTAGCTGGTTTGGCTGAACTGGTTATGTATTTGGACTGCCTTTTATTTTATTGGTTTTTCATTTCTGTTTTTTTTTTTGTTTTATTACTTGATGGGCCTCGGTCGCTTCTGACGGGCCTGGGCCAAAATTGGTTATTACAAGAAATATTAATGGTTAGTAAGTTATCATGTTTTTGCTTCTATATGACTTCTTTAATGGTTACTCAGACCACGTACAAGAACTTTCATATGGGTAATTCTACTTCCTGAACCCATTTGTTTCTTCCCTTTACCAAAGCAACTAAACGCAATTTTAATGATTAATAAGTTATCATTTTTGCTATTACTTGTACTTCATAAACTGATTATCAGGTACCTTATTTTACTAGTGCTGATAACTTGATTGCACTTCTAATATTGTCTTCTAATCAGGATATTTTACTCAACTGGAGTATCAAGGATGCCCTTGTTGCAGAGGAGAAGTTCTTCCGCAGTCGTCCAGTATGGCTGCACCAACCTTTAGTTTCATTGTTTGATACAGTTTCCATCTACAATTGGCTTATTCATTTTTTATGGTACACAGGTATATACTAGTCTAGCTGATCGTTGTGGTGTTCCTCAATTGGCAAAGAAGTTGAACCAGGTAAAATATTTGCTAGTTGAAGTTTCCAGAACTTTTATGGGGTATAATTGAAAAAAATCTAAATGTCGATGCTTTTTTCTAGTGTTCATACTTTCTATTGATGTTTACTTAACCCTGTCATCCTATTAATTTTCCTCTGTGCTATGCATTTGGTAGAAAAATCTCCCATTTACTTTTGACCAGATTGTAAACTTGCATCATTCTACTATTATCTAGAGCAATTTTCCTTAGGCTTGGTTATGTTTGGAGTGTTTCTTCTTTCCTTTTCCCTTTTATCTTAATCAAGTCACCCTCATGCTTATAGCATCTGTTGAAGGCCTTGTGCTAGTAGTTGGGGACTGATTTGAGATCCTACTGGTTGAGCCCTGTGACCTAGTTGTGCTGTATTTGTTTTATCTAATTGATGAGTCTTTCTATGATGTTTCTAATGTAGATTTTAGTACAACATATAAAGGCAATACTTTCTGGCCTGAAATCACGCATTAGTTCTGCACTGGTTTCTGGGGCAAAGGAGCATGCAAGCTATGGAGAAATTACAGAATCAAAGGCATGTATATTTGTTTGTCTACCACGACCTTTGTTGAGTAGTAACTGAAATAATTTTCTTACGACAAAATTATGGTTTTATAATTGTCGAAACCATTCTTAAAAGGGGTTTTTAAAAACGGGAATCGACTTTTAAAAATATGGAGTCGCCACCGATCTTTTTCATTTAGGTGTGATCGGGTCACCTATAAAGATATTTTGGTCTGCAAAATTCGAGAAAACGGATTCGGGAGTCGTTTACGTGCAAGGAAGGGTTAGCACCCTTGCGACGCCCAAAGTTGGTACCAAATTGATTAATGTTGTCCTAATATCGAAAACTTGAAAATATTTAGGGTAAAACTTTCGAGAAAAAAAAAACGGTTAATTGAATTAGGATTGAATCTCAAGATTAATTCGCTTCAAAGGAATAAAAGTATCATACCCAACACGTTAGGATATAACACCCTTATATTTTGACACTGAAATCATCTTCGATCTTCAAAACATGTAAAAGAAGAGGGTATTTGAGTATTTAGTCGAGCGAAAAGATCGAAACCCAGCACGTTAGGATGTAATTTTCCGGACTTCTAAACACACAAATATTACCTCTTTTTGTATGAATTAAAAATGTCGAGTTGCGATTTAAAACTGTTGATCTACATGAAATGACGAAAACGAGAAACTAACAATACTGATAATAAAAGATACAATAATATAAAAAATATAAAAAGGTAAAAGATGGCATTTAAAATAATAACAATGACAAAACAAAAGGATATTAGTAACGATGGAGATAATAGTAAATATAGAAAAATAATAATAATAATAATAATAATAATAATAATAATAGTAGTAATAGTAGTAGTAGTAATAGTTATAATAATATAAAAATATAATAATACTACAAGATATGTACAACATGATAATAATGATAATAGTGATAGTAAATAGTATATAAAAATAATAATAAAGATAATAATAATTAATAATAATAATACGAGATATGTACAATATAATAATAATATAGATATAGTGATAATAATAATAATAATAAGAATGAGAATAATAATAATAATTAATAATAAAGATATTAAATAAATATAATAATAATAAAGTAATAATAATAGGAAGTTTTAGCTAGGTTAAAAAAAGATAGTGAAAATAATAAAGAGGGACTAAATTAAGTAAAAAACAAAATTTCGAGGCGAATTTAAAATAAAAGAAAGATTTGGGGACCTATTTACACGCGCGAAAGGACTGGGGGGACCCAGGAGGTAATAAAACCCTTTTGCCAAAATGCGCTGCAGAAAGGACTAGATTGTGAATAAAAGTAAACTTTTGGGCCAAATTAAAATACCAGAAAATCTAATTTTAAAAAACTGAAAATGCGGAAGGACAAAAGGGCAATTAGCCCAATCGACAAAAACGCGCGGATCCTCTGGTCGGGTCGAGTCGCGCGCGCGGGTCGTATGCTAAACGACGTCGTTTTGGGCATTAATGGCCAGCCCCAAAACGACGTCGTTTTAAGGGGCTATATAAGGCCCAAAATTCAGAAAAAAAAAATCATTTGCACCATTTGTTAAAAAAAAAAACTCATTCCTTCTCTCTCTCTCACTCTCTGCAAATCTGGAAAGGGGAGGGGATTCTGGTGGCCGGACCACCGTGGGCTCTGCCACGCGGTGGCCGGAATTTCGCAAAAGGTATATTTTTTTCTTTTTGTTTTATTTATTTTTTATATCCTTCATATATGTATGTATTTGGTTGAGTAATAGATAAAAGGGGAAATAAATTGTAACACCCCAAACCCGGCCCACGAGCCACGACCGGATCTGGTATGTCACGGAATAAAGAAGTTTGAAAAGTTTGGATTAGTAGAAATTTAAAATTTTGTTAAGGGTATAAAACAGTGTTCACTAAAACTCAAGTGAGTTGATTTGGTAAATCCGATTGAGTTGAAAATCCTTTCTTCCTTTAAAA
Source organism: Gossypium australe (assembly GCA_005393395.2). NCBI lineage: Eukaryota > Viridiplantae > Streptophyta > Magnoliopsida > Malvales > Malvaceae > Gossypium > Gossypium australe. Next base: position 123,775,013 of record CM016625.1, read on the forward strand.
CCATTTGATCATTTAAATTTTAGAACAATAGGGTGATCAATAGCTTAGAAAATTTCGTTACCCGATGGTAACATTTTTTTTTTCTTTTGAAAACGCGTACGAGTACTTATTTTTGAAAACGTTACTTTTAACCGATTTGCATAACCGTTCGTAAGTTTATCAGTTATATAATAAAGTAAAAACAACTACCTAACCATCCAAAATAATAATAATAAGCGGCCATATTATAACCCAATCGAATTGTAGTGAATGATAAACTTAAAACGGGGCAAAATAAAATTTCAAGTCCACAAAACCAACATGGCAGCCTCGAGCTCTCCTCGGCTCCGAAGTCACAATATCCGTCAATACGTGTGGTGCCAAACCACTGGTGGTACCAAACCACTGGTGACCCGAAGTCACAATATCCGTCAATACGTGTGGTGCCAAACCACTGGTGGTGCCAAACCACTGGTGACCCGAAGTCACAATCAAATGATGGGGCCAACCCATCGTGTGATACCAAATCACTGGCGTCGATCCCATATCTCAAATGTGGGGCCAACCCACGGTGGTACTAAGCCACAGGGACAAGACGCTATGAGGTGCCAAACCTCTGGAGGTACCAAACCTCTGGTGACCGTAGTCACAATGTGTTACCAAAACACTGGTGTCCGTCGACACGATTATTACTCCCTCTCATCAATCCCACCATCATCATGCTCATATCACAAGTATCATGATCCCATATATCATGCAATCGTATATAGCATGGCATTTCACAGCATATGATGGCATATACAACATATATCATAAATCGAGTAATAGGGGACTTACCCGAAAACCAAGCTTATGCCCACTAGGCAAAGTTACCACATGAGAGGTTATTAATATCATCATAGTAACAATTATTACTAATAAAGTGTGTAAGAGCTTACACACCTAATTAATCGGGGGTCTAAAAGAAATCCCGGATCTACGTGATATTATAAAAGTCCCGAACTTGTCCTCGTATAGCTCCTATTATTCGGCCATCACGGGTTAGTATTTAGGGGTCTTATTGATTAACTAACAATCCAAAGGATTGGTCATATTACAACAGAATAGGGCCTTAGGCCGAACCTTGATTAGCACTAACCAACGTGATTTGAAGACCCGGAACTTCAGATTCCTAGCCGAAAAGTCCCCTCCTAAAAAGATAGTGCATAAATCGATTATTCAAGAATACCAAGAATGGCCTTTGGCCGAAATTCTTAACTATTTTTAAGCTTACCGAAATCCCAAGTTATTGTTTGACTTGTTGAGATTCTCTGAAGAATCAAAATCCAAAGTACTCCTCGGTGACAGCTACACGCACGTATGCTAAAACAAAGACCCTATGCAAAATCGGCCAACCTTAGAAGTGCTTTAAATTCATGCTTTCGGCATACACTAGGGAAGATGAGTCAAAATCGAAGTTAGGGAGGAATACTTACCAACCTTTGAACTTGATAACACTCTCCCTCTTTGGGGGTTCGGCCTAGCTTGCAAAAGAGGATTGAATGCTCGGCTATTCCATCGAAAAAGAAGGTAGGAAGAAGGAGCAAATCTCGGCCCCCAAATGAGCCTACCTTCAAACGAAAATACCACCCTAAAACCTCCTTCCAAAACCGAATCCTCAAGTTCTTGGAGTCTCCCTAGTTCGGCTAAAATAATGTGACAAGGAAAGAAAGCAACTACAAGCTCTCCCTTAACAACTCAAGGCCGACCAAGCTCCCTTAACCAAACTCTATTCGGCCAAGCCTTCAAAAATTGGAGAGAAAGGAAAGTAAAAGAGCCATTTTCGGTCATGCCCTTCTTGCTAACCTTCAAACCGGCCATGGTCTTCCCCCCCTTTCTTTTTGATACTTCCCATCAACAATAATAATAAAAAAAAGAAAAAGCCTTGTTTATTCACTTTCCCAAGCCATAAACCATCACCAAGGATAAAATAAACTTAACAAGGCACCTCCCATGCTCCCATGTAGCACATATAATAATAAAATAAAAGAAACTAATATCTATATATATAAATAATAATAGTAAAAGATAATGCTACCCAAGTCCCCATACCTTGCTGCCGAAAAAGAGAGCAAGGGCAGCATGCCTTCCTGCACGCGCGTGCCCCTGCTGAGCCTAACCACACCGGCCACAATTAAAAGGCCATGCCTTGCTGCCCCCAGGTCTCGAACCCGAGACCTGGAGGAGACTTCCCCCTCTTGCAGCGCCCTTAGCCACTCGGCCAAGGCACATTTCATGACATAATGCGTCGGAAATTCCTCTTAAGCACTCGGTCCCTGGGCTCCTGCACGCATTAATGCCAGAGAGAGAAAAAAAAACAATAAGCACGTTCATGCGCCACCCTCGGGTCTCGAACGCGAGACCTGAGGCAGAATCCCCCACGCTCCAACCACTCGACTACTGGCGTTTCATGACATGAGCCGGCAAAACTTTCTTTTAAACCTATGCTTCACGGATCCCTAAAGCTTTAATGCTAAACAAAGGAAATTAGAAGCATCCATGCGCCTAACAGGACTCGAACGCGAGTCCCCGAGCTGCAACGAACCGCCACGCCCCTGGCCACTTTGCCAAGGTATTATTTGTGACATGAATTCATCAAAATTTTCTTTTAATCCTTCCCCAAAGGCTCCTTTAGCTTAGGCGCTAAAAGCGAAAATTTAAACGCCCCAAGTGTGACTCCCGTGGCTCGAACGCAAGACCAGAAGGAATGATCCCAAGCCCCCAGCCACTCTTCTAATGTGCCGTTCGTGACCTAACTCGACAGCATTTTCTTTTAACTACTCATACACTTCAACGCCCAAAACAAAAACAAACTCCCTTTTGCGTCCATTGTGATTCGAACCCGAGCCTCTAGCACCAGGGCCCTTAAGTGGCGCTCCCACGCCACTTTGCCAGCCGTTTGTTTGTGTCAAGATTCGCCCTAATTTAATAATAAGGCTTATACACTTAGCCCTTTTCATCCCAGGCACTTAAAGAACCTTTTTAACCCTATACCCGACTAACTCGGGATTTCTGACCAAACCCTAGCACGTGTATTTATATAAGCAAACATGCTATAATTAAAATATACTGCAAACAACCTTAGTGCAGGATGTGACAGTTCTACCCCCCTTAAAATAATTTCGTCCCCGAAATTACCTGGGTCAGAAGAGTTGGGGGTATTGCTGCCGCATCGCATCCTCAGGCTCCCACGTAGCTTCCTCCACGCCATGATTCTGCCATAGGACCTTCACTAAAGGAACTGACTTCCTACGCAAAACTTTCACATCCCGATCTAGGATCTGCACAGGTTCCTCTTCCATCGTCAAATCTGGACTCACCTCAACTCCCTCAACAGCCAAGACGTGTGATGGATCAGAACGGTAGCGTCTAAGCATGGAGACATGGAACACATCATGAATCTGACTTAGTTCTGCAGGTAACTCGAGCTGATAAGCCACTGGTCCCACTCGTCTCATCACCTTAAACGGTCCAATGAACCTTGGGCTTAATTTGCCCTTCTTCCCAAATCTTAACACCTTCTTCCACGGTGAGACCTTCAGAAAAACTTTGTCTCCTACGGCAAATTCTATGTCTCTCCGCTTGAGATCAGCATAAGACTTTTGCCTATGCGAGGCTTCTTTCAACTGAGCTTGGATCTTCTTCACCTTATCCTCAGTTTCTGCAACCAATTCTGGTCCTAACATCTGTCGCTCACCCAACTCCGTCCAACAAGTAGGTGTGCGACACCTCCTACCATATAACGCTTCATATGGTGCCATCTTAATGCTTGCCTGATAGCTGTTGTTGTATGCGAACTCAGCTAATGGCAAAAATTCTTCCCAACTACCCCTGAAGTCTAAAACGCAGCTTCTTAACATGTCCTCCAAAATCTGAATAACTCTTTCCGACTGCCCGTCAGACTGTGGATGGAATGCTGTACTGAAATCCAACCGTGTACCCAAAGCCTGATGTAGTGCTCTCCAAAACCTTGATGTAAATCTGGGGTCTCTGTCTGAGATGATCGACACTGGCACACCATGCAACCTCACTATCTCTGCCACATACAACTTAGCTAACTTCTGGAGTGAGTAATCCACCCTTACCGGTATGAAGTGAGCTGACTTGGTCAGATGGTCCACAATCACCCAAACTGCGTCCTTCTTGCTGGGCGTGAGGGGTAGCCCACTGACGAAGTCCATAGTGATCCTTTCCCATTTCCACTGAGGAATCTTCACCGGTTGAAGTAACCCAGATGGCAACTGATGTTCCGCTTTTACTTGCTGACACGTGAGACACCTTCCCACGAATTCAGTTACCTCGCGCTTCAACCCTGGCCACCAGAACTGCTTTCTCAAATCTCCGTACATCTTGCTACCCCCAGGATGCATAGCGTATGGGCTGCTATGCGCATCCTGAAGAATTCTTTGCCTCAATCCTACATCATTCGGCATGCAAGGCCGCCCTTGAAAACATAACACACCATCACCAGTCAAACTATACCCTTCCAAACCACCATCTCGAACTTGCAACCTCCGCGCGTTTAAACTGTCATCCCCTAATTGCCTTTCTTTAATCTCCTCGATCCAAGTTGGCTTAACTTGCAACTCTGCCAAAAGTCTTCCGTCGTCGTATAGACTAAGACGAGCAAACATCGCCCTTAAGTCTGTCACGACCTTTCGGCTCAACGCATCAGCCACCACGTTAGCCTTGCCTGGGTGGTACTCAATTGAACAGTCGTAGTCCTTCAACAGTTCAATCCATCGGCGCTGCCTCAGATTCAAGTCCTTCTGAGTCAAGAGGTACCTCAAACTTTTATGATCCGTGTAGACTATCGATTTCTCCCCATATAAGTAATGCCTCCATATTTTCAAAGCGAAGACCACTGCCGCTAACTCCAAGTCGTGAGTTGGATAGTTGACCTCATGCGATCTTAGCTGACGGGATGCATAGGCCACTACCTTCCCTTCCTGCATCAACACACATCCCAAACCATTATGGGATGCATCACAATAAACCGTGAACAATTTCCCTGCCTCAGGCTGTACCAAAACGGGAGCTTCCGTTAGAATCTTTCTTAGCTTATCAAAACTTTCTTGCTGTTTCTCTGACCAAACAAATGGGACTCTTTTTCTTAATAGCTTAGTCAACGGTGCTGCGATTAAGGAGAATCCTTCCACAAATCTTCGATAATACCCGGCCAGACCCAGAAAACTTCGAATTTCTGCCACTGTCCTAGGTGGTTTCCAGCCCAACACCGCTTCAACCTTGCGAGGGTCCACTCTAATCCCTTCCGCTGACACCACATGACCCAAGAAGGTCACCTCCCTAAGCCAAAATTCGCACTTACTGAATTTGGCATACAACTGCTCCTCCCTCAGCACTTGTAGAACTATACGCAAATGCCTATCATGCTCCTCCTCCGTCTTCGAGTAAACCAATATGTCGTCTATAAACACTACGACAAATTGATCTAAGTATTGCTGAAACACCCTATTCATTAAGTCCATGAACGCTGCCGGCGCGTTGGTCAGCCCAAACGGCATCACTAAGAACTCGTAATGCCCATACCGGGTACGAAATGTCGTCTTGTGCACATCAGCCTCCTTTACCTTAAGTTGATGATAGCCCGACCTAAGATCTATCTTCGAGAACACCGATGCACCCTTCAGTTGATCAAACAGGTCATCAATCCGAGGCAACGGATACCTGTTTTTGATCGTTAGCTTGTTTAGCTGACGGTAGTCGATACACATCCGCATTGACCCGTCTTTCTTCTTGACAAACAACACAGGTGCTCCCCACGGAGATATACTAGGTCGAATGAACCCTCTATCCAAGAGTTCCTGAATTTGAGCCTTCAGTTCCACCAACTCCTTTGGTGCCATTCGATAGGGTGCTATAGACACAGGTGCCGTCCCGGGCAACAAGTCTATGCCGAACTCCACTTCCCGATCTGGGGGCAGACCCGGAAGTTCTTCTGGAAACACATCAGCGAATTCCCTTACAGTTCGGACCTTCTCAACTGCTGACTCCTTAGCCTCCAAGGCATAAATTCGAACCAACAGCGCCTCACACCCCTTTTTGATCATCTTCTCGGCCTTCAAGGCAGACACTACATTGGATAGATAGTCTCTTCTGTTACCTATCATGACCACTTCATCACCCTCATCCGTCTTTAGAATCATGCGCTTAGCAGCGCAATCCAACCTTGCCTGATACTTAACCAGCCAGTCCATTCCAAGAATTAGGTCGAACTCCCCAAACGGCAGTTCCATCAGATCAGCCACAAACACTACCCCTTGGAGTTCTAGGGGTATATCTCTATATAGCTTGTTCACTATCACAGAGTGTCCTAGAGGGCTAATTACAGTCATCTCGCTAGAAGCAGTCTCAAAATCCAAGTTCATAGTCTCTACCACACTACTGGCAATGTATGAATGCGTCGAACCCACATGAATTAACGCAACATAAGGGAGACCGAAAATTAGGAACGTACCGGTGATGACGTCCGGTGCGTCACCCTCCTCGCGACGCCTCGCTGTGTAGACTAAGCCAGGCTGCCTAGCTTCTGTGTTGCCTGCTCCTCTGGCCTGAATTCCGTGACCTCGATTAGGGCCATTGCCTCCTCTACCATTACCACGACCCTTCTGCGGTGGTCCCACATTCCTTGCTGGAGTACGGTTCTGACCCTCTGGCTGATTCCTTGCCATCTTTCGAGGATAATCCCTTACACGGTGATCCGGAGATCCACATTCAAAGCAACCCCTCTCACCGGTGTAACAACCTCCCCAATGTGACTTCCCACAGCGATTACACTGAGCCGGTCTCTGATTAGTAGCCATGGTCCTTCCGGCCTGATTTGGCCCACTCTGTCTGGCCCTCTTGTGTGCATTATTTCCCGATCCAGACGACCCTACAACTCTTTTCTGCTTGTTCCTATCATAGCTCTGCCTCACAGACTCCCGGACCCTTTCGGCTACCTTAGCCTTCTCCACCAGAATAGCAAACTCACGTACCTGTTGTGGAGCAATCAATAGCCTTAGGTCATCCCTAAGTCCGTCTTCAAAACGGACGCAACGATCATGCTCAGTAGACACAACTCCCCGAGCATAGCGGCTCAGTCTCAGGAATTCTGCCTCATACTCAGATACCGACTTGTTTCCTTGCACGAGTCCCAGAAAGGTTTTCCTCTGAGTATCAGTGTAGCTGGTGCCCACATACTTCTTCTGATAAGTAGCTTTGAAGTATTCCCAAGTAAGGTCGTCTGCTGTAGCGCCGTCTCGAACTGTGAGCCACCACTGGTATGACTCGTCTTTTAGAAGCGACATCGCTCCTTTCAGCTTCTCCTCATTTGTTAAGTCGAGATCGTCCATGATCCTCTCGGTTGATTCTAACCAATATTCGGCTGTACTGGGTGCGACACCTGACACACCCCGAAATACTTCAGCTCCATTGGATCGGAGCCGCTCAGATACAGACTTCCGAGCTCCTGTACTTCTACTGGTCTCAGCCATCATTTCTAGAACACGCAACATAGCCTGCGATACCGACTCACCCCCCGTCTGATCCTGATGTCCATCACCAAAAGTTGGGGGTGGCGGTGGAGGTGATATCTCATTATCCGATCCTTGGCCCGACCTAACTGGTTCTGTCATGGCCATCCGGCCTCTACCGCGTCCCCGACGGCCGCGACCTCTAGAACTCATTTCTTATGGCGCAATCTGTCTTAAAAAGTTTTATGAGTTAGTCAATGTTCCACTGATTATTAGCAAAGAACTTTATGGGCGAAATTAAGGAGTTGTTCTTTCGATCAAACAAGTTTCAAGTCTTCTATCGTAATTCGAAGATACACATTCACTTATTCCTTCACTCTTTTTGACCCATTTCTTAACCCGGGGGTATTTTCGTCATTTACCCTACAGGGGTATTTTGGTAATAAAACAAGGTGAGTTTGTAAATCTTTGACAAATCAAGGGAAATTTAAAAATTTGCAAAACTTGGGGTTCTTTTTGAAAAATTGTCTTCCCAAATTGATAGTGTTGCAAAACTTTGAAAATCAGGGTCATTTTGGTAATTTGCAAATTAGGGGCAATTTTGTAATTTTCCAAAATCACGACATTTTTGATATTTTGCAATTTAGGGATCTTGGGTATAAGAAAATTTTGTTAAAATTTTGGGGTAGCTTAGTAGATTTTAAAACTAGGGGTATTTTAAAATGTCCATAAATCAAGGGAATATAAATCTTACAAGTTTGAGGGAAGTCCTTAAAACTAGAGTTTTTTTTTTTTTAAAAGGCGGCTAATTCCCTTTCGGGTTTTAATAATAGGTTTTAGCCTACGAACAAGTCCTCACGATTTGGGTGAACCAAGGCTACGCACCAGGTAGGATTCCCGCGAAGAGGAGGTGAGTCGCTAAGACCACTTAAATACCAAGCTCTTCCGGATCCAGTCCTAGACATGCGTACAAGGGTTACCACACCTTAACTCGGTGACTTAGTCATGGGTTTGTTTAATTAGGCAATTATAAATCTTATGCGATTGTTTGGGGTAAACTAGTCCTAGGGTTCATATACCTTTTATACTATCTACGTCCCATTTTCTACCCATTTACAGATAACCATTCATACATAGATTAAAGATACTTACAAGAGCGGATCGGTGCCGGAGACTCGACGCCATGTTGTTCAACCAAAACCATTTCCAAAGAGGTTTTCAAAAGCCTATCTAGCAAAAACATTTTTAGGTCTTAGGCCCTCACAGCCGAGTTTTTGAACCGGGCTCTGATACCAAAATGTAACACCCCAAACCCGGCCCACGAGCCACGACCGGATCTGGTATGTCACGGAATAAAGAAGTTTGAAAAGTTTGGATTAGTAGAAATTTAAAATTTTGTTAAGGGTATAAAACAGTGTTCACTAAAACTCAAGTGAGTTGATTTGGTAAATCCGATTGAGTTGAAAATCCTTTCTTCCTTTAAAACCATTTGATCATTTAAATTTTAGAACAATAGGGTGATCAATAGCTTAGAAAATTTCGTTACCCGATGGTAACATTTTTTTTTTCTTTTGAAAACGCGTACGAGTACTTATTTTTGAAAACGTTACTTTTAACCGATTTGCATAACCGTTCGTAAGTTCATCAGTTATATAATAAAGTAAAAACAACTACCTAACCATCCAAAATAATAATAATAAGCGGCCATATTACAACCCAATCGAATTGTAGTGAATGATAAACTTAAAACGGGGCAAAATAAAATTTCAAGTCCACAAAACCAACATGGCAGCCTCGAGCTCTCCTCGGCTCCGCATCTGTGCTCTACTCACCTGCAAGATAATATGGGAAGGGGTGAGTCACCAAGACTCAGTGTATAAATCCCCAACCCGGAAATAACACTCATACACAAGATATTAGTATGACATGCAATTATGCAACCCAACCTAGCCATCCATGCTCCTTTTCTACCCCGTGTGGTACCAAACCACTGGTGGTGCCAGACCACTGGTGACCCGAAGTCACAATATCCGTCAATACGTGTGGTGCCAAACCACTGGTGGTGCCAAACCACTGGTGACCCGAAGTCACAATATCCGTCAATACGTGTGGTGCCAAACCACTGGTGGTGCCAAACCACTGGTGACCCGAAGTCACAATCAAATGATGGGGCCAACCCATCGTGTGATACCAAATCACTGGCGTCGATCCCATATCTCAAATGTGGGGCCAACCCACGGTGGTACTAAGCCACAGGGACAAGACGCTATGAGGTGCCAAACCTCTGGAGGTACCAAACCTCTGGTGACCGTAGTCACAATGTGTTACCAAAACACTGGTGTCCGTCGACACGATTATTACTCCCTCTCATCAATCCCACCATCATCATGCTCATATCACAAGTATCATGATCTCATATATCATGCAATCGTATATAGCATGGCATTTCACAGCATATGATGGCATATACAACATATATCGTAAATCGAGTAATAGGGGACTTACCCGAAAACCAAGCTTATGCCCACTAGGCAAAGTTACCACATGAGAGGTTATTAATATCATCATATTTACAATTATTACTAATAAAGTGTGTAAGAGCTTACACACCTAATTAATCGGGGGTCTAAAAGAAATCCCGGATCTACGTGATATTATAAAAGTCCCGAACTTGTCCTCGTATAGCTCCTATTATTCGGCCATCACGGGTTAGTATTTAGGGGTCTTATTGATTAACTAACAATCCAAAGGATTGGTCATATTACAACAGAATAGGGCCTTAGGCCGAACCTTGATTAGCACTAACCAACGTGATTTGAAGACCCGGAACTTCAGATTCCTAGCCGAAAAGTCCCCTCCTAAAAACATAGTGCATAAATCGATTATTCAAGAATACCAAGAATGGCCTTTGGCCGAAATTCTTAACTATTTTTAAGCTTACCGAAATCCCAAGTTATTGTTTGACTTGTTGAGATTCTCTGAAGAATCAAAATCCAAAGTACTCCTTGGTGACGGCTACACGCACGTATGCTAAAACAAAGACCCTATGCAAAATCGGCCAACCTTAGAAGTGCTTTAAATTCATGCTTTCGGCATACACTAGGGAAGATGAGTCAAAATCGAAGTTAGGGAGGAATACTTACCAACCTTTGAACTTGATAACACTCTCCCTCTTTGGGGGTTCGGCCTAGCTTGCAAAAGATGATTGAATGCTCGGCTATTCCATCGAAAAAGAAGGTAGGAAGAAGGAGCAAATCTTGGCCCCCAAATGAGCCTACCTTCAAACGAAAATACCACCCTAAAACCTCCTTCCAAAACCGAATCCTCAAGTTCTTGGAGTCTCCCTAGTTCGGCTAAAATAATGTGACAAGGAAAGAAAGCAACTACAAGCTCTCCCTTAACAACTCAAGGCCGACCAAGCTCCCTTAACCAAACTCTATTCGGCCAAGCCTTCAAAAATTGGAGAGAAAGGAAAGTAAAAGAGCCATTTTCGGTCATGCCCTTCTTGCTAACCTTCAAACCGGCCATGGTCTTCCCCCCTTTCTTTTTGATACTTCCCATCAACAATAATAATAAAAAAAAGAAAAAGCCTTGTTTATTCACTTTCCCAAGCCATAAACCCATCACCAAGGATAAAATAAACTTAACAAGGCACCTCCCATGCTCCCATGCAGCACATATAATAATAAAATAAAAGAAACTAATATCTATATATATAAATAATAATAGTAAAAGATAATGCTACCCAAGTCCCCATACCTTGCTGCCGAAAAAGAGAGCAAGGGCAGCATGCCTTCCTGCACGCGCGCGCCCCTGCTGAGCCTAACCACACCGGCCAAAATTAAAAGGCCATGCCTTGCTGCCCCCAGGTCTCGAACCCGAGACCTGGAGGAGACTTCCCCCTCTTGCAGCGCCCTTAGCCACTCGGCCAAGGCACATTTCATGACATAATGCGTCGGAAATTCCTCTTAAGCACTCGGTCCCTGGGCTCTTGCACGCATTAATGCCAGAGAGAGAAAAAAAATAATAAGCACGTTCATGCGCCACCCTCGGGTCTCGAACGCGAGACCTGAGGCAGAATCCCCCACGCTCCAACCACTCGACTACTGGCGTTTCATGACATGAGCCGGCAAAACTTTCTTTTAAACCTATGCTTCACGGATCCCTAAAGCTTTAATGCTAAAACAAAGGAAATTAGAAGCATCCATGCGCCTAACAGGACTCGAACGCGAGTCCCCGAGCTGCAACGAACCGCCACGCCCCTGGCCACTTTGCCAAGGTATTATTTGTGACATGAATTCATCAAAATTTTCTTTTAATCCTTCCCCAAAGGCTCCTTTAGCTTAGGCGCTAAAAGCGAAAATTTAAACGCCCCAAGTGTGACTCCCGTGGCTCGAACGCAAGACCAGAAGGAATGATCCCAAGCCCCCAGCCACTCTTCTAATGTGCCGTTCGTGACCTAACTCGACAGCATTTTCTTTTAACTACTCATACACTTCAACGCCCAAAACAAAAACAAACTCCCTTTTGCGCCCATTGTGATTCGAACCCGAGCCTCTAGCACTAGGGCCCTTAAGTGGCGCTCCCACGCCACTTTGCCAGCCGTTTGTTTGTGTCAAGATTCGCCCTAATTTAATAATAAGGCTTATACACTTAGCCCTTTTCATCCCAGGCACTTAAAGAACCTTTTTAACCCTATACCCGACTAACTCGGGATTTCTGACCAAACCCTAGCACGTGTATTTATATAAGCAAACATGCTATAATTAAAATATACTGCAAACAACCTTAGTGCAGGATGTGACATAAATGACGAAAAAGAAAGAAAAAATGCGAAATCACCTTCGAACGCTACTGATCTCCCTTTCACGTTTTCGATTCTTATGTTCGATCTCTACTGCTATTTAGTGTTTGAATCTGTTATTTCTTGTTTTGATTCCAGAAAAAAAAAGCCTCCTTTACAGATCTGTCTTCGGTTCTTTATAGCCGAATGAAAAGATGAAAGGAAATAAAATAAACCAAAATACAGTCTGTTTTCCAACTCCTCTCTGTTGTGGGTCTGTTGTTTGTTTGCAGGCGCACTTGCGGAATGGCGTTGGTGGCGGACAGTGGGCTATGGGGTTGCGGCGCAAGTGGGCATCGTGGAGGCCACTAGTGAGTTGCAGCGCTAGGGTTTTCAGAAACCCTAACTTTCTGAAGGCAAATTAACCAATTTGGGCCTTTTGGGCCGCCTGTACATTGGGCTTTGGGTTGGGGTTTGAAGAATGGGCTCTGTAATTTTACTTTTTTATTTTTTATTTTTTTGGCTGGTTTTAATATTGGGCCAGGCAAATTATGGGCATTACAGCTGCCCCTCTTTGCTCGTTGTCGTGAAACGAGAATAGAACAAAGACTTTAAAAAGACCCAAATTTGCCCGGTCTCGCCGAGCCTTGATTTCTTTGGGTGCTCTGCTTTGTCAGGTAGCTTCAAACTCCATTGTAACTTGTTGCTTTGATTCACTCCACTGTAACCTTGAAAGATGATTATTGGCTTTGATATGCTCCTGAAACATCAGGACTGCCAAACTTGCTATCTTCAATCTGCTCCTGCAACATCAGGAATGCTAGACTTGCTATCTTCAATCTGCTCCTGCAACTTCAGGAATGCCAGATTCGCTATCTTCAATCTGCTCAGATTTAATATCTTCGCTCTGCTCCTGCAACATCAGGAATGCCAGACTTGCTATCTTCAATCTGTTCCTACAACTTCAGAAATGCCAGACTTGCTATCTTCAATCTGCTCCCGCAACATCAGGAATGCCAGACTTGCTATCTTCAATCTGCTCCTGCAACATCAGGAATGCCAGACTTGGTATCTTCAATCTGCTCCTGCAACATCAGGAATGCCAGACTTGCTATCTTCAATCTGCTCCTGCAACATCAGGAATGCCAGACTTGGTGTAACATCCTAGATTAGGGGTTATGCGTTCGTGCGTAATTCATGAGATAGTGGGCTCAGTGGGTGTGTTGGATGTGTTCTGAGGAGTTTTAGAAACCCTAAGATATGAGGAAATGTAAGGAAATGTAAGGAAATGTGAGGAAATGTGAGGAAATGTCCTGGAAATGTAAGGAAATGTCTTGTCTTGGAAATGTACGGAAATGTCCTGGAAATGTAAGGAAATGATCTAGAAATGATTCAAAAGAGGAAAGTAAACATTTCGGGAAACTTGGAAATGTAAGGAAATGTTAAGTTTAAAGGAGGCAAACGAAAATTTTTGGAAACTTGGAAATGTAAGGAAATTATAAGTTTTAAAGCTTAAAAAGAGGAAATTAAGGCAATGTGGCCTTAAAAAAATTTATGGAGGAAATATGACATGAAATTGGGCTTGTAAAAGTGGCCTGAAGATATCACTTAAGGCCCAGGTAGGTGACGCCACCAGCTATGCAAGTGGGCCTGAGTTCGAGTCACTTGGGAAGCAAATAAAAGAAGTTTTATTTTTGCTTCCAAAAGCAGAGAGGTGGACGGCACAAGGCTTCTAAAAGGGGAGTTTTATTCTCTTTAAAATTTCGGCTAAATAGGGGATAAATAAGGGATTTATTTATCATTATTTTCAAGAGATAATTGTTGGATTAATTCTTTTATTAAAGTGATAAATCAAGGGATAAAGTTATCAAAATAGAAGAGTGGTGGCCAAGTAAGGGACTCTAGCCTAGTAATTTTGGCTATAAAAGGAAGAGTATGGCTATTCTTCATTCATTCTTTTCTCTTCAAGAAAACCTCTGCCATTATTCTCTTTTTCTCTTTTATTTCTAATCCCTCCAAAAGTCGGAAGTAAGCCTTTGAAGGCCATAGCCGATTATCTTAAGGGGCTTCAAGCTTAGGTGCTGTCGATTTCTTTAAAGGTAAGAACAAGTTTGATTTCTATTCTTTTCTTTTAGATTTGTCGAAATCTAGGACTAATCCCATCAATATTCTTGTTGCCGAAACCTTGAAGAGATCTTTCGGGATTTACTAAGTGTCAACTACAAGGAAGGAGAAGTTCTTTTCCCGAAGGTACACCATAGGCCGCGTGTTCCCTAGTTATTTGGTGAGTTTCGGGATTTAAAATCCACAAGGTAAGTGTCTATAGCATTCGGCCAAGGCCTATTTTAGTAGTTAGATCTATTATTATGTGTTTTAAGCCGAAAACTAACAGATTCAAGGGATCTAGTGAGTAGCCGATTTCAAAGGAGAAGAATACAAGTTTTCGAGATTTGACTATAGTCAATTCGACAACAAGGTAGGTTTTAAGAATACAAATCCTACTAGGATTTGGTTTTATAGGCTTTATGCTAACATATTAAGGTTACCAAATGTAGGAATTGATATCTAAAGCAATAGATCGGTTTTTTCGGGATTTCAATGAATTCGTTAAGCAAATCAGGTGTGTACCCCACACTATCTTTTAATACGTTATATGGCAATATGTAATATATGTATGTATAAGAATGTGAATATGGCTAAGTACCCTAATGTGGTACAAAGTACTCAGGTACGTTTCCTACTCTTGCTAGGATTACGAGATATGTTATAGTTTAACATGTGAAAAGTGACATGAATGTGAATATAAGTATGATATGCATGATATGAATAATATGGGGCATTCGGGTTATATGAGAAAGGGGAAGTGAATGTGGTGACTTCGGTCTCACTATCTGAATGTGGTGACTTCGGTCACATTATCTAAATGTGGTAACTTCGGTTACATTATCTGAATGTGGTGTCTCATGACACAATTATCTGGTGGCTATGCCACAAATTTTATATGGGCGATGAGCACATCGACTGCAGCGACTGCCTTCGATGGAGTGTAGCGGATAGAGGGTTGACTTAGTAGTCCCTACGGTGTGCAGGTTGGTACGGGGATGTGTAGCGGATGGCATCTAGGTTTGGGTTCGGGTTTGCATTATTATCTTGAATTATTATGTGAACATGATATGTATGGTATGCCTAAATCTATTAAATTTTAGTGTTGGTTACACATTGAGTCTGTTTGACTCACCCCGTTGGGGAATATTTTTCAGGTGATGAACAGTAATTGACCGGGCTCGGTAGAAGCTTAGGGATGGCCATGCACAGCAAGAAATTTACGATTTGGACTTTTATTTTATTTTAAGTATTTTAAATTTTAATTTTGGGAATATTTGATGTAATAAGGCCATGGTTGAATTTCTTTATTTCTTTTTACTTTTATTTATTATGGTTACAAATTATTATTTATGGATCAAGTAAATTTATTTTTTCTAAAATAAACTCCAAGTGTTTTGTCACCTTAAGTTTAAAAAAGAGTTTTAATGTAATATTAATTGGTTTTCAACACAAGCCCAACCCAAAACAATATTTTTAAAATTTGCGCAAGATTTTCCGAAGTAACAAAAGAATTTTGAACCGGTTTACTTGAGGAACATACCAGATCTGGTCCAGGCTCGTGGGCCGGGTTTGGGGTGTTTCACTTGGTATCTTCAATCTGCTCCTGCAACATCAGGAATGCCAGACTTGGTATCTTCAATCTGCTCCTGCAACATCAGGAATGCTAGACTTGCTATCTTCAATCTGCCCCTGCAACATCAGGAATGCCAAACTTGGCATCTTCAATCTGCTCCTGCAACATCAGGAATGCCAGACTTGCTATCTTTGACCACCTTACTACACTGTCCTCTCGAGGACATAGCCTGTAGAATGGGTGCATGCTTATGCCTAATGATTAGGATGTCATGATCAAAGTGAGTCAAATGCTCCTATTTAGACATGCTATGATGCAAACATGTTATGAGTTTGATTCCTTTTCAAGGCGTTATCGCTTATTTATCCTTCAAGGTTTCGTCTTCGTTCATCTCGAAGCATCATTTTCTTAAACACTTGGCCCTTATGGTAATTTTGGGACTCGTGAGTTGTAAGTCTTATATCAAATCATCCCCTTTTGGGAACTACAACTTTTTCTGTCTATCATTCGGTTCATTCTACCACAATTGGCCTGCCATACCATCCTCTAAATGACCCAATGGTACATTTCAATCACAATTGTTGGACCACACAAAGAATTCAGTCCTGTCCCGTGTATCTAATCCGTATGCTTGGGGAGTTTTAAACAATTGTCCTGTTTTGGTTTCCTGTTTTATCTAGAAATTTCCAAATTAATATATGGAACTTCTTTTGTGAAGTTATTAGATCATCACTCATTATTTTAATGCAACATGTGGCAATGAATTGATTTCGAAAGAAAGTTGAATAAATTATCCGAAATACAAGAAAAGCTGTCAGAGAACATGTCTCGAAGAAAAAGTATCAAAGATAACAAAGGTCAGGTGCCCTGGATATCATTGATTGGGCTTCTACATACAAACTTCATGAAGACTATTTTGGGCTTAGCATGTGTTTAGATGACTCAAAGTACTTTGTTGATGCCCCAACTTCATTTCTCGTCTATTCAGGTGTAGCAAGATCATTTGAATCCGAGGCGCCCTTTTGTGAGTTTTCATCTTGGCTTTTCCGTTTTTTTTTTTTTGAAACTCAAAGCGCCCTTTGCGGGTTTTCACTTTGGCCTCTTCAAGCATAGTATTTCTTGACTGAATCTGAGTTTACAGGATTGGGTAAGCTTTTCCCATCCATTTCGATCAAAATCAATGCACCTCCAGAGAAAGCTTTCTTCACCACATATGGTCCTTCCCAATTCGGCATCCATTTTCCCCTAAAATCCTTTTGCATGGGAAGGATCTTTTTCAGTACAAGATCTCCTTCCTTAAACTCTCTCGGGCGCACCTTTTTATCATAGGCTTGCATCATTCGTTTTTGGTACATCTGACCGTGACGGATAGCCCTTAGCCTTTTTTCTTCAATCAAGTTCAATTGTTCGTATCGAGCCTGGATCCATTCAGCTTCATCCAGCATTATTTCCGACAAAACTCGAAGAGAAGGTATTTCCACTTCAATGGGTAGGACTGCCTCCATCCCATAGACTAACGAGAAAGGTGTTGCCCCAGTAGAGGTTCTGACCGACGTTCGATAAGCATAGAGTGCAAATGGTAATTTCTCATGCCAATCCCTATAAGTCTCGGTCATCTTCCCTATTATCTTCTTGATGTTTTTATTGGCTGCTTCCACTGCACCATTCATTTTTGGGCGGTATGGAGACGAGTTGTGGTGTTTGATATTGAACTGGCTGCAAACGTCTGCTATTGCGCTGTTGTTCAGATTCAATGCGTTGTCAGATATAATCCTCTCAGGCATTCCATAACGACATATGATCTCCTTTTTTAAGAATTTACTGACTGCCGATTTTGTGACATTGGCATACGAGGCAGCTTCTACCCACTTGGTGAAGTAATCAATGACTACGAAGATGAATCGATGCCCGTTAGAAGCTTTCGGTGAGATTGGTCCAATAACATCCATGCCCCACATGGAAAAGGGCCACGGGGAAGTCATCACATGTAAGGGTGACGGAGGCACATGAATTTTATCTCCATAAATATGGCATTTATGACATCTCCTGGCATAGTTGACGCAATCTCCTTCCATGGTGGACCAATAATATCCAAACCTCATGATCTGCCTGGCCATTGTAAAACCATTGGCATTGTAACACCTCTCACCCGTATCCAACACCAGAATAGGGTTTGAGGCATTATCGGACTTAAAATTTACAATCATACAAAACCGGGTTACCAAATTTCGCCCAAAATTTAAAACTTTTCAGACACATGCATTTGACATTGTCATTTATTTAATCACTTATACTATGGACAAATAGGCTTACGAGCCAAAATCATTATAAGCCACATCTCATGGCTGTAATTAACAAATCAATATAAGCTAATACATTTGGCTAATCACAACAACATCTGTCATAGAAAAACTAAATCTTTATACATGCCAATACTCCTAGGATAATGGCTCGATAGTGTGATGCTGCCTCCGACGATCTCCAACCCTGAGCTGACCTAACAAAACTAAAAGAATGGAAAGGAGGGAGTAAGCTTTACGCTTAGTAAGCTCGCATGAAAATAATAAGCAATACGATAACATGCTATTTTCATATTCTTTTCATTCATTCAAATTCCAGTTAAGCTGTTTTCTTGAGTCATAGTCATTAAATAATTTATATCTGGAGCTACAGAACTCCAAATTAAGATCCGTTAATTTTTCCTGAAACTTAACTCATTTATCTTCTTACCATAAAAATTTCAGAATTTTTGGCTTAGCCAATTGGTACAGTTTATTCATTAAAGTTTCCCCTGTTTCACCATTCAACTACTCTGACCTCTCTTCACTATAAATAAATTTTCTCTTTGTATAGAATTTATATGGCCTCCTTGTTTTGTTCATTTGAAACTAGACTCATTCAGGATTTCAGGCATATAAATTATATCTCATAATTATTTATGTACAAATTTTAATAATTTTTCCAATGCAAAGCAGGGGATCACGTAATCATTCTAAACCAGTCTCACCGAAATTCAAATATCTCAAAATATACAAATCATTTGTTTTCTATTTTTCTTTTATATGAAAATAGACTCAATAAGCTTTAAATCAATATCTCGTCCAACTTATAATTCAATTTCTACTATTTTTGGTGATTTTTCAAATTTACATCACTGCTACTGCCCAAAGCAGTTCTATTGTAAATGTTTGCTCTTTTTCACTTTAGTTGTGTTCTTCACTTGCTTATACCAATCTTTCCAATTTCCGATTACATATTGAACATATTCCTCATACATACATTTTGCCACATTTCTCAATTGGTCACATTCACACTTGCACTTATTCATAACATGATCATTTTCAATTACACTTAGTCAATTTTCCGTTGAACTCATCGTAATGATACCAGATACATGGTGGCCTACACATGGTACCACCCTTGTAGCCGAAGCTATCTGGTACATATAGTAGCCTGCACTTAGTACTATACATGTGACCAAAACCATTTCATAACTCTCTTGTACACATAATTGAGCTCAACATTAACAATCACTCAATCTCTTTCATTTGATTCGCTCCTTTTTGTATTACTTATTATCAAATTAGGAAACGTCTTACGAATTTGAGTACGTCGTTGCTCAGTGCCACGTTTCACAACTCAGTATGGTTTTCCTCATTGAAATACCATACCTACATTTCATAACTCGGTATGGAAACACCATACCTACATTTCTTAACTCAGTATGGTTAATACCATACCTACATTTCACAACTCAGTATGGATGATACCATACCTACATTTCATATCTCAGTATGGATGATACCATACCTACATTTCATAACTCAGTATGGATGATACCATACCTACATTTCACACTTTGCCATGGATTAACCATGGTCTTATCCGTCAATTCATCACATGTCACGATACGAACGTACTCAATTCTGCGTTTTTCCTAATTTGAATTACCGCATTTATTCTTCCATTTTATCATAATTTTCACAATCCCACAGCAAATTCATATTTAACAACGAATTATATCATTCAATCATTCACCAATAAACATGTAAACTCAACCATATGAACTTACTTGCCGAAATCTCGTCAGATACAGCTGTGTAGCAACTCATACAACCCATGTAATATTAATTTAAAATTCAATTCATTTAACATTAATTTTGCCATTCAATTTCACATAACACAACCAACATCACATTTTCCATATCATACATCAACTTCTCCTAAACATATTAAATCATACAATTTATGCCATATCAATAGAAAATTACAATTCAAGCACGATGTTGCATTATTATTAACACAGGAACTTACCTCGAATGCCGAACGACCATTTTACCAACTTTCTCGATTTTCGATTTTCCTCCAGTTCTAGGTCCAAATCTCATTTTTCGGGATCTAAAACATCACATTTCACTTATTTTATTAATATACTGCTCAAAAAAGTCCCTAACTCAAACTTTAGCAAAATTACAATTTTGCCCCTAAACTTTTGCATAATTACGATTTTGCCCCTAGGCTCAAAAATTAAACTTTATTCCTTTTTCTTATGTTTTATGACATGCTGGACATTTTTCCCTTCTATAGCAACTTCAAATTCTTACTATAACACATACTTATGAACAATAACAACTTTTACCGATTAACTCGTTTTACTCGTTTTCACCGAAAATCATTTAGCAAACATCGCTCTCCTAACCTCAAATATCCATATTCTACCATTAGATATCAAAATACATGCTTATCTAACATGGGTATATTTTTTTAAACTTTGATTACACTTCAAATTAATGGTAGAAATAGACAAATTAAGCTTTGAGGATCTCAAAAATATGAAAATCATTAAAAACGGGACAAAAACCGTACCTATAGAAGCCATAGAAGCTTGGCCGAATGGAGCTCACCCATGGCTGCCATTTTTCTTCTCACATTCGGCTGGAGAAGAAGGAAAGAATGATATATATTTTTTTTTACTATTTTTGTCTTATTACCATTTAACTTAACTTCCAAATTTGCCCTTTTTCTTTTCAACTAACTTCAAAAATACCAAACAAATATCTTCATCAACTTATAAGTGGACTAATTTCTTCATAAGGACCTTCACTTTAAAAACCCATCACAATCACACCCTTTATCATCTGGAACATACACTTCGCACCTATAACAATTTAATCCTACTAACCAAATTAAACACTTTTTCGATAAAATTTCTCAACGAAGTTTCCACACAATAATTTAATCACATTATAGACCTCAAATTGATAATCCAAGCTATTTCATACTTAAAGATTCTTGGACCTCATATTTTGCAACTTATTGCAATTTAATCCCAATTATAAAATTGGGCACTTTATCGATAAAAATTACTTAACAAAATTTGCACACCATCACCCAACATGTCATAGACTCTAAAACATTCATAAATTAAATATTTTTACTTCGAGTTTGTGGTCTTGAAACCACTATTCCGACTAAGCCCTATTTTGGGCTATTACAGGCATGTGTTTCGCAAACGCCCTCATGGACTTCCTCCAAGATTTGCTTAGCCTCAACGACATCCACACACCTTAGTAGCACTTGATCCTTTCTCTTTTTGTACAAGATGTCACCATCTAGAACATAGTCAGAGGCCAATCTTCTGGGTGTCCTTTTCTCATTCTCTGTTGCATGCTCTGGGTATTCACGATTCTTTATATATCGCAGTATATCATGATACCAGGGGTGATCATCTCTTTCGCCCTCTTCCACAGTATAACAATGAGCTGGAGACTCAAAAATACTCATCTGAATGGGTCTCATATCTTCCGGTCTATTCACTTTGATCATAGAAGCTAGAGTTGCCAAGGCATCTGCCATCTGGTTTTCGTCACGTGGGAGATAATTAAAAGTGATGTCGTCAAACTCCTCAATCAATCCCAAAACTATCTTCCGGTATTCGATTAGTTTAGGATCTCGGGTCTTCCATTCACCTTTGAGTTGATAAATCACTAGTGCAGAATCTCCATATACTTCTAGCACCCTGATCTTCCGCTCTATAGCTGCTCGAATTCCCATGATACAAGCTTCATATTTTGGCATGTTATTTGTGCAATCAAAATCCAATCTGCATGTGAGTGGATAATGATCACCACTAGGAGACACCAAGATTGCCCCAATTTCATTTCCCACAGTATTAGACGCTCCATCAAAATTCAACTTCCACAGAATTTCTTCAGCATTTGCCACATACATCAACTCTTCATTGGGGAATTCAAAGCTCAAAGGCTCATAATCTTCTGAGGCTCTGCTGGCAAGAAATTTTGCTATTGCACTCCCTTTTATAGCCTTTTGATTCACGTAGACTATGTCAAATTCAGATAGCAAAATCTGCCACCTTGTTATCCTCCCATTCAGAGCAGTTGACTCCATCATATATTTCAACGGGTCAAGCTTCGAAATTAACCAGGTCGTATGGTATAACATATACTGCCTTAGCCTTCGAGTTGCCCAGATCAAAGCGCAACATCGACGAATATCTCATTTCACATTCAGTGAATTTTTTTGCTGAGATAGTATATCACCTTTTCTTTCCTTCCTGACTCATCGTGTTGTCCAAGCACACATCTCATGGAGTTATTGAACATTGATAGATACAGTATCAATGGTCTATCTAGATTTGGTGGAGATAGCACTGGGGCAGTTGACAGATATTGTTTGACTTTGTCAAAAGCTCTCTGGCATTCTTCATCCCATACACCTTGGTTGTGTTTCTTGAGAAGACGAAATATAGGATCACATTTCTCGGTTAACTGTGAAATGAACCAAGCAATGTAATTTAATCTTCCAAGAAAACCTCGAACTTCTTTTTGAGTGCGTGGTGGAGGCAAATCTTGTATAGCTTTGACCTTATCTGAGTCAACTTCAATCCCTTTCTCGCTGACCACGAAACCCAGCAGTTTCCTTGACCGAGCTCCAAAAGTACACTTGGTCGGGTTAAGCTTCAATTGGAACTTCCTCAATCTTAAAAACAATTTCTTCAAAACTTTGATGTGTTCCTTTTCCATTCGAGATTTGGCGATCATATCATCAACGTACACTTCAATCTCTCTGTGCATCATGTCGTGGAACAAGGTTACCATGGCCCTTTTGTATGTTGCCATTGCATTCTTCAGCCTGAATGGCATTACTTTATAATAGAAGGTGCCCCACAACGTTATGAAAGTGGTTTTCACCATGTCCTCAGGGTGCATCTTGATCTGATTATATCCGAAAAATCCATCCATAAAAGAGAACCACGAGTTCCCCGCCGTGTTATCCATCAACGTGTCAATATGAGGCAAACGGAAATTGTCTTTTGGGCTGGCTTTATTTAGGTCTCTATAGTCTACACATATCCGGACCTTTCCATCTTTTTTTGGGACAGGAACGATATTGGTCACCCACTCTGAGTATTTGACCACTTGTAGAAAACCAGCATGAAACTGTTTCTTTACTTCCTCTTTTATTTTCAACACTACGTCAAGCCTCATTCTTCGTAGCTTTTGCTGCACTGGCTTACATCCTTCCTTTATAGGGAGGCGATGCACTACAATATCAGTACTTAGACCCGGCATGTCTTGATATGACCACGCAAAGACATCTTTGAATTCCCGCAGTAACTCCACCAGGTTTTGTTTCGTTTCCTCGATTATGCGTGTTCCGATTCTCACTATCTTTCCTTCTTCTAAGGATATGTTCTCTACTTCCTCATCATGGGGTAAGATTTGTTTCTCTTCCTGCTGTACCATTCTCAACAGATCCGGGGATAAGTCACCATCTCTGTCACCTTCAAAATCTTGAGATTCTTCTAAACACATGTCATGCTCAAAATGGGCCTCTAGGTCTGTAGTATCGTTGCTTACATCATTGATCTCTAGGGACCTGTAGTAGGTGCCAAAAAGTGTATGAAGAATAAATGAATTTGAAGACAATTATTCATGCTATGAATGAGAAAAAGAAAAAAAACAATTTGATAGAGAAAAACACAAAATATGGATCGAAATGCATTTTATTCCAATAAAGATTTTTGAACATGAGCCTTTTTCCCAAAAGAAATCCCATTGTTCTTAGGTTTGAAACAATAAGTGCGTTCTGAACATTACTCTGTGTAATTTCTAAAAACTACAGGTAGTTCCTCTGCAGTCCAATTATTCAAAACGCTCCCTGGTTCATAAAGGCGAATGTCGGCCAAGTTTCTTTGTCCAGTTTCTTCCTCATGTATAGCATTGATGTGAGGATCTCCAATCAATAACCCCCTCTCAGGGTGAATTATCCCTCCAGATACGAAAATTTGGGATAAGTGAGGAATCGTCATTGGTTCCCATTGGACTTCTTCTCCGTTTAATCGGGCCTTTCTTCTCTCTTGCTTCTTCTCTATTTCCATTTTCCTTTCTCTAGTATTAGGCTTAAAACCCAGGCCAAAACGGTCTCTCTTCTCTTTCAATAACGGCACTTGAACTTCACCTTGGAGATATCTGCCGAGTCCTCTTCCTGGTAAGGCCCCCTTACTGATCATCATTTGTAGGCCCATCTTCGTGGTCCTGGATATCTTGGGTACTGGAATCTCATTCCCCTCACGAACGAATGTCGCGTTGACGAACTCTAAAGACTGGAAAGAGCATTCGATGGCCTCCTCATTTGCCTCTACATATGGTACATCATTGGTAACAGTTGCTATGATGTCTTCTTCTGCGTTTATAGTGACGAGTCGACCATCCGCCACCGGTTTCAGTTTTTGATAGAGGGATGAAGGCACCGCCCCCGCCGAATGAATCCAAGGCCTACCTAGTAAGCAATTGTACGAGGGCTTGATATCCATCACCAGGAAATCTACTTCATATGTATTTGGCCCGATTTGTAATGGTATGTCTATCTTTCCAATCACTCTCCTCTCGGTGCCATCAAACGCTCTCACTATGTTCTAGCATGACTTCATGTGAGAACTGTCTATTGGCAACCTTTTCAGGGTCGATAATGGTAAGACATTCAAGGCCGAACCATTATCGATTAACACGCTCGGTAGTATAGATCCCCTACAACGAGTAGTTATATGCAAGGCCTTGGTTGATCCCATACCTCCAGATGGGATTTCATCATCACTGAAGAAGATGAAGTTATCAGCACTTATGTTACTGACTAATCGGTCAAGTTTATTGACAGATATATCTTTAGTAACGTAAGTTTCGTTCAGTACTTTCATCAACGCCTCCCGATGTACTTCCGAACTCAACAGTAAAGCTAGCACCGAAATACGGGCCGATTGTTTACGCAGTTGCTCCACTACGCTGTATTCACTGTGCTTTAAGAATTTCAAAAATTCTTTAGCCTCTTCCTCCCTCACAGGTACATTGACAAAGGTACTAGGTTCTTCCTCTGGTTCGACTACCGTTTTAATTTTGCCGTATTTATTCTGATGCCTGGTGAGTCGTAACACCTCCCACTTTGCATATGGAATTCTTTACTTCGGCTTTCATTGACAATGCTAGCTGAGCTCTCTACTCCTGGTGTTGTTACATTACAATTATAGCTCCAGGGTACTTTCTTGTCATCCTTGTAAGGGAAGGATGCTGGTTTCTTGATTATAATCTTAGGCGCCATTTGAGTTCCGCTTTCTGGATTTCTCGGGCGGGAAATAATGATCTTCGAAAAATTAGCCTTTTGATGAGTCAATTCTCCTTCTGTCGCATGTATGTTCCCCCCTCTGAGCTTTCTTCATAAAATTCTAACTTTTTATTGTTCATGAAGCTTTGTACCAATAGTCTAAATTCTGTGCAGTCCTAGATCTCATGTCCTTCACCTTTGTGGAATGCACAGTAATTCTCGTGTTCTTCACGTCCTCCCTCGAGACTTGACTTTATCATCCCCCTTTTTGTCATTTCTCTCCAGACTATTATTAACGGGGTTTTCACATCCGAGATGTCTTCCTTGGTCTTTCTTGCTCTATCTTTCCCGATCGCGTTTATCACTTTATCCCCATGATTGGGTAACGGGTTCCCTAAACCAGGCGTATTGTCAACCTCTACGACTTCCGTCTTGATGAGCCTTTCGACTACCTTTTTGAAGGCAGTGCAATTCTCTATGGAGTGGCCTGCTACTCCAGCATGGTATTCGCATTCGGCGCTGGGGTCATACCATTTAAGGTATGCGGGTTGTAGCGGCTTCAAGTAGAATGGGGCTACGACGTGCTCATTGAATAAGCGTTGATATAGCTCCCCATACGTCATTGGGATTGGTGTAAACTGGAGCTTCTCAAAGTTTTACTTTGGGCTTGGTTCTTGTCTTGTCGCCTCTTGTTGCCTAGCAGCCACGACTTTTGGTGAATTAACGGTAACTGCTTTCGAGTATCCTTTATTGTACGTACTCATATTGTTTACTTCGTTATCCTTTTTTCTAGGAACGGATCTCCTAGTAACCTCACCTGCTTCGATCCTTCCACCTCTTATGGCATTTTCGATCATCTATCCCGCCATGACTATATCTGCGAAGCTTTTAGTTGTGCTTCCTACCATGTAGGTGATAAACGGGGCCCTCAAAGTATTGATAGACAACATAGCGGTTTCCTTCTCCAAGAGGGGTGGTTGGACTTGTGTAGCTACTTCTCTCCACCTTTGGGCATACTGTCTGGAGTTCTCACTCAGCTTCTTCTCCATGTTTTGCAATGTTATTCTATCCGGTGCTATGTCTGTCACGTGGACATATTGCTTCGTAAAAGCCTGTGCCAAATCTTCCCATGAATTAACTTGAGCACGGCTTAGCTGGTTATACCATTTGGCCGCTGATCCGACCAAACTGTCTTGAAAGTAGTGAATTAATAGTTGATCATTCTCGGCGTATCCTGTCATCTTTCGACAGAACATTTTTATGTGAGCTTCAGGGCAACTAGTCCCATTATATTTTTCAAACTCCGGGGTCTTGAACTTTGGCGGGAGTATTAGGTCTGGGACCAAGCTCCGGTCTTTAGCATTAACCCCACCACGGTAACTCGCGCTCTCCATTGCCCTAAACTTCTCTTCTATCCACTTACACCGTTCTTCAAATTGTTTAGACATATCTACCTTTGCCCTCTCCGTTTCTGCTAGGTCATCGAGGTCGGGGACTACGGGGTTAGTTGAATGATCCCCTGGATGGGATCCCAAGCCCGTTGGAAGATCTATTGATGTCGACATACCGGCTTGATATTGGGGTCTGATGATAACATGGGCCATTTGTGGGTTGATCTCCGGTTGTACTTGGGTATGAGTTGGAGTAGGACCCGAAGGATGAGGAGATTTTTCGTTGTCATCGCTAGAGTTAGTAACAATGCTCTTTTCTTTGTTAGATCCTCCGGCCAATAGCTGGGTCAACTGGTTCATTATGTTATTTTGGGATTCGAGCATCTGATCCTTCATTTCTTGTGCATCTTCGCTAATTGTTCCTGCATTTGAGCTTGCAACTGATCTCGCATATCCTTCTGCATCTGTTCCAGTCTTTCTATTCTCTGACCATTATTTTTGCCTTACGACGGGTATTGTAGTAATGTATGATAGGTTGGTTTTCGTCGGTTTCCAGGGCGCTGAAATAATTTTTATTATTAGAATCTTTTAATGGCCCTCAATGCATATGATGTCGTGTAATGCAATGTGATATGTGCAATGCATGAATACAAAGAGGCATCGACTCTGATTCAATTCCATATAGGAAACTTTATTTTGAAAACAAAGCTCTTTACATAGAATAGATTACAAATACGGCCTTGGTTTGACCCCTAAGGCTTTAATCTTCGTAAGTAGATAGGCTAATTCTCATCCCTGATCCGACCGTGTCTCGAACTGCATGCTCAGTACATCAGCTTGTATGGCTAGGGTCTGTAAATATTCAGCTATCTCTCGTATCTGGGTTATAGCTTCCCCCATGAGGTAATCTCTATCTCTGACTTGATTGCGGGAATAGTGCAGCTCCATTTCTCTTCGCTCTTCATTTAACTCTAGAGCCTTGATATGGTTTTGGCATTTTAGCAAGGCCGTTTCCAACTCTTCAATCTTCCTTTTCATCTCTTCTATTTCACTCAGACTCGCTTTTAACTCTTTTACCGAGCTACGGTTTCGATGATAATTAAGTGACCTTTCCAACTTTGCCACTCTAGACTTCAATTCATTTCTTCCGTTTTGGCTTTCTAACATCTGCCTTTCTAAACTCTCCTTCTGGGCTTTCATTTCTTGAAATTTTCTTTCCCATTGCTCGGTCTTACTTCTTTCTTCCTGCAACTCTTGTCTCCATTTATCTGAAGTCTTTCCTAACTCCGCGGTTCTCATTGAGAGGCACATCTTCTTGTAGTCCTTCTTTAAGCTATTCAGATCTTTTTCAGCTTTACTTTTCCTTTTTCTTAACTCTTCGGCTTCTGCCTTTTGTGTCTCCACATCCCATTTCAAATGCATTTTTCCTCCTCCAATTGCTCGATCTTCTTCCCGAGTTCTAAACTTTGCTTCTCAAAATCTTGCCTTACAATCTCTAGCTCAGTCGGAACCACTCGCAGACGTTCTTCCATTGACCGAACATCACCTAAAGTTGGACCCAGAATATTATCGTTAGTTCTTTTACTCAACCACGCTTCATACTCAGCAGTCACTGTTTCCCCCACGTTTATTCTCTTTATCCAATGTGTTTGCTTCCAAGCGTTCGTGACTTCCCTAATCTTCTTCTTGTAACTCTCTCCTGAATAAGAGAATTCACTCTGGGCCAAACCATACGTTGCTGGTACAAACTGCTTAGACTTATATTGTCTTGTTGCCAGTAGAGGGGCGTATCCGACGGCTCCCCAAATTCCGGGTAAAGGGCATCTATAAAGTATCTCTTCAGGCATCATCCATGGAGCTTTCCACTCAATGTTTTCTTCCTGCAGATTCTGAAGAATTGTCATCCATCCCTCTTCTGTTATATCTTTTCGTCTTGACACGGCTATTTCCTCCTTTAACGGTGAATAGTCCTTACGAAAGGGTCAATAAGAGACTTTATCCATCTTCTAAAAATGGGCGTGAAACCATACGGTCAATAACTGTGCACATCCAATAAACCTTCCATCTCCTGCTCTGCGGCATGCGTTTAATGATCTGAAAGTTTTTGCCAGGATTGCTGGGACAGGTGTAACTTGCTTATCCAACCGGTCAAATAGATCTACAACTGCTTCGTCTATGTGTCTTAGGGTTTTGGGGAAAATAACTAATCCATAGATGCTTAAGGCGAAAGTATCAACTTTTCTTTTCACATCAGGGTGCGTCAAAATCAGATCCCTTAAATTTGCCCAAGGGATACATCTCCCCTCGCCTTTCTGCTGAATTCTAGCTGAGATCCACTGTTCGCTTATTCCAGTAATCTTCATCAATTTCTTGGCAAAAGGAGGAATATAAGTAGGCCTAATATAAACTTTATCAACTTGTACCTTGGGACTACAAAGCAAGGTGGTATACTCTTCTATGGTTGGCACCAAATCTACTTTCCCGAAACTGAAACAACTGTATGCAGAATTCCAAAATTGAACCATAGCCCGAAACATGTGTTTATCTATCTTGACATCGAGTAAGTAAGAGATATCACCATAACTGTGGTAGAACATTTGTTTAGCCTCACATTCCCAATGAGTCCAGATGTCGCGCAACTCTTGTAGCTCATTTTGCGTCACGCTAATACGGGTGAAGTCCCACAGCTCCGACGTGTAACCTTCAACTAAGCTGTCTCCTTTTTCCAACTACAACTTTTCTGACCATACGCGTACGGCCGCATTGTCTTCTACTTTATCAAGAAAATTGTTTTCCATAGCAAACTTCCTATCTTAGCAATCGAACAGAAACTGACACCTCTTTTAATGTGGAATGACATGCAAACAACAATGAATCGAATCGAGTCAGTATCACATAATCAGAGCAAGTAGAATATCATCAAACATTTATCTAGGTAACCGTTAAAGCTTTGGCATTCTACCTAGGGTAGGCTCTTAGGTTTTACTATATGTAGTTCGGCTCTACAGAGGGGTACCTGAACCAGCAGATTCCTCAATCCTCACCCATTATAGGCTCATACGGACTAAGTTCAGTTCAGGGGGATACATTTCTCTATGGTCATGCGGAGGTGAAAACCTCACGAAGCGCATAGGTACGGATGTATCCCGAAAGCAATCCACTAGCCCATGCGGAGGTGAAAACCTCACGAAAGCTTAGTTTCTCGCTCCCACTTAAAGGTGTGACCAACGGTAATGCAATGCAATGCCAAAGTATTTCATGCAACTTGACATTATAGCACAATCAAAGGCGTCAAAGAAATGATTTTCCCAAAACAATTTTCCAAGTTTTTGATCAAAAGGACAACAGTTAATCAATTTATGGCTTGACTCTCAAGGTCCCCAGTGGAGTCGCCATGCTGTCGAAACCATTCTTAAAAGGGGTTTTAAAAAACGGGAATCGACTTTTAAAAATATGGAGTCGCCACCGATCTTTTTCATTTAGGTGTGATCGGGTCACCTATAAAGATATTTTGGTCTGCGAAATTCGAGAAAACGGATTCGGGAGTCGGTTACGTGCAAGGAAGGGTTAGCACCCTTGCAACGCCCAAAGTTGGTACCAAATTGATTAATGTTGTCCTAATATCGAAAACTTGAAAATATTTAGGGTAAAACTGTCGAGAAAAAAAACGGTTAATTGAATTAGGATTGAATCTCAAGATTAATTCGCTTCAAAGGAATAAAAGTATCATACCCAACACGTTAGGATATAACACCCTTATATTTTGACACTGAAATCATCTTTGATCTTCAAAACATTTAGTCGAGCGAAAAGATCGACACCCAACACGTTAGGATGTAATTTTCCGTACTTCTAAACACACAAATATTACCTCTTTTTGTATGAATTAAAAATGTTGAGTTGCGATTTAAAACTGTTGATCCACATGAAATGACGAAAACGAGAAACTAACAATACTGATAATAAAAGATACAATAATATAAAAAATATAAAAAGGTAAAAGATGGCATTTAAAATAATAACAATGACAAAACAAAAAGATATTAGTAACGATGGAGATAATAGTAAATATAGAAATAATAATAATAATAATAATAATAATAATAATAATAATAATAATAGTAGTAGTAGTAGTAGTAATAGTTACAATAATATAAAAAATATAATAATACTACAAGATATGTACAACATATAATAATGATAATAGTGATAGTAAATAGTATATAAAAATAATAATAAAGATAATAATAATTAATAATAATAATACGAGATATGTACAATATAATAATAATATAAATATAGTGATAATAATAATAATAAGAATGAGAATAAGAATAATAATTAATAATAAAGATATTAAATAAATATAATAATAATAAAGTAATAATAATAATAGGAAGTTTTAGCTAGGTTAAAAAAAGATAGTGAAAATAATAAAGAGGGACTAAATTAAGTAAAAAACAAAATTTCGGGGCGAATTTAAAATAAAAGAAAGATTTGGGGACCTATTTACACGCGCGAAAGGACTGGTGGGACCCAGGAGGTAATAAAACCCTTTTGCCAAAACGCGCAGCAGAAAGGACTAGATTGTGAATACAAGTAAACTTTTGGGCCAAATTAAAATACTAGAAAATCTAATTTTAAAAAACTGAAAATGCTGAAGGACCAAAAGGGCAATTAGCCCAATCGACAAAAACGCGCGGATCCTCTGGTCGGGTCGAGTCGCGCGCGCGGGTCGTATGCTAAACGACATCGTTTTGGGCATTAATGGCCGGCCCCAAAACGACGTCGTTTTAAGGGGCTATATAAGGCCCAAAATTCAGAAAAAAAATCATTTGCACCATTTGCTAAAAAAAAACTCATTCCTTCTCTCTCTCTCACTCTCTGCACGTCTGGAAAGGGGAGGGGATTCCGGTGGCCGGACGCGGTGGCCGGAATTTCGCAAAAGGTATATTTTTTTCTTTTTCTTTTATTTATTTTTTATATCCTTCATATATGTATGTATTTGGTTGAGTAATAGATAAAAGGGGAAATGAAACGACGAAAAAGAAAGAAAAAATGCGAAATCACCTTCGAACGCTACTGATCTCCCTTTCACGTTTTTGATTCTTATGTTCGATCTCTACTGCTATTTAGTGTTTGAATCTGTTATTTCTTATTTTGATTCCAGAAAAAAAAAGAGCCTCCTTTACAGATCTGTCTTCGGTTCTTTATAGCCGAATGAAAAGATGAAATGAAATAAAATAAACCAAAATACAGTCTGTTTTCCAACTCCTCTCTGTTGTGGGTCTGTTGTTTGTTTGCAGGCGCACTTGCGGAGTGGCGTTGGTGGCGGACAGTGGGCTATGGGGTTGCGGCGCAAGTGGGCATCGTGGAGGCCACTAGTGAGTTGCAGCGCTAGGGTTTTCAGAAACCCTAACTTTCTGAAGGCAAATTAACCATTTTGGGCCTTTTGGGCCGCCTGTACATTGGGCTTTGGGTTGGGGTTTGAAGAATGGGCTCTGTAATTTTACTTTTTTATTTTTTATTTTTTGGCTGGTTTTAATATTGGGCCGGGCAAATTATGGGCATTACAATAATTTATAGGCTGGCCAGGGAGCTCTTCTCCTGAATATTCTTTCGAAGTACTGTGAAGGTAAATTTTTTGTTTGGCTGTCTGTAAAATTAATATTCTGAAACACCTATCATTTACAATCTACTAAGTTGGTAATGATACCATAATGGTTTGTTGGAACCAGCATTCTCATCAATGGTAGAGGGGAAAAATGAAGAAATGTGTACATCTGAGCTGTCTGGTGGAGCAAGAATTCATTACATTTTCCAATCAATTTTTGTCAAGAGCTTAGAGGTGTGTAGACTGTAGACTGATACTTGTGCTTTGATATTTGCCTAGTTAGTTGGATTCCCTTTCCATTTGAAGTTAGATGTGCATTCTATTATACATCTCTTTGTCTTTAGGGTGTTTCCTCACACCATCTTACAACAGTTAGCTGTTAATTACTATGCACGTAATTGTACAAAATATTGGTTATAAAATACTATCTTTTACGATTAACATTTTTATTCAATCTACTGATATATGCATTTCACTACCCCATGAGTGATTTTGCGCTGTCTCTCTACTAGGGCAGGATAAGGAAGTTAAATAATGGCAACCTTATCTATATAATTGTTATCTGGTTTCATGATCTTAATTCTCACCTTCCCTCCCTTTTTTAACAATAAACTAAAACCTTTGACTTCCTGCATGAGCTACTGCTTTCTTTAAAACAGACATTAGGAGTCCTGCAGTGCAACTTTATAAATTGGTGATGCATAACATGTCTCTGTACGAGGGTTTTTATGTAAATATTTTCTATGTTAATTGATTTGTTTTACAAAAGGTTGATCCATGTGAAGACTTGACCGACGATGACATTCAAACTGCCATCGAGAATGCGAATGGTCCTCGATCTGCACTATTTGTTCCAGAAGTAGGTTATAGTGTCTTCTAATTCAAATTTCTAATCTAAGATTATTTTTGTTTTATACAGATCTACATTGCTGTTTTCCAAATTGTTGCCTGGGGTTATTTCATGTTAATCTCAGTGAATATTGGTTATAATTCTAGTTTTTATGTATAGGTTCCATTTGAAGTGCTTGTTCGAAGGTAAATAGCACGTTTGCTAGATCCAGGCCTTCAATGTGCAAGGTTCATATATGATGAGTTAATAAAGGTGATTCTTCCAGATTATTATTATAGTCTCTCATCTTTATTGCTTCACAATCTAGATTTATAATAGAATTGTCCTCTTTCCAGATTAGCCATCGCTGCATGGTGAATGAACTGCAGCGATTTCCTGTTCTGAGAAGACATATGGACCAAGTTATTGGGAACTTTCTCCGAGAAGGCCTCGAACCATCTGAGACAATGATAGGACATATTATTGAAATGGAGGTATTTCTGCTAATTTTATTTTTATATATTATTTTATGTATCTATTCTTAATCCTGTTACAAGAGATGAAGTTGATACAGTTGAGTGCAATACTTGTTACATTCATATGTTCTTTTCAAAGATCTGTAGTGATTTGTGCTATATGCCATTTAATTTTGCAGATGGATTACATAAATACTTCCCACCCAAGTTTTATTGGCGGGAGCAAGGCTGTAGAACTTGCCAATCAGCAGATAAAGAATTCCAGATTTCCTTTACCTATCAGATCAAAGGTAGGTTTCTACTTATAGTAATTTCTCTGGTATTATTTCTAATCTTTTTCAAATACCAATCCCAATTCCTTTTCATTTTTTTGTGTTTCTTTGTTGACTTAATCAGGATGGTTCAGAGCCTGATAAGGCACTTACTTCTAAAAGAAGTATTAAATCTCGGGCTATTCTTGCAAGACAAGTTAATGGAATCGTCGCTGATCAGGCATGAAAATTTGTGTTTCTGCTGCCCAATATATGCTTTTCCTTCCCTCCCTGTTAGTTTTCGTTTTTTCCAATAATTTTTTCTCCTCCATCTGTCTGTTTTCTACGTAAATAACTTGAGAAGCCTGTTACTCCATTTTTGTGCAGGGAGTCCGTCCTGTTGCAGATGGTGAAAAACTTCCATCTACTGGTACTGCATTTTAGGCTGCCGTCTTGAATTTGTTGTTGCAGTATCTGATATTCTTTATGATAGTTATGTAGGATGGCCAAATATTGAGGATTCTCTCTCCCTTTTTTCCTTTTGAAAGGGATCTGGCTGATTTTCCAATGTGAATTTTGTGTTTATAGTTCTCACCCTATTTTGATTAATTATCAAGCAGCATAAGAGTAAAATGAGTGTGGGTTTTTTCAGGAAGCACAAGTATTTCAACTTGGGGTATTCCATCAATATTTGGTGGCAGTGATAACCGCACATCAGTGAAAGAGAGCTCAACAAACAACAAGCCATATAGTGAACCTGTTCATGATACTGAACATTCCTTTTCCATGATCCATCTCAGAGAGGTGTCTACACATCAGATAAATTCATCAAGGATCCAGTGCTAAATTAAAAAAAGAATGTTAATCTGATCTTAACAAGCATGTTTCTTACTCTTTTCAGCCTCCAACTGTATTGAGGCCTTCAGAAAACCGTTCAGAAACTCAAGCTATTGAAATTGCTATTACCAAACTGCTCTTAAGATCATACTATGACATTGTTAGGAAGAACATAGAGGACTCTGTGCCCAAAGCAATTATGCACTTCTTGGTAAGTTTAAACTGACTAGATTTGCTAATTGTGTATTTTTTGGTCTCTTTCTGCTATCTATCCATGTTCACATTCAAGCTCCTGATGACTGAAATCCAAAAACGCATTATGGGTCTGGCCAAAAGAAAGAAGGCATTATGGTATTCAAGCTAGATGATGTGTAAGTCTTTCTAGTGAAATTAAGTTCAAATTTTCACCTTATCAGTTCAGCATCTGTGTGGCTTGATGTAAACAATATTTGGTGCTAAGTATGTTGATTTCTATCCTCAACTATTTTGATCTGTAGAGGAGCATATGTCATGTAATTTGAACTAGGATACCATTTCTTTTGTCTGTGGTTGATGTATTTTAGTTATGTTAGAACAGTGATGAATTACGTGATTGTGTGAATGTATCCAGTTTGACTTCTGTAACATGGAGCTAGCTAGTTGGTAGAAATTTGTTCATTTATTTCTTATTTGGAACCTGAAACTGTTGTAATTTTGTAAATATAACCGTATAAGCCATGTCTTTCTAATGATAGTTTATGGTGCAATATTGCATTGCTAAGCTGAAGCATTACATGAGTAGTGATCTCTGATATCAATGTCCAGGTAAACCATACAAAACGTGAACTTCACAATGTCTTTATCAAAAAGCTCTACAGGTGATATAAAGCTTTCTGTCATTTGACTTGATTTCAATTATTTATCCCTGTGATAATCTCTTTGTTGACCTTCGAGTGTCCTGTATGTCTTATCATCCAAAACAGAGAAAACATGTTTCAAGAAATGTTACAAGAACCTGATGAGATCGCTTCTAAGAGAAAACGTACTCGAGAAACACTCCGAGTTCTCCAACTGGCATTCAGGGTGGGTTCTCTTAACTGCATATCTACATATGTTGATTATCAGAGCAATCACTGGACTTTTAATCTGTTTGTGAAGAGGACATGACCCAAATGTCTTTTTCCTTGTTTGCATACATGTTAATGTGTACTATTGCTTAATTTTTAATTTCTTACTAAATTACAACATAAAGTGCAGCTTCAGCCACATTTATTTATTTATTTAAATCGTTTTGAATAGACATTGGATGAATTGCCATTGGAAGCTGAAACAGTTGAGAGGGGATATAGTCTGGGTTCTGATCCAACAGGGCTGCCGAAGATTCATGGACTGCCAACATCATCAATGTATTCTACAAGTAGTGGTTCAAATGATTCTTACACAGCTTCTTCCAAAAACCCAAAACCTCGCAAGTCAGCTCACTCGGTAAATTGCAATGGAGTGCCCCAAACTGCAGCATTTTGGGGGAGCGTCTAGTTCTTATAATGCTGAATATCGTTAGTGTTGAAAATGTTGCATATTGGACAAGAATGGTTAACCAAAATGTTGAATCAGTTAGTGCCTGGACTATCTGGGTAACCGATAAGTAGAGCAGCATGGGGAGGCAAGAAAAGACCCAGAACAGCTACTGTAGCAGGGGTTTTACCTGACCGGTTTAAACACGATACGAAATCACAACCAACACATACAACACATCCAGTGCATGTATTGCGAAACGTACAAAAGTGTACAGGCAAAACACATATGAGACAACAGAACAATCAGGCTTAGAATAATAAGAACGTAGCTAAGCAGACATTCTTTAGGAATTGCAGCCTCAAGACTGGGACATTCGGTGGTGAAGTGAAAGTGCCTCTTTTCCCTGCTGCTTGTGTTCAAGCTTATCTCAATATTTCCACTTTTTTACAAGGAAAGGTCCAGTTTGTCAAAACAAGCTCTGGTTTCGACACATATTGAAGATCATTTCTAATCTTCCTACATACACCAAATAGGCTGTATTTTGCAATTCTGCAGTTACATAATGATCGGCAATGAACCATATATACAGTTGTCAAACGAACTCAATTATTACAACAAAGTTTGACATGTGCCCTTTTAAACATCAAGTAACATAGCACTCACCACAGCAGAAGGATCTTGTTAATCATCTTTCAGCAGTGACAGTGGAGTTATCTCCATTAGACGAAGATACAACATCTGTAGTTA
This sequence comes from Gossypium australe, assembly GCA_005393395.2. Lineage (NCBI taxonomy): Eukaryota > Viridiplantae > Streptophyta > Magnoliopsida > Malvales > Malvaceae > Gossypium > Gossypium australe. The sequence goes on from CM016625.1 coordinate 123,812,228, forward strand.
CAGTTACAGCCTCTGACTTGTTAGCTTCAGCATCACTCTGATAAACACCCAAGGAGTAACAATGTAATAAGATTCAAGGGGCATTTAGGATTTTATCACAATGAAAAAAGGTAATAAATAACAATCATCAATACTGTTTTTCTGAGTTAGCAAAACCTGCTCAGCAGTCTTTACAGTTGGATCCGGGATTGCTACTGTAGAAACCTTTGAAAGGTCTCTCAAAACACCCTGCAAATGAGAACTTCCCAACTGAATGACCAAAGAATTACAAGCAATTATTGAAGATTATAAGAATCATGAATCATCCTCCGCAAGTTACTAAATTGCAGAAGACATGATGTATTGCTTAAAGGATACAAATTAAGGTTAAGTGGTGCCAGAAACAAATCAACTGGAAGTATAGAACTGAATATCAAGGTTATAATCTTGCCATAACTCTTAATATACACCTCTCGGACAATCAGAAGGACTAATCATAAATTTGTGTGATTAAATATCATTAGAATTGCAAAGAATGCATTATGCAATTAAATGGGGAATAGACTTATGAACAACTCTTTCCTGGTTTAAACAAACCTTATTTGCCCACTTGAGTCCACATGCATTGCAAAGTGTCCTTGGACCAGCAGGTCCACGACGCATCATAGGAGTTCTCTTAGAGCTGATTCCACAGTGTGTACATCTACACAGAAAAAAAATGCAAAATAAAGGAGAGAATCTATAGGAACATAACAAATGATAGCTGAAGTAAAAACTACAACTTCAACTGAGGGGTGATATCAATCCAATGATAATTTCTTTTAAAAACAACATTATTTGATCATTGGAAAAGCTACTCACAAAACTTCTTGCATGTTCTCATCTTGCCCAGAACCTGGTGTTCCGCTCCATCCTGAAGAGGCTGAGGCTACTTCTTCAGAAATTGCTTTGGATGATGTGAATTGACCCTTCTTACGTTGCATCCTAACAAACCACACCTAGTATGTTAGCAAGTGACTTGAAGAACAATCTTGTCTTGAAGCAAGAAGAATGTGGAAAAAGAGGTGAAACCAATTGTTGAAATACCTGAGGGCTACTTCTTTCCGCACGTTATAGCGGATTTTCTTCTCAAAGCACCGCTCTTTTCTCTTCTCCCGGAACCGGTTTAAAGAAGCAGCTCTCTGTGGCTGAATTGACCTCCCAGGAAAGTCACTCAAGCCCTAGGAGAATGCCACTAAAGATGTTAAAAAAAGAAAAGGAACAAAAACAGAACCCTCTTAAAAGAACTAATCACAAGATAGATAGGATGATTGATCTAAGGCGCACCCTTTGAGTAACAGAGACTGTCCCCATTGCAGGAATGCCTGAAGGGATTTCATATCCACCTAGAAGTAACAACACCGCCTGTACCTGAAAATATCAAGCACCACAAATCATGACTTCCCTTTTCTTACTTCATATTTGAAACTTTAAGCCCTAATAGCATCCACTTCAATTGAGGAGAAAAGAGAGGATCTTTCTTGCACAACCCACGACATTATTTAGAAACAAAGCAATTCAGTAATGTACTGTATAAACGAGAATATAGATGCAAAAACCAAGGAGTCATCAGCTAAATTAGCATTAAAACAGGATAGGCCACCACATAATTCACCAAACTAACAAAAAAATCATTAAATCCATCCAATCAGCCTAAAACCAGATGCAACAAGTGATCAAACGAACCTTGTCAGGAGAAACGGAATCAAAGACATAAACCTCCCCTTGAAACGATAGGGTGAGCTGATCAGCGCCACCATTACCAGGAGCAGAGGTTGAATCAGATCCTTGACCATAAACGTGGGCATGAGAAGCTTCGTCCATGCCATTATTCATAACCGCAACCACGGCACCGTTTTCTTGAAATCCAATCTGAGGGTTATCCACGGACTCTTCCCCTCCTCCTCCGGCTCCGCCTGGAATGTCATCGTCTTCTTCTTCGTCAATGTTCCGTTGCATGTTCGCGGCACCTGAACCGTACATTGGCGTTGGCTGGTGATTCGAATTCGCCATTCGTTTTGCATTACAAATTACCACAAAATCTCCCCCAAAAGGGAAAAAAAAAACAAGGAATGCAACAGAATATTATAAAATTAAATATATAGAGAAACTCAGGAAGAGAAATTAAAACTAAGGTTAAAGAATTTAACAAAAAAACAATAATTTATAATGAAACAAAATTTAAAGTGAAATTCTGGGCTTAATAAATAATTAATTAATGTGAAGCAATTGAGACGGAATGGAAGCAGGTTGGGGAGGATGGAAGGAGATGAAAGGGTTGAGATAAGGCCCTTGATTCATGATCATATTTACGGTTTTATGCCACTCACTAACAAAAAGGGTTGGGGACGGTGATTGGTGGTGTGCTTCTTACCTTAGGACAACATTAAGGGTTTCGATAGAGAAACCACTGGGTATATGAAAAAGTTTCAAAGTCACACGTGTTTTTATCATGAATTTTTTTGTTGAATAGATGTTTTAGATCTTAATAATCAATGTATTTGTAATCGAGCTGTCTAAACTTTTTTTTAATGGAAAATATTTAGAAAACTCTAAAACTCTAAAAGTCAATGGAAGAACATGTGTTGTTTAAAGGAGGATGGTGGGATGGGATTTAGGAGTTTGGCCAAATTTAATGTGGCCTTATTGGCAAAACAAGGCTGGCGTTTTATGAATAATCCAACTTCCTTAGCAGCGAGGGTTTATAAAGCTAAATATTTCCCAAACACAACTTTCATTGAGTCTAGTTTGGGGAATAATAGTTCTTTTACATGGAAAAGTATATGGGCCGCAAGAGGGGTATTAAAGGAGGGACTGTGCTGGAAGGTAGGCAATGGATCAGAAATTTCTGTTTTCAATGACGCTTGGGCACCAGATTTGCAACATTCCAGATTAAGTTTTCATGTTAACAGTTTAAATGATTTTAGAGTAGCCGATTTGATTGATCATAGTAGTAGGAAATGGAGAAGGGAGGTGTTAGAGGCTACCTTTCCGGAGTTCATAGTTGAGAAGATTCTGCGTATCCCTTTAGCAATAGAGGCGAATGATGATGTGGTGGCCTGGTGCGGGGAGCACTCGGGGGAATTCTCGGTACGAAGTGCCTACAAACTATTACAATCTCATGAAGTGGATCCTACGGCTTATGCCTTACAAAATGCCTACAAGAATTTTTACAAAAAACTCTGGTCACTCAATCTACCTTCTAAGATCAAGATTACAACTTGGAAAATCTCGTGGAATTATCTCCCTACAAGAGTTAACATGCATCATAGGCGGTTGTCGACCATTCTACTGTGTCCTCGTTGCGGAGCAGGAGCAGAGGATATCAATCATCTATTCAGAGAATGTCCGGTATCATTAGAAATATGGAAGCAGTTAGATCTATTAGAGTTGTTAAAGAATTCAGATATGATGTTTAAGGAATGGCTTGCCTGGGCTTTTGAGGAGTGTTCCTTTAGACAGTGCAGACTGTTTTGCTGTTCTTTGTGGGCTATCTGGGGTGAACGGAATAGGGGAGTTCATGAGAGAGTCTGGAGATCTGTGGAGGAAACCGTTAAGTTCATTAGAAATTATATCCTTGAACTAGATGCGGTAGAAAACGTAACATTAATGAAAAAAGCTCAGGTTGAGTTGAAGAAGTGAAAACCTCCTTCAGAGCAGTTTGTCAAGATTAACTTTGATGCAGCATTCGATAGATCTTCGGGTCGAGCAGCAGCGGGTGTTGTGGCTAGAGATAATAAAGGATCAGTCTTGATTTCATTTTCAATGTTAGACGAAAACGTTCCATCTGCATTCGCGGCTGAGGCAATGGCTTGTAGAGTGGCGGTGCGCATCGGAGTGGATATGCGATGGAGGAAAATAGTTATAGAAGGTGATGCGTTATCAACAATAAAGAAATGTAGAAAACAGACGATTGATAGATCAATGATAGGGGCCATTATTCATGATATTCAGCAGTTAAAAAATCAGTTTGAGAACTGTGTTTTCGAGCATATATCAAGAGTGTCAAACATTTCAGCCCATCTATTAGCCACAGAAACTCTTAAATTGGGGAGAGCTTTTTACCTGGTTGGGGGAGTGCCGGAGTTTGCACAGCACCAGATCGTCGAGGAGGCAGGGTCAAACTAATCTGGAAGTTTTGTTTATTAGAAGAAGATGGAATAAAGAGAGGAAAGGTGGTTCAGTGAGAAGCTTTTGAAATGGGTAGATGAACAGAAAAGGTTTTGAGTATTGTGCTTCTAAGATGCTAAGGGATATAGGGGGATATGGAAATCGTTGTGCAGAGATTTTACAGATAGGTGATTGGATGTTTGGAGGGTTGTTGGCTGGGGGGTTCATAGCATGACAGGAGTGTAGAAGGGAGAGGCCAGACTGTATGAAGGATAGAACGATGGAAATGGTAAAGTGATGGCCATCGGGTATAGCAAAAGGTAGCAGACGCTCCTTATCCTTGGAATTGATAGACAGGATAGGTCTTCAGGCGGTGATGAATTTTGATTGGGCAAATGAACGGTGTTTTTGGTTGTTTAATTTTTTTAGGATTTTTTTCTTTTTCTGTTCTATGCAGGCTTTGGGTCATGGTAGTTAGAGTTTTTATTTTGTTTGGTTTCAAGTTGGGTCTTGCTCTTTCGGGCCGAAGTTTTTGTAAGGATTTTTCATTTATAATTAGCCCAATCTGATTTATGTTTCAAAACTATATCAACTCCAACAGCCATGACTACGTCAGAAAGCAACGACCTCCAACAGCTCCCCGACGGTCTCTTCACCAAATGCGAACCATCACCAGCACCCTGTACCCACTTAGCCATGAAATTTGCAGCAATATTACAAGCTCTCGGCACCGTCTCTAGCTTGACAGTCCAGTGTCACTAAAGCATCCCCATAGTCTATCGAACAAGCGAGCATACATGTTCCCCTCTCGAATCTCGGCATAGTAATTATAAGGCCCCAATATTATCACTCTCCGTAACCACCTATCAGAATCCCTTAGCCCAAGGCACCTTTAATCCATCTAACACCGCCCACAGCTCCGAGTGGAGCACCGACGTGATTCCAATCTTCTTGGAGAACCCGACATCCCAGCTCCCATAATAGTTCCGGAACAGCCCCCAGTCCTCGCCTGACAATTTCTTTCCGACACAACCCCGTCAACATTCGTCTTCACCCATCCTAGCTCCAGACAGCGCCATCGCAAATTTCCAGTCCCCGTTCGCTTCCGGCTCTCCAAAACAATAGCAACATAGATCCCAGTATCCTGTAAGCATCCTAGCTGCTTGCAAACCTCGTAATTGAGCCATCAATTCCCTTTTTCGCCTACCAATACTACTAAAAACTTTCCCATTCTAATCCGACGCATCAACCACAAATTGTTGGACCAATTCAACAAGCGAGCAATTGTCATCCCAACACATCTTAACCAACGTATCAAGCCACCGTGAAATAACCAACCAGAAAAAAAAAAAACTTAAACGTCTCTAGTCCCACTGGGTCGACTAGAGTCATTCAACACTAAGAGGAGAGGCCAACGATCAAATTTAATGCGCTGGAGATGATACACAGAAGAAAACTGATATCGTCGTTCCCATGATGCATTATAAAGAACTCGATCGAGCAACTCGTGAACCCGACCTTGACACCATGTAAACTTAGGTCCTTTGAACCCCAAATCTTTAAGATTGTTGTCAAATAGAAAGGTTTGAAAGCGTTTGCAAGTTGCCATAGAAAGGTTTGAAAGCGTATGCAAGTTGCCACACGACTCACCAACCCACCCTGCTTCTCATCCGTATGTAACAAAGCATTAAAATCACCCAAAAGTACCCATGGTTCAACTATACCCTGTGCTACTGCATTCAGTCCCGTCCACAGGGATCTCTATTTTCGGCTATTCGAACTACCATAAACTGCAGTATATAAAACTCGTTGCTGCAACGAATTCGAAACTATTGCAAAATGCACAAACTGGCTATGATTACATAGAACCTCGACGCGCACTGATTCACCCCAATGAATCCAAATCCCACTAGAAAAACCTTTAGCTTCCACTCTATGAGACCAATTAAAGCTGGATTTCTTAATCACCTTGTTCGCTCTCAAACCACTAACCCTAGTTTCAAGCAACACTACTACCGCTGGATGGTGAATCTTCAGATACTCCTGTAGCATACGGTTAAATTGGGGATGTCTAGCCCCTTGACAATTCCAACTAAGAATATTAAACTCCATAACAAGCACACAGAAAAGAGATAAGCAGTAACCTGATAATTCTTACTATCCCTCTGACTGCCCTGATCCTAGCTGTTAAACACCGTCCCTGGGAAGATCACCATCGGCACTATCACATTCCCCAGTAGTCTCCAATCGCTCAACAATACCTTCCATAGTCGAAAGTACAAGAACTAAAGCAACACCTCCTCGCATGCACACCCCACACCAAGGGATCTCTTTCTGGTCATCCCGCCATTTGACTATGTTAACATCATTCTCAGAACATTCAACCAATGTCACATCCTCCTCCCCTATATTATCTTCCACAGATCCTTCCTCCAGCTGAACATTCTGGTTCAAATTCTCGTCAACCACAATAATTGTACGACATTGAGGATTCAAGGTGGAAGTAACCCTTTTAGTAGAGAACCGAATAGGACTCCCCATCCATCTGGCCATTGGATACCAAGGAGCAGGTCGTAATACATCTGTCATTTCGGCTTCCAAAGATAGAGGTAGTACGAAGCTCGCATGGCCATTACTCCCCTCACTATTCTGTCTAGGCTCAGAAGCCACTACTCGCTTACCTTTTTCCTTAGCTAAAAATCAGCATTCAGTTACACCTTTGCTGCCCATGCTCTACGGTGATATCCCCACCGGTCTATCATCTCCCAATCCCTGCACAAATTGCGCCATATACGCACCTTCATCCTCCACCTCCACGTCCAAAAGAACACTGGACTTCAATCCGATCCTCACACCACTCCAATCTTTAATGCCTGACGTACCACGTAGCTTACTTGTCCACTTTGGTCGACTCGAAGTCCTCATCCTCAATTTGCTTAGCAACATTAATCGGTTTCTCCTTCTCCATCTCCACCACCTCATCTGGAACCACCCGGTCCTTGTTCTTAGGACATACCTCCTTCATGTGGCCATAGCATCCGCAACAGTAACATATATTCAACAATGACTCGTACTCAACTCGATGCAATTGATCCTCAATATGAATTTTCGATCAATACACATCGCCATCCAGGCAAACTGGCCTCTGCTTTCGCTCTTTGTGTTATCATCAATCTTTATGATTCGCCCAACTAGTTCGCCAATCACTTTCAATAGGCTCCCTTATATAAATTACCTAATAGTCCTGAAAACCGAATCCAAGCCATCACCTCTGTCAGAAGGGCTGACGGATCAAACCCCATCCGCCATGGTTGCACCGTTAAATATTTCCTAAAGAAAACCCACGGCTCTCTGGCCAGCACTGGCGTGTAATCCTCAATCGCTTGAAATCGCACCAAGAAGTATTCATTATCTAAATCCATCAACCGAAAGTGCCGAGATGGCTTCCATAGGGCATAAAGTTTATTGTGAAATGCACTATAACCAATTCGTCGACCTAGTAGTTTAACAATAATCGACTTACTCATACTCTCCTCTATTAACTGATGAACCCGCGACGAGAATTTGATCGACGACACCCCATTCATAGTCTCAGTAACCACATCCCTATCCTTGAGTGCGATATCATCATCTTCAATTACCCTCTCATTCGGTAGTCTCGTTCATCCACTACTCCCCAACGGAGCATTATTCCCCCCACTGTCGACGCTAGCCCATCGGCGATAGAAGAGCTCTCTTCATCTCGAAACCTTTCTTGGTGGCCCTAGCAATAGCAGTTGCTGCCGCCCCATTCCCTAGGTCTTGCGGTCAGTTTTCCACTTTTCCTCCGTCTAAACTTCTACTATTTAAGTTCAGTTACATTTAATATTGATTTCATTTTTCATAATTACCGAACTACTAAATTTGTTACACTGAAAATGTCATTGTGTTCGAATGTGACGTCAAATTAGTATGAAGTTTGAAAAAAATATCAAACTTGATGAGTTGAAATTAAAAATTAGCACTAAAATCGCAGCCCAGTACGGAAAGATATTATCCACGATCTTTTATAGATTTTCAGTATCATCAAATCCGTCATGTATAACCGGCTTAAGCTTATTGATGATGAAGATGTAGACAAATTCCCAGTTAATTGCAAATCTAAAAATATGGCAGCAGAGTTATATGTGGAGTTGGATGATGCTGAGCAGGGAAATGTGGTAACTAAAGTTCCAAGTTCACCCAAACTACCTGTGAATATTTTCCCACTGGTGCGTCTAGATTTTGCAAGATTTACACGGATATATCATCAGCATCTCTAGAGGGACGATCTTCAGTCTACTGTACCTTTGGATAATCTGTATCAATTTGCCCCTCCATTGATTTCTGGCAACATTCAATACCCTATATTCGACATTAATTGAGGAGTAGGTCATAGAATGGCAATTCATGGTAATCGCATCAATACAACAAACCCGATCCGTATCTAGATAAGGACATGCAACCTTTGGCATATATGTTATCGAGATTCGGTTTATGTGCGATAGTGCAGGACATCCGGTTGGGGACGTTGTGGGTTCAAAGCTTGTCAAATTTGTCTCAAATCATATAGCCTATTGCCTTTCACAATTAACCATGACTGTTGACATTGTAATAACAGCACATTTTGCTGTCACTGAACCATGATTCCTATAGGAGACAAGATGAGTGAAAAGGCCGGAGATTAAGCAGCCTTTGGAGATAGTTTTAGAGAACTTACATCATTTGAAGATTTTATTTTGTAATGTGATCTTCAGGCTAAAAGTATTAACAACGCGAAACATGAGTGAACTTTAGAGAAACAGAGCAATGAATCTGTTTAAAACAACAAAAGTGATTAAACTTCATACCCAGGGTTTACTTTCTGTTGAACATCTCCATAACTTTCCAATTCATCTATATCTTCCAAACTACCCAAAAACAGAGGCAATCTTTGATGCAGTTTCACCGGTTGGATCGAAAGTATCCTACTTTTACCATCCGAACCTTTGCCTCCAGCTTGTTCTGCAAGATAACTTAGAGGGTTCGCCTCATAAACCAGCCGCAGATGGTCCCTTGGATTCATTGCTATTCCACCGTACAACATGGTCCTATGGAAATCAGCAACCAACGAACATATATACCGAGCTGAATATTTCTTAGGGAATTTGCCTTTGCCTTGTCTTACTGTATCAATGTATTGCCTTAGACCTTCAGGCCAATCGAAATACCTTGCATCATTGACAGAATATATTTGACCTGGAATCATCAAGTAGGTCGAGCTTGAATTATTAATGGGATAAAGAAAAACAATATTAATTTCAAACTTTCATATGATAAAGAGTTCCCATTTAATCAAACTGTTAATGAAGACCATCAGTAAGAAAATCCAAATAGGATACCATTGAATTTGTGAAGCAAATATCAGATATCTCAATGAATTCCATGAGCATAACATTTTAACCCTCAAGATTCCAGTACGTTTACCTCGAGGCGGAATTCTAATGCTTGGATGTGTGAGAATAAAGTCTCCCGTTGAATGATCTAAGGTAAATGCATGTGTTCCTGAGCCAAAGCTAGCACATAGGATTGTGGCAGATGAATAGAGGACATAGCCAGCAGCTACAAGCTTTGTTCCACTCTGTAGCGAATTCAGCAATGCCTTCTCTTCCGTCGGTTGATTATCTAGCTCTGTGAGCCGGTTATATACCCCAAAGATCGTTCCAGTGGGAATAGAAGCATCTATATTTCGAGAACCATCAAGGGGATCCAATACAACCACAAAGGGACCATCATCATTGATCCAAATTGGAGCATCATCTTCTTCTGAAGCCATCACTGAAACTTTTCCTGAATTTCTAAGAGATGACAATATGATTTCATTCTGCAGGAAAAAAAAAAACCAAAATTTTAGCATATCAGAAAACTTTAATTCTTTTTTCCCTACTCAATTCCTTTTACTCTAGTTTAAAAAAAATTGAAAGGGGCATTGAAAACCTAAAGTTCGATTGATTTGCATCTTTAAAATCAATCTGTTTCTGTATCAACTCAACCTCTTTTCTTGCTCTAATAATTTGCAATGGTTCAAGCATTCATACTACTAAGAATTCATGTCAATTATAATCGCAACCAAACTATTTAAGAGTTATATGCCCAACAATATACCAGTGCACCATGAAAATACTACTTAAAGGAAAAAAAGAGCAATATTTTCATGAAATTCAATGACAAAATTAGCATAGTTAAACATACTGCCACAATATCAAGCGGCTTTGGCTTATCCCTATCAGAAGCAGCGGTCCCGGATGTGGCACCAGTGAGAGCTGAATGTTTCCCGAGAGCAGAATTAAAGGGAGAAGCCACAAGAGCAGCAATTCTCTTGCAAGCAAACTGTATATGATAAAGCAAAACAAGTAAATCATCTCCTACATCTAGTCCTCCTTTCCCAACATAGTCCATCAGTGAAGAGAACCCATTTGCACCATCACCACCACCAGCAGCAGCAGTCATGCCCATCTGAGACTTAGCCAAAAACCCAGAAAAAGAAGCCATTTTTGGTGGGGGGTAAAAGCTCAACCTGTGGGTAGGACAGAAGTGGGGTTTTGGAGGGAAAGGATGGGAAGTTAGATGGAAAAGTGGAGATGGGTAGGAGATGGTGGGAGACAATAATTGTTGCATATTAGTATAAGAGGTTGTTTTAATGTGTTGGAAGAGTAAAGAGGTGAAAAGAACTGGTAATGGGAAATGGAATCATGGGATCATATCAGAACCTGAAGATTGAGGATTGAATGTTTCAAAGTAATTTAAGGTGGGATTTGGCTTGGTTTTGGGTGGATATAGCGTAGCAGTGTGAGAGTGATTAGAAAACAGTGTAGTATATGGAAAAACATCTGTTATGAAGGCTCGGTTCTCTAGCTGCCTTTCCTTTTTAAGGTACTATTCCAATTTCTTTTTTCTAAAAATATCCCAATATCATTTAAATAAGGGTAAAATATTAAAGCAGTCACTTTGTTTCCCTTAAATTACATTTTAGTCACTTATGTGTTACGTTTTAGTCAATTACGTTAACGTGTTGTAACATTTTAGTCACTAAGCCGTTAATTATTGTAAACGGTGTAACGGTAAACTAACATGGCACGTTAGAATTTTAAGTTAAATTATACAATTGGTTTTCATATTTTTTTCGTTTTGAGTTTTTTTTTCTTTTAAGAGTTCTTTTAAATGTTCTTTTAAAGGCGAATCGAGGCAAATCGTGCCTCAAAATAAGGCCACAATGTGGACCACACGACCCTCTCACACGACCATGTTCTCCCTGAAACCCTAAGATATTCAATTATTACATGGCCTATAACCCTCCACACAACCTCCCACACAGTCGTGTCTCGCTTGAAGCCTAATTTTGCATGTCCTACACGGCCATAGCCTAGCCACACGGCCGTATAACCCCTCCACATGACTTAAGGTATTGTACACGGCTTGACCACACGAGCGTATGTCCCTATTTTACAATTTTGCCTAAAATTTTTGTAAACTATTCAACTTAGACCCTGCATGATCCCCAATTTATTTTTGTAACGACCCGATAGTCACGAGAGTCAAAAAGTACATTTCTGGGATTTTGTTTTCGTAAATCGGACTCGTAAATATTTATTAAAATTATTTACAAAGTTAGTTGTGTAGTTAATTAGGCTTTGGTTAGGTGAATTTGCTTGAATTAAGAGTAATTAGGTAAAAGAACTACATTGTATAAAAGGTAAAAGTTAAATTATAGATTAAAGAAAATTTAAAAAGACCAAAGGAGCAATTATGCCAATGGTCATAATTGAGGCGGCATAAGTGTATATATATTATAAATATTTAAAGTTAAAAAATATATATTATAATATTATATACTAAAACTTAAATGTTAAGTGTATATATATATTATTATATTATATTATAATAATAAAACAAAAAGGAAAAGAAATAGAAAGAAAGAAACAGAGAGCCAAACGAAACAGAATAGAAAATGGAAAGAAAAAGAAAAAGGGAGAAAGGAGAAAGAGGAAGGGCTTTACGGGTTTTAAAGTTTCAAGTTTAATTGGTTAGTTAATTTAGTCTATTTTTCTTATAATTTTTATGATTTTGGAATTCCAGTATTAAATATTATCTGACTCATGTTAAAATTTTAGAAATTATTGAGTTTTAAAGTGTTGTTTATGTTGAATAATTTTAGTATTAAGGATTAAATTGATAGATTTTTAAGTTAGAAATGAAAAAGGATTGAATTGTTGAATAAATTGTAAATTTTGAGTAATAGGAACTAAATTGTGAAAATTTTGAAATTTAGGGATTTAAGTGAAATTAGAGAGTTAAATCTAGTCTAAAGTGGAATTTGTATGAAAATATAAGATTAATTGTGAAGAAATAAAATTAGTCTCAGTTTAGGGACTAAATTAGAATTTAGGAAAATGTTGAGTAAAAATTGAAATATTCAATATGAAATTGAATTGTGTTGTGTTGATAAATTTTAATTGTTTTAATTCCATAGCTAACGTGGTACCAGAATCCTCGACTAAAAAGGGGAAAGATAAAGTCGACGAGGAATAGCTCGGAATTCCTGGTTTGTATTTTTCTAATCCAAATTTAGTTGTTAATTGTTATAATTTAATTTAATATACATGGTAAGTGTTGAGGTGAGAATTATTGTGATTTGCAATTGAAATGGATTGATTTAGTATGTGATGAATTTATTAAATTTATATTGATTGATTTGGTATATATATATATATATATATTTAATATTTATTGATTATTTGAATTGAACTGAATATTTGTTGTATTTGAAAAGTGAAATTAAACCCTATTAACTGTATCGGGCTGAGTCGGATATAGATGGCATGTCATGGATTGGAAGAGTTTAGGGGTTTCTTCGACTTCGAGTCAATGAGACACTAGGTGTCAATTTATTACTTCGAATATATTCGATGAGGCACTGGGTGCCAATTTACTTCGGTTTAGCCGATGAGACACTAGGTGTCAAATTATTACTTCGAATTATCCGATGAGGCACTAGGTGCCAGACTGGTGTGTTTTGGTTGGATCCGTGTATCCGTCCGAGTCCGAGTTGTGTTAATAGGGGTAAATGAATATAAAGTCTTACAATTGATATTGAAATGAAATGATATGAGAAATGGAAGTGAAATAGTGAATTGAAGATAGAATGTGAAATATATTGCAAATATATGGAATATATGAGTGATATACTCGTGAAATGATTATGGAATGGATAATGAAATTGTATAAAGAAATGTGAAGAGCTATTTATATAGCAAGTATGAAAATTGATATATTTGTGAAACAAATGAAATATGATATGGTTATTGTAATATTTAAATTTTAATATGTGTTTATATTTTAATTGTATATTTGTAAATTTGTTATTTTTAAATATTCAGATTATAGAAATACTACTGAGTTTTTACTCAGCGTACGGTTTTGTTTTCCGTACACAAGTTAGGTACTTAATTTTGATAGTCGACTTAGCATCCAACAACGGTCCCGATCTCAAACGTGGTGATGTTTATTATTTTGTGTCGGCGTGTACCTAGAGTGTCTAACTATTAATCATTTTGTGGATTGATTGTAAATAACATTATAAGTTAATATTGGATGGTTATATCCATATAAATATGTGTTTATGTTTGAGGTCATATTATGGCAAGTTTAAGTTAGGGTCTGTTTGTTTGCCAGTAAAATATTTTCTGGAAAATGATTTACTTTTCTGGAAAATGATTTATTAAAAATATTTTCTGGTGTTTGAATGAATCTGTGTAAAATATTTTCTATTGTTTGGCAGATTTCCTAAAAATATTTTCCGAAAAAGTTGTTTTTACATATATTAATAAATTTATATACATATTAATAAATTTTTATATTTTAAATTGTTTTTACATATATTGCAATGATTTATTTATAAATAAATAAATCAAATTAAATATATAATAATACTCAATTATTAAGCTTAATTATTAACCGTCATAAACTGAAAACAACCAAAGTCAAATAAATTATTTGTAATTGTGTTAAAAAAATAAAAAACAAAGATTGAATAATTATAAAAAAGCTTCCAAACCACAATTAATACTAGAAATTAATAATATTATCCAAATGCATAATTAGTAGTACACCACATAATAACAACAACATTGTCCAAGTGCATAACTAATATTACACCACATAACTAATATTGTCCAAGTGCATAACTTGAATCAGGTGATCTCGGCACTTCAAACCCCATAACAGTGGCTTCATCCTACAAGAGAAAGAAAGGAAGATCAAATGTTTTAAACTCGGTAAAACTTTAGCGATCGAAATAGTCACCAAATTTTGTAACTTACTCCATCTTCACCATATTGGCTGTTCATAATGAGAAGTGATTCTTAAGGCTAACAGGGCTAAATCATAACCGAAAGAATACACAAGGAGCCTGAAATAAAACAATTATTCATATTGTAAGCAAGCATTTGAAAGCTTAACAAAACATGTAAATTATTAACAAACACTTTTGATGCTACAAAGAAAAACAACCAAGAAAGATTGAATTTAAACGCAAATGAGCGTCCTAAAACACTATTGTATGAACAAAAGTTTGCCACAGCCAACTAAACCTAGGTCAAAAACAAATATATGAGCAACAAAGAATGGTGCCATTATAGGGCAAGCTCGAAAAGAATAGTGCATGTTGCAAAACAGACTGTTGAGAAAATAAGAAAAAAAAAACAAAAAAAAGAGGCATAATTTCAGTAACATCGGCAAAAACGCGGTAAAAAGCTCAAGGATATGTCCTGATTTTCTAATAGAGAGCAAAGGACGAATCATTAACGACGGTGAGTGGTACTAAAACATTATCGTATGAACTAAAGTTTGCCACAGGCACTAAACCTTGGTCAAGAACAAAAATATAAGCAACAAAGAATGGTGCCATTTTGATCCTTTGAAGTATGGAATATGGGGCAAGCTTGGAAAGAATGGTGCATGTTGAAAAACAGGTTGTTGAGAAAATAGAAAACAAAAAATGAGGCATAATATAAAAATGTCAGCAAAAAATGCAGTAAAAAGCTCAAGACTATGTCCCGACTTTCTAATAGAGAACAGTACTAAAACATTATCTTATGAATGAAAGTTTGCCACAGCCAACTAAACCTCAGGTCAAGAATGAATATACGAGCAACAAAGAATGGTGCCATTATAGGGCAAGCTTGAAAATAATGGTGCATGTTGCAAAACAAATTGTTGAGAGAACAGGAAAACAAAAACGAGGCATAATATCAGTAACACCGACAAAAAACGCAGTAAAAAGCTTAACACCATGTCCCAACTTTCTAATGAGGACGAATCATTCGTGATGGTGTAGATAGTAGAATTAGAAGGGGCCTCGATCACACAACCACAAGCAAAAGCTATTCAACTTTAGCATCAACAACCATCGCAATATACAGAACATGGATCAAGCATGCTTCGACCAAGGTAACTGTACAAAAAAAATAGATCACCATTGAACTAAAATGCCTCCATTTTTAAACATGTATATACCCTTGTATGTTCATTGATATCAAAGTTCATAATTCATTTGAAAGATATTATATATAAACAACAAAGAAGCTATTTGCATCAACAAGCAAAACCGAGAATGGGATTTCTGAAATTCAGTTTATATAGCATGATGAACAACAAAATCCCCACAATTAACACTCACTAATACAACATCTTTCTAGAATTCACTACATTAATCCCATCTTTATAACAAGAGTGACCATAACATTGAAAAACACAAATGAGCTTTAAAGCATACAATTCAAAGCATCATAATCCCCACTTGTTAAACCCAAAGAATTAAGCTAGATTAGAACATTCAATGAAACAGCAGAACACAACATAAAATACAAGCTAATTGTAGAGCAACATTAAAACCAAAGAAATTAATCTGTTAAATTAAAAAAAAAAGATTCACTCACCAAAACCCTAGCTTTTCAATTCCAGTTCTATCATTACAAAAAACAAAAAAAAACAGTAAAATAGTTTAATTTTTTTTAATGGCTTCAAAAACTAAAGGAAACCCAGATTAATTCAAACGAAACCCATTAAAAACTTGGCCAAGAAAGAACCCAACCATTTAAACATAAGAATCGATGATAACAAAGCAATTAAAATAAATAATCATAAGAAGAAGAAGAGAAAGAGAAGAATAATGATTAATTTACCTTTTTTGTTCTTTGAGAACTCTAAAAAAAATCAAAAGAGTTAAAATTTGGGAGCTTCTCAGAGGGTTAATGAGATCTTCAAAAGAATTATATTTATAGGAATTTAAAAGGAAAAAAATTTCCTAATAAGAATTTAAAAGAGAAATATTGAGGCATATGCAGAGAGAATCGCAATAAAAAAAAAACAGAGATTAATCAGTCAGAGATGAAACATTAGAGAAATATGCAAATACCTGGAGGAGATCAGAGATGAATTTTTCCAAGAGATTCCAAGACCCAGCTGACCCAGCGAAAGGAGGAACAGGAAAAGTTTGAGAAAGAGAGAAAGAGATTTGTTGGCTGAGAAAGAAAGAAGGGAAGAAGGAGAAAGACTTACCTGGATGAAGGGGAAAGATCCGGAAAATGTCTTACGTAAAAGAAATTGGTAAGACGTTTTCTAGAAATAAGGAAATGATTTTACCCGTGTTTGGAAAAATGTTTTCCTTTAGCAATTCATTTTCCACCAAACAAACGCTGGAAAATCCGGAAAATGTTTTCCGGAAAACGTTTTCCACCAAACAAACAGACCCTTAATGTTTAAATGAACATGAAATAGGTAAAATAGATTGAATTTAGCATGTTTACAAATTGGATTTGAATGATGTTTTATTGATATGTTTTGATGATGTAATTGTGGTACCTATGAGGGTATATTGGTTAGGCACCTAGAATGATTGTTTTGACATATTTTGAATGTGTTTGATTGTGTTTTGAATTGGTTCAACGAATGATTTTTTAGTTTCTTATTGTTCAAGCTTGTAGGGAATGGTGTGGCCAGTTACATGGGCGTGTGACTGGACTATGTGAGACACACGGTCTGACCACACGGGCGTGTGAACCCTGCAACTTTGAAAATTTTTATTATTTTTCAAAAAATTCTCTGAGTTTTCAAATTAGTTCCGGCTTGTTTCTAACACGTAATTTGGGTCTCAGTGGCTCGAATAAAGGATAATATGTATGAGTTTGATTGGTTTTGACTTGAATATTATATGATATGAAATGTATTGAAATTATGTCTGTTTGATCGGTAATGCTCCAAAACCCTATTCCGGCGACGGATGTGGGTTAGGGGTGTTACAGTTTTAGTGATTTATTTCATTTAATTGAGTTCCTGATATTATGAATAATGTTGGAATCTATGATTTAATTGGCTAAATTACTATTGTATATGCATGATTTAGGACTATTACATGTCTACTATGACTGAAAAGCTGATGAATTGTTATTATTACTTGTACTACTATACACCAGTTATATGATTAACACGCTTATTGCTATTGCTAAACTGAATACATGATAAGCATGACTAATGCTACCGATGAACTAGAAACATGATGAGCATGTTTACTGTTTTACATTATACTATTGCAAGCATGGCATACTGTATTGCATGGGGTGGGACGATTGTATGGTGGAAGTACTGACAGTTTAATAATTTACAAACATTGGTGGTTTATCCACAATTTATACCAGCAACTTTAATCTGCAACTAAGTTGTGTATTCACAAGTACTGACAGCGTATTAACCTGTAAACACTGGTGGTATCCATAATTCATACTAGCATCTTTTATCTGCAAACTCGTTGTGTAATCACAACTACTAGCAGCGTATTAACCTGCAACACTGGTGGCTCAGCCACAAACTTGAGTGTTACGGCTGGAAGAGTTCTGGGGAACTCTTACTGAGGAGTGTAGTGGAGTATGGGTAGGATTATTCCCGTTAAATTGAAATCGCATTTGTATTGACATTTTTAAAGCATGCTGAATGAATTGTTTAAATACTGTTATCCTATATGAATGTTACTGTGATGAAAACTGTTGAATTGTATACTTAGTTATTGTTTTGCATTAGTTCACTTGTGATAGAACTCATACTAAGCTTCATAGCTCACCCCCTTTTATTTCCATCTCTACAGATAACCCACCAGATTAGGACATGAACAAGGCATCCAAAGGGTCTTGGCTCGGTTTCATTTATTAAAATGAATTGATATTTTTATTATTCAAAGGCTATATAATTTTGTTTTGAACTGTGGCATGGGACATAGGATTTAGATTTTTTTATAGTTTGCACTATATTTAATTTGATTTAGGATATCAACTTATGAATATTAATTAGTTAGGCATGAATCCCGATTTTTATCAAAAACATAGTAAATATCCACTGCTAAATTTTAATTAAAATTTTGAGTAATAAATAAATTGGTAATTAACTAAGTTTTCTTCTAAAATAATCAAATGCTTTAAATTGACTATTTTAAAAACTCAATTATTGGACTTTATATTCATGTTTAATCCATATTGAGCTTACTTTTAATGTTTAATTTTGATTAATATATAATCTCAATATTGTATTTATTAAGTTTTATGTTTTAAGTATTTATTTATTTCGAATTTTAAGAGATTTTTAAGTCTTTTAAGTTGTTTAGAAGTTTTTATGTTTCCTACTTGACAAGAAATTTTAGTTCAACTAAGACTACATCTTGTTTTGCCAATTTATGTAGTCTATATAAAGGCATTCATTCATTCATTGTAAATTAAATCTTTCTTTGAAATTAAGACAAGTACTCGATGGAGTTATTCTTTTGAAATATTCAATTCTTGTTTATTTTCAAAAAAAAATTACTTAATTTTGTTCAAGATTTTAGGGAAAGTTCTTAAGACTTTAAATTGTCAATAATTCTTTCTTAGACAGTTGATTAGAGTCAATAATTAAGTTTGTTGGGATAATTTTATCTCGAATGGCCCAATTGGACATCTTATCCATTTATCAATCTCCATCAGTTTCATCTTTCCTTAACTTAGAGGCAGATCCTTATGGTGGCCTACGGACCTTAGCCCTTCCAAAATTTTGAAAAATTTTGATTTCTCCCTTGAATTTTTTAAATTTTTAATTAGGCCCCAAAATGTTTGGAAATTTTAATTTTTTTTCCTTTGAAGTTTTGGAAATTTTAATTAGGTCTCAAATTTTTGAAAATTCTTATTATTCTCACAAAAAAATTAAAAATTTCAATTAGACCCCCTATTTTTTTAAAAAGAATTTCATTGAACTTTTAAAATTTTTGAAAATTTTATTAGACCCCCAAAACTTAGTCTCAGGATTTGCCACTGCCATAACTCATCTCTTATTTCAGTTTTTGGTTATTTTATTACTTGGTTTGTTTCTCTTGACTTATTTACATTCAATCTTCAGTTTTTTTTTTAGATCAAGAAAACAATTCCAAACAATTTCTTTCAAGTCGATTTTAAAAGAAAATTCGATCAAACTTCTTCGAATCAAGAAACAACTTGGATTCTTGAACTTTTGGAGTACTCTCCTCTATCTCTCTCTTTCCAATTTTCTAATTAATTTTTCCTAAAAGCCCACTAAAACTAATAGATCTACACATGCAATTTGAATGTAAAACAACAGACAAACCTCATTCCACAGTTGGCCACCACTTGATTGCTATATATATTCTTCCTCGTCCTTTTCCTCCACAAAAATTGAACCCTAAATCTTTTTAAATCAATCAAACTCAACATCAGCCTAAGTTTCTTCTTTTAGGTTGTTTATGTTTCTAGAAAAACTAATTTTGTTACTATAGCAATATCCTATTGTTGAAATTATGGTTAAAATAATGTTTTTAGTTTGAAGTATTTAAAAAAAAAAGAATTGGTGGCTATTCTAAAAGGCCAAAATAACTGTTGAAAAAAATTACATTTATATAGGAACTTTGAGGCATATTCTTAATAGGTAAATATAGAGAGTTAAATAATAAAATTATGGTTTCTTATTCTACTCCATGAGACCTTTACAACGATATATCATATGCTCAAAATAGTTGAGTGATGAATGAGAAATTGATGCTCAAAGTGAGCTACATGGGAATATTTGTTGACGAAAAGAAAAGCTTAAATCCCACATTGGTTGAATACCAAGTGTGAGATGTGTTTATATATGAAAACCCTCTTAAAAATGATTAAATGATTAAGCTTGAAACTTTGTTTTGCGCACAAAGGAGGTGTAGGTCTAAACCCAACAGGGTTAAAAGCACTCTCACGATGTAAGCGATGCAAAATATTTGGACCAGTCGGGCCCGCAATTAGCCTACAAATATTTTAGTCCAACACGAAATTTATTTTTCCCTACAAAGTATATCAACAGGCCTCAACGTTTAGTAAAAACTCTATTCTTCTTTTTGATTTTAACTTTTATTACGATTTTGATTGTTTTTCGTATTTGACAAATTAATATAAATCATTCTATTTATATTTTATTTTTATTTATTTATTTTATTCGCTAATGTATTTTTTCCAACAACAACTATTCTTTGGTGATAATGTTGAACGGCTATTATAAGATACCCATCCTGCCATTTAATTAATCTAGTCAAGCAAGTAATAGTATTCTGAACTTGAGCTAAATAAGGTGAAAAAAAATATAACGTCGGTAATGACAATATATCGCAAAACAAAAAAAATAGAAATAAAGAACACGCAGATTTTACATGGAAACCCTTTCGGGAAAAACCACGGGCAGAGGAGAAGAAAATTTACTATGTCGAATTCGAATCAATTACAAGAAGAATAGACCATGTCTATTTATAGGCTTATAAAGCCATATTCTAATAGGAGTGTAATAAGATTGAAACTCCTTATTCTAATCAATATCAAATAGATGGAGTTTAATAAGGTTTAAAAAACCTTATTCAAAATAAAATAAAAGAAGTGTAATTCTATAAGGATTCTTCTTTTATTTTATTTTACCATTGTATTTTATTTAAATAAGAATTTGGGTCACTTAATTCTAACAATCTCCACCTTGACACGAATTCTCAATAAACAAGTTCTTCATCGCGAACTCTCAACGAACAAGTTCTCCACCTCTTCCATAAAACCCCTTAAGGGTTTAACTTCAACAATGAACACCAACCAAGTCTAAGCAATGCTTAAACTTGGTTATAGGAAGTGACTTAGTCATCATATCTGCAGGATTTTCATGAGTACTAATTTTGCTCACAACAATATCACCACGAGCAATAATATCACGAACAAAATGATACCGAACATCAATGTGTTTTGTTCTCTCATGAAACATTTGATCTTTTGTAAGGAAGATAGCACTCTGACTGTCACAAAATACTGTGCTGATTTGAATGTCTTCATTGAGCTCACTAAAGAGTCCCTTCAACCAAATAGCTTCTTTACAAGCCTCAGTAATACTCAGCTTCAGTGGTAGACAAAGCGACTGTAGTTTGCAAAGTAGCTTTCCAACTAATTGCACAACCTCCTATTGTAAAGACATAACCAGTGAGAGATCTTCTTCTATCAAGGTCTCCAGCAAAATCAGCATCAACATACCCAATGACTCCATCTCTAGTTCTTCCAAACTGTAAGCAAACATCAGTAGTACCTCGTAAGTATCTTAAAATCCACTGAACTGCTTTCCAATGTTCTTTACCGGGATTCGCCATGTATCTGCTAACTGCACTGACTGCATATGATAAATCTGGACGTGAACAAACCATAGCATACATGAGAGATCCCACTGCACTAGAGTATGGAACATGTGACATGTACTCAATCTCATCATCTGATTGTGGAGACAAAGCCGATGAAAGTCTGAAATGGGCTGCTAAAGGAGTACTAACAGGCTTAGCACTCTGCATATTGAACCTGCAAAGAACTTTCTCAATGTACCCCTTCTGACTTAGGTACAATTTACTTGCTTTTCTATCTTTGAGAATCTCCATACCAAGTATCTTCTTTGCTGGTCCTAAATCTTTCATCTCAAATTCTTCACTTAGTTAGGTTTTGACCTTTCTTATCTCTCCTTTATCTTTTGCTGCTATCAACATGTCATCAACATAAAGAAGTAGATACACAAAAGAACCATCACTGTTTTTCTTAAAGTAAACACAGTTGTCAAAACTACTTCTTTTAAAATCATGAGAAGTCATAAAGGAATCAAACCTCTTGTACCACTGTCTTGGTGACTGTTTCAAACCGTAAAGAGACTTTTTCAGCAAGCAAACATAGTCCTCTTTTTCTGAGACTGTAAAACCCTCTGGTTGTTGCATGTAAATATCTTCCTCAAGTTCTCCATGCAAAAATGCAGTTTTTACATCTAACTGCTCAAGCTCCAAATCATGCATGGCCACAATACCAAGCAAAGCTCGAATCGAACTATGCTTCACAACTGGGGAGAACACATCTGTGAAGTCCACTCCTGGAATTTGACTGTAACCCTTTGCAACAAGCCTTGCTTTATATCTGGATTCTTCAACTCCTGGAGTCCCTTCTTTCTTTTTAAACACCCATTTACAGCGAACAACCTTTTTACCTTTAGGAAGTTTCACAAGATCCCATGTTCTATTTTTGTGGAGTGATTCCATCTCCTCTTGCATAGCACACATCCACTTTTCTGAGTCTTCACAGCTAACCGCCTCAGAATAATTAGACGGCTCTTGGTTTGCATCTATATCTTCAGCCACATTTAAAGCATAAGCAACTAGATCAGCCTCGTCATACTTCTTTGGAGGTTTAATTTCTCTTCTAGTTCTGTTTTTGGCAATAGAGTATTGTGGTGAAGAAGCAACTCTATTCTCAATTTTTGTACTGGCTTGAGGAGTTGTCTCTGTATTAATCTGATGCTCCACCTGCTTTTGATTTTCTTTATTGGAAGACTCTTTAAGAGATAAGTTAGGTAGCATAGCAGTTTCATCAAAAATAACATCTCTGCTAATCACAACTTTTCTATTTTTAGGACACCATAACTTATACCCTTTTACGCCAGCTTTATAACCAAGAAAAACACATTTAATGGATCTTGGTTCCAATTTTCCATTATTAACATAAGCATACGCAGGACACCCAAAGATCTTTAAATCAGAATAATTAGCAGGATTACCATACCATACCTCTTGTGGAGTCTTTTTCTCAATGGCAATGGATGGAGATCGGTTGATCAAAAAACATGCAGTAGAGGCTGCTTCGGCCCAAAACGACTTTGGTAAGTTGGCATTTGACAACATGCATCGAACCTTCTCCATGATCGTTCTGTTCATTTGTTCTGCAACACCGTTTTGTTGTGGAGTATGACGAACTGTCAAGTGTCTCACGATCCCTTCTGACTTGCACAGTTTATTAAACTCATCAGAACAAAACTCTAAGCCATTGTCTGTGCGGAGGTATTTTATTTGTTTTTCTGTCTGTTTTTTAATCATAGCTTTCCAAGACTTAAGTGCGGAAAGCACATCGCTTTTCTGCTTCAAGAAGAATGCCCAAACTTTTCTAGAAAAATCATCAATAAAAGTTAGCATATAATTAGCTCCACCTCTCGAAGGCACTCTTGATGGCCCCCACAGATCAGAATGAATATACTCCAATGTTCCCTTCGTGTTATGGATTCCTCTAGTGAATCGAACTCTCTTTTGCTTCCCAAAAACACAGTGCTCACAGAACTTCAGTTTGCAAATTCCTTGCCCATCAAGAAGTCCTCTTTTGCTCAATTCTGCCATGCCATTCTCACTCATATGCCCTAGGCGCATATGCCAAAGTTTAGTAATATCATCATCTGACAAAGAAGAGGAAGCGACAGCTGCATCACCAATAACAGTAGAACCCTGTAAAACATATAACTTGGCATTCTTTCTCTACCCTTTCATCACAATGAGGGAACCTTTGGAAATCTTCAACATCCCACTTTCAGCTGTGTATTTGTACCCTTTTGAATCAAGAGTACTCAACGAAATTAAATTTCTCTTCAATTCTGGAACATGCCGTACGTCACTAAGTGTTCTGACAACTCCATCAAACATCTTAACTTTAATTGTTCCAACACCTGCGATTTTACACGAAGCATTATTTCCCATCAAAACAACACCTTCAGACACCGTTTCGTAATTTGTAAACCAATCCCGATTAGGACTCATGTGGAAGGTGCAGCCTGAATCAAGTATCCATTCCTCGCTCTCTTTAGAATTGTTGACAGAAGCGACTAGAAGTTCACCATCACTGTAGTCTTCTACAATATTAGCTTCACCAGAATTTTTTGGTTGTTTTCCCTTTTGATTCGCAGCCTCCCTTTTAATCTTGTTCTGTAGCTTATAGCACTCAGATTTAATGTGCCCTTTCTTCTTGCAGAAGTTACAAGTTTTACCTCTGTTTGAAGACTTTGATCTACCCTTAGATTTACCGCGAGGATTCCTTTCCTGTGTCCTTCCACGATCATCATCAGCATTCCGATCTTGTCTCCCACGAACAATAAGACCCTCTCCCTGGGAGTCAGGTTTAACCACAAGATGCTTCATCTTATCATACGAGGTCAAAGAATCATAAACCTCATCAACTGTGAGAGACTCGCGACTATATAAAATCGTGTCTCTAAAGGTTGAATAAGACGGGGGCAACGAACAAAGTAGAATCAACCCTAGATCTTCCTTATCATACTGAACCTCCATGGCCTCCAAGTTTGAGAGAATTTCTTTAAACACTGTTAAGTGTTCGTGCACAGACGCACCTTCCTCCAAACGATGAGCATAAAGTCGTTGCTTCATATGCAACTTGCTGGTTAGAGTTTTCGACATACATATTTGTTCTAGCCTCTTCCATAATGCTGCGGCAGTCTTCTCCTTCATCACATCCTGCAAAATTTCGTTAGATAAATGCAGATGTAACTGTGTTAACGCCTTTCGATCCTTGCGCTTCTTATCTTCCTCCGTCAATGTCGAAGGCATCTTATCTACCCCTAGCAGGGCTTCCTCTAAATCCATCTGTGCAAGAACTGCCTGCATCTTTATCTGCCACAACGCAAATCTGGTGTTGCGATCCAACAGCGGAATTTCATACTTTAAAGACGCCATTACCGTGATCGAGATGAAAAAAAAAACCCGAAAGCTCTGATACCAATTTGAAAAAAAATATAACGTCGGTAATGACAATATATCGCAAAAGAAAAAAAATAGAAATAAAGAACACACAGATTTTACGTGGAAACCCTTTCGGGAAAAACCACGGGCAGAGGAGAAGAAAATTTACTATGTCGAATTCGAATCAATTACAAGAAGAATAGACCATGTCTATTTATAGGCTTATAAAGCCATATTCTAATAGGAGTGTAATAAGATTGAAACTCCTTATTCTAATCAATATCAAATAGATGGAGTTTAATAAGGTTTAAAAAACCTTATTCAAAATAAAATAAAAGAAGTGTAATTCTATAAGGATTCTTCTTTTATTTTATTTTACCATTGTATTTTATTTAAATAAGAATTTGGGTCACTTAATTCTAACATAAGGTGATTCACGCGAACCAAATATGGTGTCAATGTCTTACATTCATCTTATATAATAATTATATTTTATTTTTATATAAATTTAAATACAGTAACAATTTCATTATATAAATTTTAACATTTTTATAAAGAGCAAACTATCTCAATAATCACAATGTTTTAATTTTGGTCAAAGCTCGGTACTCACTGATATCAGTACCCGGTTAACCCATGATACCAACTTAGTCAGGGGTTTTATAAATAGTATGGATACATAAATCTAGTAAGAGAAAACATGTTATGTTAAAAGTTATATTTTAAAAATTTAATCATGAATTATTATTGTAGTAGTTGTAAAATATTTGTTTATAAATTTATTAAACATGTATTCAATTCTTAAGTATCTTAATTTTAGTTCTTTTATTTAAAAAATATGTAGAAGTATGAAAAAAAAAATCATCAAAATAATAATAGTAACCCTTTAATAAAAGGGTATATTAATCATTTCCTAGTGTAGGTACATATGAAAAAATGATCAAAAGGGCTATGTGTGTCAGAGAATTGAGAGTTCCTATCATAATACATGACTACTTAACAGGTGGGTTCACTGCAAATGCTATTTTGGCTCATTATTGCCGAGATAATGGTTTACTTCTTCACATCTATCACGCAATAACTAAGTTGGTACTCTATTAATTCGTAACACCAACTCAATCATAAATTTTATTAATAGTATAAGTAATATATTAGCTTTTATTAATATATAAATTTTATATGCAAAAGACATTTAATTCAAGTTGAAGCTTAAACTTGAATGTAGGAATCTATAAACAATTTTTTATATCAAATTGGAATGAATCAATTATATTGGAGCTAAGCTTAAAAAATATCTTAATTTAAAATTGTGCCCTAATAGATATTTTTCTGTTCAAATAAGACTTTTCATCCAAAAGCAGCACAAAAAGTTGAAGCTATTCCTACAATATTAAATTATTTATGCCGTATGTATCCTTCTAATAATCAAATGTAGCCAAGCATGACGGCTGAAACTAGTATATAATCGATAAAAGTTGAAACTGAAGCACGAAAATTATTTTGGATAGATCCCCACGTCTTATCCTTTGATACAACCTCTTTTGAAATACAGCAATAATTGAGATATTTTTCTAGCTCTTTTTGGAGCTTAGCATGGCTACCGTTTTCAAAATTCAATATAACTGAAGTTACTCTACTGAAACTCCTTCACTTTGGTTTTGTAATTTCGAGGTCCCCTGTTACTAAATTTCGAAAAATGGTGTCCCAAACCATTGATGTGTTGAAGAACGAGCTGCCTCTTGAGCTGGAGCTTGTGGTTTTGCCTGAAGATGTTATCACTGGCCTTGTTCTTGTCGATATCATCAATGGCTTCTGCACTGTCGGTGCTGGAAACCTGGTAAAGTGCCTGACGCTTGAACTATTGATATATATTTTGTTACAAGTAATCGATCCCATATTCTGGGATTCGAATTCACATATGTTAGATGCTAACTTTAAAAAAACAATAGTTGAACCAACTCGATTAAGTTGTGATGTAATAAACGATTCCTTAAACTACACACGCATGTATATGTCGAAGAGGATGTATGCAGGATCTGCTTTGTGCATTGAATCAGGAAAAGTTTATAGCACTAATATTATGGGTTTTAGGCCCCAAGAGAACCCAACAGACAAATATCAGGAACGATCAGCGAATCAGTGAGGCTGGCAAGACTTTTCTGCGACAAGAAATTGCCTGTTATGGCGTTTCTTGATTCTCATCATCCTGACAAGCCCGAGGATCCTTATCCTCCTCATTGCATTCAAGGCACCGATGAATCTAATTTGGTTCCAGGTACCTACATATATATATATATATATATATATATTTACTTCTCCCTTTTTAGCTTTATATAACGAATTTCTAAATCAAGATTCTGCAAAACAAATAAATAAAATGCAGCTTTGCAATGGATACAAAACGAAACAAACGTGACAATCAGGAGGAAAGATTGCTATGATGGGTATCTGGGTTCCATGGAAGCTGATGGTTCAAATGTTTTTGCGGATTGGGTGAAGAACAATCACATTAAAGCTGTAAGAACTCGTTAGAAGATTTTAGTAGCATATACTAGTGTCAAGAATGGTTTTACATTGCTGCCTCGAACTTGTTTTCAGTGGCAAAACAAATCAGAACCCTAGTGTGGAGCTTGTTTAATCAATTGTTGGATATGATGAGTTTATTATATAAACCATGATTATGATGGTTGCAGATATTGGTAGTAGGGGTGTGCACAGATATATGTGTGCTGGATTTCGTGTGTTCGACATTATCAGTGAGGAATCGAGGATTTCTGGCTCCGCTCAAGGATGTTATCGTGTATTCGCGTGCCTGCGCAACCTTTGACGTTCCTCTTCACATCGCCACAAACACTAAAGGAGCTCTGCCTCACCCTCAGGTATTTCGTTTCGTAAAATGTCCCATATTGATACATGGAAACAAGAGATCCCCACACCATATGCATCAAGAATAACTTGAATGCTGCTGCTTTTAATGTTGCAGGAATTGATGCACCATATAGGGCTTTACATGGCAAAAGAAAGGGGAGCCAAGATTGCAAATGAAGTCTTATTTGGTGCTGTAAAATAAGTTCATAAGCTAGTAGGAGGCCTGAAATAGGGTATCTTGAATTTAGAAGCTCGAGTTTCTTTTGGATAGAGATAAAGTATGTATGACCTGTTAAGTTGAACATTTACTCTTACATGGTGGGCCTTCAAAATTATAATGCCGTGTATTTGTTGTTAATAACCACAATTATCTCTCTCTCATTTTAACTCTCTGTTTCTAAAAATCTCTCAACCTCTTAAGGTGGGTTTGGATGGGCAGTGTGTTTACCTACGATTAGTATAAAAACAGCGGTGGCGGTGAGATTAGATACTGTAGCAATACTGTAGCGTGAGACAAAAAGTAAACTAAACGCACTGCACCGCACTCAATCGCCCATCCAAATCCACCCTTAGTCTGAGCTTATCCACAATTAAAATAATAATAATAACATTTTTATTCAAATTAATTTTATTTTAAAAGATGAATGTTTACTATATAAATAAGGGAATTAGTGAATGGTTCAATTCAAATGTATTTATTTCAAATAAAAGTACTAAAGATTTAAAATATTGTGTTAAGCTTTTGATTCATACCTATTCAATTTTAATTTGAATAAAAATGTCTTGTATCGAAATTGAAAATTTAAATTAAGTTATGTTATTAAAAATGGAAATAAGAAATAGATTTTTTTTTATTTTTCATATCCGCTTTATGGTTCATGTTTGGGGTTTGTGACTATCTCTATCAATAATGTGGTCTCCAAGATTCGAAAAATGGCTCGAGTAATTTTAAACAGAAAGGGAATAACTTATAGGTTTTGGGCTGAAACAGTTCACATTATTGTTTATGTCATCAACAAGGTTCACATAAAGCCAAAGACTTGCACAGCTCCACATGAATTATGACATGGTAAGAAACCTAATATGAAATATTTCCATATTTTTGGCAGTTTATGCTATATTCTCCGGGACAAGAATGATGAAAGAATCTTTTTTGGGTATTCAGATAGAAGCAAGACCTATAGGGTCTACAATAAGCATCTCAAGAAGATCATAGAATCAATCAACATTGTGGTACAAGATGAAACAACTCAAAAGTTTGCTGACGATGAAGAGGAACGTGGGGCACAAACAACGCCTAAAATTATACCCATTATTTTTTGCACGAAAAAGGTGATCGAGTAACCTGACTTAGAAATCCATGAAGTCATAGATGTTGATGATATTAATGATTCTGTTGATATCAATGAAGTTGTAGCAAGAGTAAAAAAGAAGCACTTCGTGGAAGATGTTATAGGTGACCTTCAAGTAATAATCCGTATCTATTGGTGCAAATCATGTGCTATGGGAATTATCTATGGGTTTTCTTTTATAAGTCCGTAAGTAATAATCAACGAGGATTATCTCTCAAGGAAGTAATTGCATGGGAGTTTGAAAGACAATCATTCTTTTTTTTTTTATAAAAAGACCACAAAGGTCACCTCATTTTATTGCATCATCTAAAATAAACTTGTGAACATCCATAGGATAGTCAACATCAAAATCATCATTACAGGGATTTTTCATAGAAAGTTTGCACAAGCTATCTGCTACCCAGTTACAAGTCCTCGGAACCCACTTAAAATTGAAAAAAAATAAAAGAGTCAATATGCTTAGAAAGATCCCGCATATACTGGCCCATGACAGTCAGGTCCACCGCCTTTTTGTTGAATCTATTAACTATGCTGGCATAAACCTTCTCAATCTCCACCTTATCCCAGCCTCTCATACGAGCAAAATTAATGCTTTCTTCCATTGCTTTAAACTCCCCCCATTCAGCACTTAAAACCTTGCAGGCCGTACCCATACGCCCTCCAAAAACAAAGCCGTCGCTGTCTCTCGCAATCAAACCGAACCAAGCCTGGTTACCAAGGCATGCAACATCAAAATTTATTTTCATCACATCGTCTTCAGGTTTTTTCCAAGCAGTAGGCTTACACGGGATTGGCAACATAGGTTTCTCCACCATGTTAAAGATACGAAAATCGCCACCGAGGCAGGAAGCTCTCTCCCAAATAACCCTCGCATCATCCTCAACACCTTGGAACACTTTGTTGTTCCTGCTGTTCCAAATATTCCACAACACAGTGATTAAGTCTGCCATGGCCGTTCTATCCAGCAAACGCATCCCTTCTTCCAGCCAGTCAATACAGTGTGTGAAATTCTTATCGAGCAGCCTGTTGTCGAGTCCCCCGTACTCCAACACTCTCCTAGCAAAGAGACAGTTCCTCATAGCATGCATGTGACTCTCCCTATCTTGGCTACACCGCGGGCAGGAACTATCAAAGCCACTCCTATGCAGGCAATTTTATCATATGTAGGCAAAATTTCATGACCCAATTTCCAGCAAAATCATTGAATTTTAGGGAGAGTATTGAGCTTCCAGACCAGCCTCCAAAAAAAGCGGTGAAGACAGAAGCCGATTTGCCTAAGGATCTGCCAGGAGTACGCTGACTTGGTAGAAAAAAAACCACATGGATTGTGAAACCACACCCTCTGGTCTGCATGGTCTGCATGAGAAATAGGTAAATTGCAAATTTGGTCCTTTAAACATTCACCGTATATCTCAGTAACCCTGACCTCATTCCAATCTTCCCTGTCCACATTAAAAAGCTCAGAGACATGAACCTCCGGCACCTGACTTTTGTCCATCCTAATAGAAGCACCCGACAATCCTCGACGCCCCACCGCTCCCTCCATATGTCGATACTTATACCATTACCCACTGTTCAGCCGAACCCCTCCTTCATCTTATCCGCCGCCTTGGAAATGCTTTGCCAAGTGAACGATGGCTTATCCACTTTCTTAGCACGGAAAATATCTCCATTCGGGAAGTACTTCGCACTGAGGACCTCATAGCATAGGGTCTCTTTACACGTTAAAAGGCGCCACACCTGTCTTCCCAAGAGAGCTATGTTGAAGAGGTGGAGGTCCCTAAAACCAAGACCCCGCAAACTCTTAGGGTAGCATAACCGGTCCCACGCCAACCTGCTCCAAACTCTGTTCTTCTCTTTGCTCCCCTACCAAACCTGACTCACCATGGTTTGGATGTTATCAATCACACGTTTGGGTACCAGAAAAAATCGAGAAAGCATAAGTAGACAATGATTGTAAAACAACCTTGATGAAGATTTCCTTCCCCGCACTAGAGAGTAAGCGCTTAGACCAACTATTAATCCTCTTGGCCGTACGATCAATGATGCTCTTAAAAGTTGTCGCTTTCTTCTTACCAATCGGGTTCGGGAGGCCAAGATAGATATCGAGCTCATCCGCAACCTTCATTTTAAAGATCTCATTCGCAGCTACTCTATGAGGAATGGGCGTCTTAGGGCTGAAGCACACCATGGATTTGTCATAGTTGATCTTTTGCCCCGACATCTTTAACGTGGCAAGGATCTTCATGCATTCCTACTCCTCCTTCCGGTTATTCCTGATAAATAACAAAGCGTCATCAGCGAAGAATAAGTGATTAATACGATGCCCCTCCTTACTAGCTCGAATGCCCTTCAACCTAGACTTAATTTGGGCATCCAATAGCATACGGGAAAGGGCATCCATACAGAAAAGAAAGAGATAAGGGGTCCCCTTGACGGAGGCCCCTCTCAGGAACAATAACATCAGTGCTATTCGAATTGCAATTAACTCTATAGCTAATTGATCTAACACAATTCATGATTTTATTAACCCAAGCCCTCGAAAAGCCGAACTTTAGCATGACTTTTTCAATAAAACACCACTCCACACAGTCATAAGCCTTGCTCATGTCAAGCTTGACCATACATCCTTTATTAGGGCTGTAACACCCCTTACCCGTGTTCGACGCCGGAACAGGGTACGAGGCATTACCAAATAGTACGGAACACCTACAGATTATTTAAACCATTTATCGCTCAAATATCAAAATTGATTATAAAAGTTCCTTTAACAGACCCTTGAAGTCCAAATCATGCATTGGGATTGGGTCGGGACTAAATTAGAATCGTATAAAATTTTTTTTTTCGTAAAATCCTTAAGGTTATCTCATTTACAAGGGTCCCACGCCCGTGTGGCTCACATGGCCGTGCCTCTAGGGCGTATAACTCTCTGACTTGCATCTATGAAGGAACTTGGGTCACACAGCCTTAGTACACACCCGTGTTGCTAGGCCGTGTGGTAAATTTAATTTTCACAAATTAGGCTATTTTCCAAGCCATATTTCTCACTCATTTGATCCTTATTCTTCACCCACGTTTAATACATACAAAAACCAATTTAAGATATTCAACTGAGCCTTATACTTAATACGATTTGTTAGTCGTACACTTCATATAAATAACAAAAAACGTATTTAGGCTCAATTCTCATTAAATTTCTCTTGTACTTATACTTTTTCATACTATGTATTCATATAACATATAACAATCGCACCTCTGTATTTCATATACATTTTTATAACAATTTGTCTTGGTTTCAAACTACTTTATATTTGAGTTTTACTTATCAACTCATTTGAAACATCATCTTTACACATATAGTGCACTTGAGATGCAAAAAATTCTATAATTATGAATGAACACATTTATCAAACACATTCCATGTTTTTATATATTATAGTCTCATATTTCTATGTATCAATTACCATCATTTCCTCGTATTTTTGACAAATACATGTAACAACTCATAATCATGCAATTCACTAACTCTTCCTGTCAATCACAATTTAAATTGACAAATCACTTATTGAGCCCAATTTCAATGTTCTCTAAAATCATTAGGATGTACGTATCCACCAATAAATTCCATGTACAGATATCATCACCTCATATTTTCACATACATTTACTTTCCATATTATGAACTCAAATAACATACACAAGACATACCAATGCATTCCAAGTACGTTTTCATAATATTTCATTTCGAATTCAGATTATGTCATATTAGAACTCTTCTCATTAACTCATTCAGAATACCATTTCATACGGATAATACACTCAAGGGTGTACAAATATATGATCACAAATGAACTCATTCATCAACCAAGTTCTATGTTCATGTATCATCAACTCATATTTCCTTATATCACATAATTCTATATAACACTTACCAACTTCGTCAAATTAGTGAACGTCTTACGAAATTGTTCTGCACCGGTATGCATTGAATTTCACTGATAATCACTGATGCCATAACATAGCTATGATCTTTTTACTAGAATGCCATAGCTCAGCCATGGTCTTACATCTTCGCTATCATTATGTCATGGTGAAACCATGAACTTATCCGTCAATTCATCACTTTTCACTAGAATGCCATAGCCCAGCTATGGTCTTACATCTTAAACACGTATCACACCGATGCCATATCCCAGATATGGTCTTACATGGAAATCACTTGTCACTTGTAGCCGAAGCTACCACTATTCACTGATCAGGTAGCCGGAGCTATCACTTTTCACTGATCAGGTAGCCGAAGCTACCACTTTTCACTGATCAGGTAGCTGGAACTACCACTTTTCACTGATCAGGTAGCTGGAGCTACCACTTTTCATTGATCAGGTAGCTGGAGCTACCACTTTTCACTGATCAGGTAGCCGAAGCTACCACTTTTCACTTTTACTTGTCCTTGATCAGATAAGTGTAGCCGAAGCTATCACTTATCACTTGTTGCCATGGTTCAACCATGGTCTTTTCTGTCAATTCGTCTTGTCACTGAACTGAAGTGCTTAATTTGATCATTTATTCAATTTTCATGCTTTTACATTATGCACGATTTTATCATCAATACATATGAAATAACACATCATGAAGTTCATAAAATTAACAAATGATCACTTAAATTTAGCCATATAAACTTACAAGTTCAATTTTTGTATTATAACGATAATCATAATTTCATAATAAATATTCCAAATAAAACATTATATCATTTCTAATTCAACATTTATCAATTATAATCGAGCATGTAATCAATTTATACACAAGTCGTTCATATATTATTTTTCCTCCTCCTCCTCTCCATCCACATCCTTAGTATCATAGTCACTAAATTATCTATAAGTAACATTATCTATAATTTTCACTATTTACTTATGTGAATATTCAAGCTATCCATCCGTGTCATAGTCACTAAATTATTTTTATCTTGAGCTACAGAACTCCAAATTAAGATCCGTTAATTTTCTTTGAAACTAGAGTCATATATCTTCTTACTATAATTTTTCCAGAATTTTTGGTTCTGCCAATTAGTACAGTTTATTAGTTAAGTTCTCCCCTGTTACACAGTCTGACAGCTCTGACCTCTCTTCACTAAAGATCAATTATCTCATAGTACAATTTTCATATAGTGTTTTCGATTATTTCTAATGAAAATAGACTCACTAAGGAATACAAACATATAAATTATAACTCATAATTGTTTTTGTACAATTTTTAGTGAATTTATAAAGTAAGAACAGGGGATCACGAAGTTATTCTAAACCAGTCTTACAAAACTTTAAATATCTCAAAATTTAGACTTCCTTTTCTTGCTATGTTTCTTTTATATGAAAATAGACTCAACAAGATTTAATTCCATATCTCACCCAACTTCTAATTCAATTTCTACAATTTTTGGTGATTTTTCAAAGTTAGACAACTGCTGCTGTCCAAAACTGCTTTAGTGTAACATGTTGATTTCTATTTTGTCCCTAATTCCACAATTCATACAATTCAGTCCTTGCTGAATTAACCCCTCAATTGAGTTAATTTTCTCATTTAACACTTTTCTCTATCATTTTAAACTACTTCATAACCTTTGAAAATCAGAATTTTAATACTAGGCCTTAATTTAAACTCTTTCACAATTAGATCCTAAAACCAATTTCCATCAATTTTACTTGATAAAATCATCATATAACAAAATTAAAGCTTCAATTCAATATCTATTCATCATATTATTCCAGAACTAATCCACATCAACTTTAAAAGTTAGCCATAGAATCAAAAGCTAATGAATTAATAAGTTGGACCCAATTGTAAAAGAACAAAAACATAGAAATTTCAAGGACAAAGCAAGAATTAAACTTACATGAAGCTTGAGTATGAAAACCAGCCTCTCCCATGGCTGTTTTTTAGCTGAAGAAAATGAAGAGAAATGAAGAGAAATCTAGATAATTCCAATTTGGTCCCATACTTATTTAACTAATTTTGGCAATTTTCTAATTTTACCCTTATTTCATCCATTTCCTGATTTTCCTCCGCTATTGCCGCCCAAAATATCTCCTTTGGGCTTATTTTCACTTTAGGTCCTTCCTCATTTGACAATTAAGCTATTTAATCTTTCTAGCAACTTTTATACACTTTTCAATTTAGTCCTTTTTATTTAATTAACCACCCAAACGTCAAAATTTTCTAACGGAATTTTAATACTACCTTATTGACATTCCGTAAATATTCATAAAAATATTTATGACTCGGTTTATAACACCGAGATCTCGATACCTCTTTTTCTCGATTTCTTGACCAAATAAATCTTTATAAAACATAATTTACTATTTTAAAAATATTTTAAAAGCTACATTTGGCTCATAAATATTAAACAATATAGCCTACGAGTTCATTTGTCAGATTTGGTGATCTCGAACCATTAATTTTGACATCACTGAAATTTGGGCTATTACAAAGGCCATTTTTGGAGCAGCGGAGATAATGGACAAGCTCGTGAGCTATTAAAACGTTGTCGTGAATCATGCGACCGGGCACAAAAGCACTTTGATGTTTACTAATGCACACGGAAGGGATAGCTTTAAGCTGATTCGCCAAGACTTTAGAGATGATCTTGTAAATGACTCTACAGAGACTGATCGGCCGGAAGTTGGACATACCACACGGATTATCGATTTTAGGGATCAAAACAAGAAGGGTGTCATTGAATTTTTGAATATTCCTAGAGTCCCTCAACGCCTCGTGATAGGACTTCAAGACCTCCTCCCCTACGGTTTGCCAATGCTCTTTATAAAAGCCACCGGGGATCCCATCAATGCCAGGGGCTTTCCTCGGGTCCATTTGATTAAAGGCCAACATAATCGCCGCATCCGTGAACTCCTTTTCCAATTCTCTGTTCATACTGTCCATAACACAACAAGGAATAAAATGTAAATCGAAGTCATTATCAATATTAATAGAACTCTTGAAAAGATTGTTAAAGTAATTCCAGGCCACATCACAAATCTCCTTGCTGTCCTCATGCCACACCCCATTCGAGTCCTTCAACCTTTCAATGCTATTCTTCTTCTTCCGACTAGTGACACGCACGTGAAAGAACCGTGTGTTGCTGTCCCCCTCTTTAAGCCACTGTATGCGAGCTCTCTGCGCCCAGTACCTCTCCTCAACATCGAGCAGGTAACCCAACTTTCCCCTCGCTGTCTTCAGAAGCCTCGCTGTATTCATGTTGCTCGGGCTATCCATCAACCGACTAATAGACTTGTCGAGTATCCTAATCTTCTTCCTCAACTCTTTGTTTAAATTGCCAGGGCCCAATCAAATTCTTAACATCCCTGATCTTGTCGATGAAGCTACTACCCAGATTAGACCAAATATTATTGATGATGTCTTTGGCTTCCCTTTCCTTAGCCCAACACATGTCATATCTAAACCATCGTTTATGGAAAGAGCCTCTCTCCCTTGGTTTACCCTCGACCGTATCAAAAAGGATAGCATCATGATCTGACTTGGATTGACGCACCACTCTAGTCTCTAAAAACGGCATATCTTCAATAACATCTTCGGTGACCAAGACTCTATCTAGCCTTTCCTTAACCAAACCGGAGCCCTCTCTATTGTTACTCCAAGTGAACCATCCCACCCTAGTTTTGATGTCCACCAAAGAAAGTTCCTCCACAAGCTCATGAATTCTCTCACAGGAGTCTTGGGTTTCCTCCTGCCACCCTCCTTCTCGGCCTCATTCAGGATGTCGTTGAAGTCCCCACCCACCACCCAACCCTCCCTAACACATCCCTTAATTCTTCTCAACATGTCCCAAGCTTGCTTCCTCAAAGTCGGATCTGATTGACCATAAAAGCCCGTGAATTGAATCTTCTTCCCATCATCAATGTCAACCAGCGCGTCAACATGGAATTTAGAGTAACTCTGGATCGAGACACTTGTCCCCTCCTTCCACATCAAAGCCAACCCCCCACTTTTCCCTTTTGAGCTAACCGCCAAACACCCTACCATCCTGCATAAAGAGCTAATGTGAGATATGGCGTTAACATTGATCTTAGTCTCACTAACAAAAACTAAATTCGAGGAATTAGCAACGAGAAGTTGCCTAAACTCACGAACCGTCACGGGGTTCCCCATCCCCCGACAGTTCCAACAAAGGGTTCTCATGGCTCCTGGCAGGGCTGCTCAACAGCCTCCGCCTTGCTCAATAAGATGCTATCCAAAAGTCTCCTCTTGGCCAGTTTAGCAGGACTATCATCAACACTTTCTCCGTTCGACCCCCTCACTCTTTTCCTCTTGCTTTTGAATCGGCCCATTCCATCACGCATTATCTTATGGAATCTTCTCTCAGCTGGGAAGGCCGACCTAATCTCCTGCTCACTTCTCCTGTCCCTTCCTTTTCGAACAAGTTGCCCACTGTCATCTTTAGAGCCAGTATTACTCCATTCTTTTTCCTCATTAGTATTAGCATTGGTCGAAATCTCCTCCACCTCGTTCCTCCAATTAACCCGACCTTGACTCGGGGGTAAAATCGCAGCCCTTAACCAATTGCCAAACTGGGGGCTAAAGTCAACAAGATTTGTCCCTCTACTCCTAACACTACAGCTATCCATCTTGTGACCAATAATTCCACACGTAAAACAGAAGTCGGAAAGCCTTTCATACTTCAAAGCACAGATGACCTCTATTCCCTCTCTGTCCACCAGCTTCACAATACGCCTCAGTGGTTTTGAGATATCTATCATCACCTTAATCCTGATAAATTCAGTCCAGCCTCCATTTCTGTCCTTCCAGTCAATCGCTACCAAGTCTCCTAAGGCCCTACCCATATCTAAGGCTGTTTGGCGATCCATCAACTCCATCGGGACATTGAAGACTCTAAGTCAAAAGGGACACATGTGGAAATCATAAGAGTCAAACTCTTTTCCTTTCACAAAAGGTACCATTGAAAACAGACAATTATCGAACAGCCAAGGCATTAGGTTTAGAATCCGACTACGATCCTCCTAGCACCCGAATTTCACGATGATATCATCCTTCTAGGCCACGAAACTCACCTCCTCTTCAGTAAACCAAAGTGACCTGAAAACCCTATACATTGCCTCTCTGTTAGGTTTTCTTTCGCCATTATCTTACCAACTGCCCACGCTTCAAACCCTCAATCGCACCTCTCGTCCTTAGATCGGAACACCTTCGTTGATTCTTCATCTGAAAATTTTAGTTTCTCCATCAACATGTTAATATCATCCTCCATGGACTCTTTCTCATTAGTCATTTGTTCGTCCATCATAAGAATCCCTGAAACCCTAGCAAAACAAGAAATAACAAGAGCAACACGCAAGATGCGCACAGCAGAGGATATAATCCACAACAATGTCAAACGTATATAAATTAGTATCTCTGACTATTCATCTATGAAATCTCATAAGCGGAAGCCTTATATGTAACAGTCCGATTTAGACCCTAATCGGAACGGTGGTTTTGAGACCACGAATCTAAGTTAGAAAAATATTTAAATATTATTTTTCGTGTTTATTATCTGTGAATTTGCATGTGTAAAAGTTTCGTATGAAAATTTGATTGCTTGTATGCTTAATTTAATAATAGGACTTAATCGCGTAAAATAAAAATTTAGTGGTTATTTGTGAAAGGGCCAAATAGTGGTTGTTCTTTTAATTTGGAGGCTTTAAGTTGCAAATTACCCATGATATATTGTAATGGACAGTGAAAGACAACCATTATATGGTTTTGTCATTATTTTATAAAGGTTATATATGTAATTTGGTTAATAATGTTATATAGCATAAAACATAAAATAATTAAAAGCCATGGTTCCTTATTTTGCATGACCGAATATAAAGAAAAGAAAAAAAAAAGAAACAAGAGTTCCTTAGGTTCGGCCATTTTTGGAACTTGATTAAAGGTAAATTTTAGCTCGGTTTTTGATAATTTTTATGTTTTTGAGATCGTTGCTTCGAGTACTACCCGACCCATGCTTGAATTTTTTATTTTGGTGAATATTTTGAGTTATGACATTGATGAATATTTGTGTTTTGTGATGTTTGATGATAAATTATGAAAGATATGTTTTGGATTAATATGTTTTGTATTGGAGTTTTTGAAGATTTTGAGTTATTAGGACTAAATTGTAAAAATAATAATTTGAAGGAATAAAATGAAAAATAAATGAAATATATGGATTAATATGAGCATAAGGAAGATTCGGCTTAACTATGATGTGGTGAGATTTTGTGTATTTTGTGTTTTGTGCAATTAGGACTAATTTGTAAAAGTATTAGATATCAGGGATAAAATGGTAATTTGCCCATTTATGTGTTGTTGATTAAATTGAATGAAATTGTGTTTAAATTAGGTTAATTTGAAATTATATAGATCAAGAACAAAAGAAATCGGACTTGAATCGGGGAAAAGCAAAAATAGTCGAATAGCCGATTTACATCGTTCGTCGATATCCGAGGTAAGTTTATAAGCAATAAACATTGTTGAATTTGAATGTGTATGATTTTTATATATTGAATTTAATTGTATGAATTTCTATGGTTGGAGCCGAATGCATGAATGTTTATGAAATTTGGGAATACATTCGGTTCAATTGAGATATGAATTATGAATAAGAATAACTTTGTAACAGTGATATATCAGGCTTATTGCCTAGCAGGCTTTTATGCCGGTGTATGATATCAGGCTTATTGCCTAGCAGGCTTTATGCCGGTGTATTGAATTAGGTTTATTACCTAGCGGGCTCTGTGCCGGTGTTTTATACAAGGTTTTATGCTTACTGAATTTTATGTGAGCAACAATAAAAGCAATCAAATGTGTTAAGTGAGCTAAAGCATTCAGGTATGTGAATATGGTTATTCTATTCGAAATGAAAGTTAATTGATTGAAAGATATGTGATAGAAATGTTTTGTGATGATATTGAAAATGTAGGAAACTATGAGTAAGGTATTCGGTTTTATGATAAGTATAAGTATGTGTTTTAAAAGTTTGATTCACGTGATTGTATATACACATGAATACGTATATATAATCGATTATCTATGATATTATGACTTTGAAATTGGAGAATATATTGATAATTTATATATATGGTATATTCGGCCATGGTATATTGAGGTATAAATATATGTTTGATTCGGGTTATTTTATATATATAGAGAGGTTGTTAATTTGCTTAAATTGCTTATAACTTACTAAGCTACGATAGCTTACTGTGAGTGTATTTATTCTTTGTTATCCACACTATCGTCAACCTTCAGTAGTTTTAAAAGTCTATTTTCGAACTTATGGCATGTATAGGCTAATATGTATTTTGTTCGACCTTGAATATTTATAACTTGAGCCATGCGAAAATGGCTTAATCTCCATGATAATTTCGGTCATATTTTGGTTATGGTTTGAGCTCACTTTTGGTTATGATGTTATATATTATACATGAATGGTTTATGTGATACTTGTTATATGTTTGAAAATGGCTTGATGATGTTGGTAAATTTGGAAATGGTTGATGTAATGATCATTGTATGTATACAATTTCATAGCATAATTAATTGTTTCGGCTAAGGTTTTAACTTAGATAAACATATATAAATTGATATGAATTTTATTTCAATAATGTATTGGTACATTCAGACATAGGATGGAACTGAATAAGATGGTTAGGTTTAAATCTTGGTTTGATATTGCTTATATAAATTCCCATGCATATGATAATTTGACTTGATTTGTTTGATACATAGTATTTAATATTTATGTTTTAAATATGTCTATAAGTGATTATGAATTTTATATCTTTTCAATTTAGTCCCTAAATCACAATTTCATGAAAATTTCCTTTGCAAAAGTTGTTTATCTATCAACAACCTTTCATTTTCTACCATAAATTTCAAAATTTCAGTATACTCATCCATGGAAAAATTTTAATACTTTGATAACTTTGCAAATTAATCCCCAAAGTAGCTAGATTAGATTATTACTATCTCGAAAATATAAAAATTACTAAAAACGGGACATAATTACTTACCCAATTAAGCTTGCTTGAAGCTCTTTCTCTTAGCTAGGGTTTCCATGGAAAAATTTGGGGAAGATAATGAAAATAAAATTAGTTTATTCATTTAATTAACCTATCATCTTTTTAATTTTTTCAACTTTCCAATTTCATCCTTTTCTTTAATTAATTTTCCATGGATGAATCATCATAAATATTTACTAACTTTGATTAATGGTCTATTTGCCTTATAAGGACCTCAAGTTTTGAATTCCATAGTTATTTAATCCCCTTAGCTACTAGAATTCAACTTTTTCACTTTATGCAATTTGGTCCTTTCTAGCAATTAAACATGTAATCGATAAAATTTTCTTAATGAAATTTTCATACGTCAT
Organism: Gossypium australe; assembly: GCA_005393395.2. Taxonomy (NCBI): domain Eukaryota; kingdom Viridiplantae; phylum Streptophyta; class Magnoliopsida; order Malvales; family Malvaceae; genus Gossypium; species Gossypium australe. The sequence continues at coordinate 123,854,138 of CM016625.1, forward strand.
CCTTATCATAATGCAGACCATACAATAATATTAGAATAAATTTTCTTTCTGACTCAGATTTGTGATCCCAAAACTACTATTCCGATTTCACTAAAAACCGGTTGTTACAAGGATTTTGTTCCTGTGTCCTTCCACGATCATCACCAACATTTCGATCTTGTTTCTCACAAACAATGATACTCCTTAATAGTCGGGTTTAACCACAAGATGTTTCATCTCATCAACTGTGAGAGACTCGCCGTTACACAAAATCGTGTTTTTAAAGGTTGAATAAGACGGGGGCAACGAACAAAGTAGAATCAACCCTAAATTTTCCTTATCATACTGAACCTCCATGGCCTCCAAGTTTGAGAGAATTTTTTTAAACACTGTTAAGTGTTCGTAGACAGACGCACATTCGTCCAAACGATGAGCATAAAGACGATGCTTCATATGCAGCGTGCTGGTTAGAGTTTTCAATATACATATTTGTTCCAACCTCTTCCATAATGCAGCGGTGGTCTTCTCCTTCATCACATCTTGCAAATTTTTGTTAGACAAATGCAAATGTAATTTTGTTAACGCCTTTCGATCTTAATGTCTCTTCTCCTCCTCCGTCAATGTCAAAAGCATTTTATCTATCCCTAGTAGGGCATCCTCTAAGTCCATCTACGCAAGAACTATCTGCATTTTTATTTGCCACAACGCTAATCTGGTGTTGCGATTCAACAGCGGAATTTCATATTTCAAAGATGTCATTACCGTGATTGAGATGAACAATCCGAAAGTTTTGATACCAATTTGTTAAAAAATAGAACGTTGATAATGACAATGTATTGCAAAGAAAAAAAAGAACACAGATTTTTATGTGGAAACTCTTTCGGGAAAAAAATCACGGGCAGAGGAGAAGATAATTTACTATGTTGAATTCAAATGAATACAAGAGGAGTAGACTATGTCTATTTATAGGCTTGTAAAACCATATTCTAATAGAATAAGTGTAGTAAAGTTGAAACATCTTATTCTAATCAATATCAAATAGATGAAGTGTAATAAGGTTGAAAAACCTTATTCTAAAATAAAATAAAAGAAGTGTAATTCTATTTGGATTTTACTTTTATTTTATTTTACCACTGTATTTTATTTTAATAAGAATTCGGGTAACTCAATTTAAACACCACTAACTACACTCCACCGCTCTTTGCTTTTCAGATAAAACTTTATTTAAAGACTCAAATGTTGTAATTGCTCCTACTAAGCTTTTGAATTGCATTAGCTTGTATACCAAAGTCTGTCATTATGAACTTACTACTTTGTTGTGCTACCTTAGTTATGTTTGGTCCAAGTTCAAAAAGTAATTGTAACCCCAAACTGCAAAATCAACAACTTCCTTTACAAGCGATCTTGGACAATTAAGCTAGGTGACATCCGTAATAGTCTTGCGCTGCTAATTAACTAGCTCTGATACTTCTTAACAAAGCAATTGAAGAAGCAAATATATAATAGCTTGAACAATTAAAAGGAGGAACTAAATTGAAAAGAAAAAAAATTACTTGGATGCCGAAGGATCAATATTACCAAAACTTTAAGAAAGCATATCCTTGTTTATTGCTTCCACGCACTCCACTTGCTTAACACTTCAAATGCATAATGAGACATTCACAGCCTATTCATAGGCTTTGAAAAGCCTGTTTAAGTAGTAGATATATATAAATGTATGTATATATTTTTTAATTGAGGATAAGCTTAGATGATGAGACTTGGAAAATTTTATAGAAACAGAAAAAAGGGGGAAAAAGAGAGTCGGTGAGCTTGTCGACAGTCATTCCACTTCATTTTATATTTTTTCACCAAACGCAGACACCAAGATTCTTTTTTCTTCATCTTAATAAAAATGGAAGTTGGTGGAGTGATCAGAAATTGCTAACTCATTGAAAACAGAAAAGGGCACAGATATTTGCAAAGACAAACACAACGAACTTGTTCTTGTGGATGATTCAATATGATAAATCAATACAGTTTCTATTTTCATCTCCATTTATTAACTTCATACATTGAGCTGCAATTAGTACCTGGAACTTAAGAAGACACGTATTTAAGAAGACTTCTTATGTAACAGGGGGTCAGAGATGACTTGGGGTTCAAAGTCTGGTTTCAGATAACTGGCAAGCGTATCTGCATATAACTCATATCTTGCAGTCATTCGGAATCCCCATTTGTCTTTCAGTTGCCTACAGAGGTTAAGATCCATATCTGAGATCATCAGCCCATCCTTATAACGGGAGAGTGATGGTGTGCAGGAAGCATCAGGTGCTGAAAAATGACTAGATCCATAGAAATGGCCAAAATCTGGATGTTGTGGCTTTCCATCCCCTGAGGTGAATGGGTTGGGGAAAATCTCAGTCCCTACACGATTGATTGACCCAACAAAGTAACTGTTTGCTATTGCAGCGTTACGTGCCTGTAATATAAAGAAATAATATGTCAAACGACTTGTAGAAGACAGTTCAGTGGTAGGCAGGCATTAACTGATATAATGCTAACATCTCTATCAAAATGTCATTTGCACTTGTAATATTAGATAAATGACTCTCTACTAAATCAGTATCACATCCAATCTTTAGATGGTTAAGTATTATATGAAATGGGGGTAAATAATAACCTCAATGGGCCACATCGGTTCACTAAGTTCACCGACCGTGGCTGATGGGTTGAAAACGATCTCAGCACCATTCAAACCAAAAGCTAGCCAATTCAAAGGATGGTGCCTTCCGTAACATATATTAACAGCAATCTTCCCATAAGCAGTCTCAAATACAGGATGCCCGGTATTTCCTTCCATATAATACGTGCTCTCATTGAAGTCCCCAACTCTAGGAATATGGTTCTGCCAGAAGCCAATCATTTAAGCAAAATCAATAAAAATTCCAAGAAACATAAACCCAAACCCAGATAAACTACTGCATTTACCTTACGGTGCTTGCCTATTATGTTGCCATGATTTCCAATTATAACAGCAGTATTCCAGAGAGTCTCTCCATGATTTATATCCCTCTCAAGAATTGAGCTTATAATGACCATGTTATACTTTCGTGCAAATTCCTGAAGAAATTGTGTAGATTCCCCGTTAACAGGTTCTGCAAATTCACACCACCTCTTTTCTCGTGTACAGAAGGCAAATGGCATCATCCATGCTTCCTGAACTTGCATCATAGAATCATTAATTTGCATTCTCAGAATATTATGCATCGATCAATAAAATTGACCATACCTGCAAGCATAGTATGTTGACTCCTGAAGCACCAGCAGCATCAATTATTGGTCCCAATTTCTCAAAGATAGCTTTTTTCTGGTCTGAAAAGGGAGCAGTGGTTGGGAGGGCAATGGAGTTCTGAATAAGACCGACCCTTACTACCCGGGGTTCTCTTAACAACTCTTTGTCAGCAGAAAATTTGAAAGCCTGGAATGATTTGAAATGGAAAAGCACATATAACTGCCTTCTACAATATACTTGTATTGAAATGACAAAAATCTACGGAGATAATAGCTACAAGTATGCTCAGGTCAGGTCGGTGAGAGAATAATTTTGTAATGAGAAAAGGGATGTTTTTCAACCACTTGGATAAGAGTGGATTGAATGAAAATCAACATATTTCAAGGAGATCCTGGTAGTACTAAAATTATACAATAGAACTATTATAACCAAATGTTCAAATGTATGAACTAGAAACTGGAAAAGGGGGAAAATGGAGGAAGAAAAATATTCCATACAAATATCAGAACATATGACATAGATTAACTAACCCTGCCTAAAGATTAACATAATCTTCAGTTGCAGTCAAAATGCATGGTAGTGCCTTGTATATCTAACGTGTCCAAAACATATATTGTTCCTTCACTTTGATTGTTTTATAAGAGTATTACGATTTCAGCCAGGCCAACCTTGTGGTTATTGTTTTCCAATATTGATGAGCTAAGATGATGGATCTCTATATCAACGAATCCTTATAATGCAGTAATGTTGGATAAATAAATAGGCACCTGAAGATCAAAATCATGTTTTGAAGAGAGGGCTTTAGCTGATTCAGGTGGAACAATAGTTTCAAGTGCTTTTCCGCAATTCAGCCCCAGAAGCAACCGGCTGACTTCCTGTTAATGAACCATAACAAAATTCCAAAAGATTGTTACTTTCATCAGCAATAAGACCAGTAGATTTTGACTTTTAACAGGCAAAACTTGTTACCTGTTAATTAGATAAACTGTTTACAAATTCTAGGATCGACTGCAATGATCATTTCAGTGGCAAAAACTGACCAAAATGACAATAACCAATCGATTCATAATAGACAATTTGAACTGGGGTTTCCTTTTTCATGATCAAATTTGCTTTTACAATATATATATATAAGAAAAATAACAGGAAAGATTGGATATTTTTGCCCAGTGCATGGCCAGATTAAGAAAAACAAAAATACCCAATTAAATCAACAAAGTAAAGACAGATAAATTACAACCTGGAAAGCGGGAAAAAAGAAAAAGAAAAGACCTGGTAGAGTTGAGGCTTGAGATTTGCGCTCAGGAGGTGGTGAAGCGAATTATACCCACAAGTTGATCCATCTTTGAAACTTTGCTTTTCTTCTGTGCTTCCATTTTCCTTCCCAATTCCATCAGTTTTCTCCATTTTCTGATTCCCTCAATTATTGCTCCGAAATCAAAACATAGAAAAAAGGTTGAACCTTCTTTTCTTTAAATGATGTTAGCTAACGTATCACTCTGACTCACTCACTGATTATCTTTTTAATTAAATATGAATAGTCAATTACTGATCGTTCGATAAGATGAAATCTAACGGTCAGAACTGTTTTTAGTCTGCGGACCGCATCTCGACGAAATAAAAAATGGATACACAGTTATCAGAAAACAAGATGGATACACAAGCATAACCGTCACTTGTCTGTAGATCCATTCGACAACCGACAAGTGCCAGTAAAAGTTAACCGCCAGCCCAAAGGTGAAATTATCCCGCCATCGCCAACCAACCGCTAAATTCCGCAACCGGAACTATAATATCGGGTAAACTACACTGACGCGATTAATTTATTAGTAAATTTATATTTTGATTATTTAATTTTAAAATGTTATAAAATTATTAGATTATTTGAAAATTTTCGTTTAAGTAATTAAAGTATTCGAAATTTTTTATTTAAGTCATTCAGCTATCAATTTTTTTTAAGTCCGGCTAGCAAACTCCAAGCACAATTTTACAATCGGCATGGTAAATCAATACACATCAACGAGTAAAAGAACATACCGTATATTCAAGTTGGTTTGTTGACCAGTATCAGAAGTCAAAGAAGAAAATTGTTTGTATTTTGGTTCACGGATTTGTAGCATTCAAAGTTATTTAATGAAAATGACTGAACTGTAGAAGAGAAGGGTAAAGAGAGCTTTCGATTAGTGCAAGTGGTGCGAAAAAAGAAGGCCATACATCAACAATTAACAGCTTAATAATTTAAATGAAAACTTTTGGATAGTTCAATGACCAAAACATAAATTTACTGACAGTTTAGTGACTTTAAGTATAGTTTACCCTATAAATATTTTGGCTTTGGGCTTTACACTTATGACCAAAACATAAACCCCATGTCTCGAGACCTCAAAACATCAAAACTAAATTAAAAATGTTCTATCTCAAGTATTGAGACTTGAGACTAAAGTATCGAGACCTGAAAACATCGAAACTGAGGTTCTAAAAAAAAAGGAGGCAAGTTTTGAGACCTATCCTTAAGGTATTGAGACAAAGCCTTCCATTTTGACAGTTTGAGTTAAGACTTGTATCTTGACTCCGTAATTGACCACATATGTCCCCAGGTCATTACTTGTTGGCCCATTTGACCTCTTTCACATGTATTTCACTTGGGCAATATGGATAATTATGATTTTTTTTCCACACTTGTTTGTTTAGCTTCAATGAAGCAAGTGAGGATAGTCTGAGTTGTTCCAACAACAGAGTGTGACATCTTGCTTTTAGACCCATCGTCCAAGTAAAGTGTGGGGTGCCATAGTAATAATAATTTCCAAAGTTTTGATTTGGCTAAGTTTGATTAGTATTTTGGGTTAGACTTGAGTTTGATTGGTAGGAATGTTGGTTTCTAAGTTTGCCATTAAGAAAATATTGCAATAAAAGTGGTCCACGCTCACTGCACTAATTGTTGATATAAGAATCAAGTAAGATGGATATAATATTGGTCTTATCTTGAATTTTACCAGTGAGGATATTGCTTAAAGTAAGGCGGAAAGCTGTTGTGTACAGTAGCTTGGCTATGGTAATGATAGAGTCGAGGGGAAAAAGGAGGGAGAAAGGAAGAAAAAAGAGAAGAGAGGAAAAGGGACCCTTCTCTATGATCTGAAGGTGCCATGTGTCATCTTCCCCTAGGTGGGCCAAAGACAAGTTGATCAATTGGTTAGCTATCATAGTTCTAGATAAGGTGATGATTGAACATACTATTAATCACTTTAAATAGGACATAATAGTTGGCATTAGAAGTGACGGTTATTGAGCGAGACCCACATATAGGACACTCTTAATTTTATTTTATATAAAATATATAAATATTTTTAATTTTTTATGAAATAAATGGAACATTTTATAATAAATTAATAAATATATAAATTTTTTAAATTTTTTTAATCATTTCGAGCGGAACGATTATCAACGCTAACACAAGTGCTCAAGTAAATTGTATGCAGCAAATAAGAACATCTTTCTAAGTATAAATGACTGGTTTCAAATAATCTTGAATTTTTAAACCAACCAACACTCAGATTTGGTTGGTTCTTTCTCACGTATGAATTTGGGTTTTTGGAGTACATTATGATCCTATTTCCGCTGGTTCTTGTCTGATGCATTTTGGTTTTCAGTGAATTGAGTTAGCCCTCGTCTCAACGCTCTCAGATTAACCCCATTATCAACATATATGCTCGTCACTCCCATCTTGGAAGCCTGCCATTATCATTACAGATTCTAGTAAATGATATAAAGAATATAATTCAAACCTCATTTCCCCAATAGCCATATCTATGTTACTCATTTGAATATGTAGTGTTTCAGAGAGAGAGAAAAAAAAAGAAGAAGAGTTCAAGCAAAATAGACCATGACAAAGAAAGAGTAGAGAAGGTCCAAATACCCAATACCATAGAATACCAGCAAGTGACCAAATAGAAAAAGGAAGAGGCAAGCAGAGAATATAGGAGAAACCATTCTTACACTTACAGCTTCTATGTTCCAATCCTCATCATCAAAAAAGAGCATTGAGTTGAAGGGAATCCCAGTCCTGGACTGAATTCTCCTGAAATGATCTGTCTTGTTCTTGCAGCTGAAAAAAATTTCCTGAATGATCCAAACCAGAATAATTGAAATGTGAAACAAACAGTTATCAATAAGCAGCAAAAGAGCAACTTTGCATATGGGTCAGCTTGTTATAAATAAGGTTACCCCTGAATGAATTGACAAGGATAATCTTTTAGCTACATCATTCTACATTAGCCTGTAAACACTGCAGCTCAAAACACAACCTTGCTAATAAACAAGTAGAAGGGGAGTTTTAACAGTCACACCTTTGTAACAAACATAGATTTGATGCTCAATTTGTCAAGAAACGTGTTTGCTGTATCTGCAGTCGGAGATCTTGAAGCAATAGCTAAATTAATCCTCTTGTCCTTGAGTGCATATAATATGCCTTTAGCATGGGGGTACAAAGATGGCGTTTCACGTTTGGAGCGGCGCTGACTGAAAAATTTAACCATCAGCAGGAAAACATGCCAATCCAAACATCCACAACAACAAAAGCAACATAAAATGTCATTTCTTTTCATGCCTTGTCTGGGTTGGAAAATAAAGAGCAAGGCACATAAACTAAGGACACTTACAATAGGCAGTCATATTGTTTCTACAACTAAGATGAAAACCCCAGTATTTTGGTTGGTTTTAAGTATTAGTAAATGGTGATAAAAAGGAAGAAGCAGAATCGTGAAAATTGACTCTGTTCCATTAAAAAATAGATAAACGGTAAGCTCTGATTAAAGGGTTGCTATAATATATACTAAAACTAAGATCAAAGCACTAAAATGAATAGAATTAAGACAAAAATTTGTGGGTATTCTCATATGAAAACAGAAATTATATAGAAAAAGAAGAAGAAGAAGAAAGAAAGAAACCAGTAGAAAGGCCAAAGGGTGTAATCAAGATCGAAAACCACCAAACGAGGAAGAAGTTGGAACATCCCAATAAGCTGCAAGGCCTCTTCTTTCACCCTCTCTTCTCCCATCCTTGGAGGAGGAGTCGCCTTTGGATTTGGAGAATCGACGAGAGGCGGTCGATTCAATATGGACCAATCTTTCTTGTACTTGTATTTTATCTTATTACCGATTCGCTAACGATAGGGTCTTTTTATTCGACCTTTTCGGCCATGGGTAAAATGCTGAAATCAAACCAATGATATTTCGAAATTCACAAATCCCAACTTTCATTCCGATTTCCAGCTCTCTTTGAATTATTTGATTGCAGTGTTAAGAATACCCAAAATGTTTTAAAATTTGAATGGGATTATCAATTAGTTGATAAGCGATTTTACCTTGTACAATTATATATACTGCAATTTGTAAGTACATTAAGCAATACATTATCTTCTTTGACTTTGATTATTTACATGTAAAACAAAATTCATTATCTGTTTCAACCCATGTGCAGACATTATCACAGTTTAACTTTGTAATTTTAAAGAAAAGATTTTCTCCAGTATACTTTTTTAATATAACATTGTTAAAAAAGATAAACACGAACCTTAAATACTGACCATAAATTAAACATGATACTAAAAAAAAATCACACTTAGTTCAAGAAGTACTAGGGATGTAGCCAAAGGGGTAGGAGCCTTGGCCCCTTGCTAAATGAGAAAATTACTTTATAGTCTCTTCCTAAAATTACTTTAGATCAGCAGGCGGTGCATGGAAGATAACAAGGTCCATAATTAGTAACTTCCCCAAATTAGCCAACTTGTCCGCACAAAGTATTTGCCTCTCGTTCGACGTGCCGAAAACTTAGCTGCCAATCCCAGTCACAAGCTTTCTATATCTGTCTTAGCTTTGCAAAATCATTGTTACTTGTCACACCACTACATGACTACAATTGTCTCAATGAGTAAGGCATTGTGATTCTCAACAACAATTTTCCTGTACCCCTGGTTCCATGCTAGCTGTAAGAATTCCTCTAGCCTCTGCCTGAAATACTGATACATCCCCCAAGTGTTGAGCATATCCCATCGCCCATTCTCCTCTTGCGTTTTAGAATAAACCAGCAATACCTGCATTCCATTTACTTCTGTCTACAGCAACATCAGTATTGAGTTTCATCCAACTCCTCAGGTGCTTCCCAATTTGCATTAGCCGACATCCCCATATGAATTGCACCCCCCGCCCCCTTACCTGAGCATTATATATACTTCTCACCCACAAGAGATTGGTACGAATCAGCTCCTCTGTGCTACTATGAGAGCCTTGTAAATTAAATTATTTTGTTGTTTCCATGGTAGTTAAAAAATGATCGAATAGTACATACTCACTTTATACCAACAAAACTGAGATGGAAGGCTTCTTGAATTTTCTTGACAATCCACTCATTTAATGGTAGTTGAAAAAACCAGCATCGAACATTACTCGTTAGCAATGAATTCCACACATTCTTAGCATAGACACAATCATGAAGAACATGAAGGATTGCCTCCAGCAACTCTCCACAACAATTGCAACATGCATCGTCCGTGATCCCTCGTCCAGCACGTTCACCATTTGTCAAAAGGCAATCTCGATAAGCCAGCCATAAGAAACTATGAACACGTTGAGGTGTTTGGCATCTCCAAATGAGTTGCCAAACTAGGTTAGAATATCCCCAGTTTGTGCCAACGATCCCCTCATACGTTGGAGCCACTGAGAATCCACCAGCATCGCTCGAATTCCATGCCAACCTGTCAATACTTGTACCGTCCAAGGGCGACATTATACCTGCAATTTTATTCAGCAAGAACTGTGGTATTAAACCGAAGAGCTTCTCCCAGTCCCACTCACCTGATCTTATAGCCATGCCTCTAACAACCGCAATATCCTCCAAAGGCCTTGCTCCACTATACTAGTGTTTAAGTGACCCAAAACCAACCATCCATGTATCCAACCAAAAACTAGTCAACCTCTCATCCCCAAGTGACCAATGTACCCCTTGTAACACTTTCGGCCAAATAAGTGCAAGTGTCACATGCCACGGATCAAAACCCATTAACATTGCACACAAAATTATCTTATAGAGGCCAACTTATTAAATGAGACTCATTTGACCTGTTTAAATTGGGTTGATTCGTAGAATCCATGAAGAAGGCCATCAATTTATACTGTTGATTTTGGGGGAGCTCAACTATAAATAGAAGTCTCCCTCTTCATTTGTATTCATCTCATTGTATTTAGCTATTCCTGGGTTAAGAATATATTGAAAGCATTTATTCAAACACTTGGTGTGCGTTGTTTTCCTATGACTTTTTAGTTCTCATGTTGCTTTTTTTGTTTCAAGTTGCTTCCACTATATTTCTAGTGCCTTAGAGAATTTGTGAGAGAATTCTCATATTTCGAAAGTTAAGCTGACTTAAGTACATTTGAAACTAAGAAATCGCCTAAAGTCGCACAAATTGCAAGACTAAAGTTCTAACCCCATGACACAAGTGTATGCCACATATATGAACAAGAGCCTCAATATATAAATTTATTATATGCACCTTGCACATTATATATGGACAACATGACTTGCACCAATAGATCATCAACATTATATTTTCAATTTTGGTTTCCCCATAAAGAAAGTTATCTTTCCCCATTAAAAGGTTGCAACTTTTCATTTTGTTTTCGTTCTTAATAAGAACTCACTCTCTTAGCGTTTAAAAGTTCGAGAATAACGAAGAAAATCATTTGGTCAAAAGCTAGAAGGGTTTAGTCATTAGATTCAAAATTTGACAAGACTCGCTAGCTTGAAAATACAAGTTCTAAATTTAGTGGGATTTATTACATATCACATCCAAAAATCCAATTTTAGGAAAATGTTTTAAAGTTTCGCTACACCATAAAACCGTTTTCATAAACAATTTTCCAACAAATTGATTATTCCTCTACCTATTAAGGGTACACACAAAAAAATAGCCTCCCTTTACCTATTAAAGTTACACACACAAAAAATTATAACCTCCATCACTTAAAGTTTGTATAACAAAGGGAAAATGTCAAGGAGGAATCAATTTATTGCGGCATTCTTTTTCGTCAAATTTAATGGTCAACTCTAATTTTGCATCAAATAAATCTTTATATTTTTAAAAATATATATTATTTTAAAGATCTTAAAATAATTATTTATGCAATATTAAGTTTTTAGTTTGGATAATATCAAGATTTTGAAATGTTTACTCATGAACTATCATCATCTTTCTATGTTGAGAAAACTAGTTTGAGTATCCATGCGATGCATAGGTTGATTATATGTATCAACCAAAATAATTTTTAATTTTTATAATGATGTTTTAAATAGATTAGTTTTTTTTTTAAATAATTAAAATGTTTATATATAATATATAAATTGCTTAATTTATTCTAAATATAATTATTTGTATAATATTTTAAATACATTTATTATATATATGTTTAAATTAGTTTTTTGGAAAAAAAAAACTATTGAGAAAAAACTTATAATATAATAGTTTAAATAAATTAAAATATCATGGTAGTTTTAAATTTCTATTTTTAATTAAAAATTGTAGTATTTTTAACATTTAACTAAAATTTTTAATAATTTCAAAAAAGTTTAAAGTTGTTTTAAATATGTCTATTAAAATGTTTTAATTTTTAAAAACTTATGTTAAAAATTTCAATGTACAAAATATTTAAAAATAATTTAAATTTAAATTAAAAAAAAAACAATACTTTGAATTTTGTAAAGAGTAATAAATAATTTAACATATTATAACTTAAGTTATAGTTTTCATATTTAAAATAATTATTTTTACTAAAAAAACTAATAATTTATTAAAATTATATTTATACAAAGGCAGATTTTTAATGGTTCACGGATTTGGTTGTATGTATCTATTAAATTTTATAGCATTTCAACCATACTAATATTTAGAAAGTAATAACAAATTAATATAAATGTTTAATTTTTAAGTGTGATGGAGATAAATCTCTGAAATTTCTCCACTTAGGGAGATGTTTATCTCATCACATGTCTTTATAAATAAAGAATTTTAAGAAATGTGATAATTGTATCGAGCTCCTGCAATGCTGGAGTTAGCCTCCACAGCTCTTTCCAACTCGTCGATCCCTACATTGATCATACACTTAGCATCTATTTATACACTTTCTCTACTTGCAGGGATGGCAGTGGATAGTATCAGATAGACGATTTTTTCTTGCATGCAAAAGTCAGTTTTATTGCAATACCTTTTTCTTTTCTTTTCGTAAACATCAATGAACTTGATAATTAAATGGTTATCTTCAGCCTATAGATATATAGATACATTTAACATAGAGGAGCCAGGTTGTATATTTACTCATATAGATGAGCTTTAAAGATACGACATTATGCAAAGATGAGGAGCATTTCTTCACAACATCCCCTCTAACCTTTCTATCGCGTAGGGAAAGGTAACCTGCAAAAGGGCATTGGTTGATGCACTCAGGCCGGGCTATAGCAGATATTAGCAATATACCACACGTACTTGCATTTTTTTTCTTAAAAGTTGTTATCGAAAATCATATTTTATATCCATGTTTAATGTGTAGGAAAAGATAAAAGAGTTTACAAAGTATATATGAGAGCTTACCCCAAGGTGAGTGAAATATCAGAGGTGCTATACCCTTGAGGAGGAGGAGGGGAATCTCCAGATTTGTGAAGATGGGGAAATGGCTCTGATGGTTGGCCTTTGACCACAAGAGGTAAATTCTCCATCTACCCAAAATTAACTTGGCTGTCAAATGAAAATATATTGAAACCAAGAAACAAGATACGGTGTAACACACTCACTTGCTGTTTCAATATCAGGTTTTCTTCCTTCAGTTTTGCTCCCTTCAAGGTATAAACAAACAGTTAAGTAAAAAAGGATGTTTTTGCCATTAAAATCTTTGAATGCATGCATGGATTTTGACCATTTCTTATAAGTTAGCCATTTATATATCAATCACCTTCTTCTCCAGGGTGCTGATCTCTTTCAAAAATCGTTCATCCTGAAACATGAAAGCTTTCCCACTGACTCAACTAAGGAAAATAATAAAACTTGAAAAAGCAAAGATGAGTATGGGGCTTGAAGAAAACACCTTTGTTTCTGTAACTTGGCTCAAGCCACCTTGGAGTAATTTCTCTAGTTGTTTCAGCTGGTCTAGGTTTAGTCCTTGGAGGTCTTCTCCCCTTAGCTGTCTATCAATGAAACCATGCCAAAATATCATTATGGCATTGACAACCTCATATATCACAGTAATAAATACTCGGATTTACCTCAGTTCTTGGGTCTTTTCTGCAATTTCCTTGCTCAACACGGAATGAGTATCACTCTCCAGCTAAAACAAACCAGTCCACAACTTCATCATTAAAATGGGGTTCGGTTTCCAGGAAGATAGGATGAAAAATGTGGCCTTTTCAAGGATCTAATGTTTCATACAGGCAGCACTATTTACACAAGAAGTTCAAGATCTTAAAAGGGCTTCTTAGTTGTGCTTAATCCATCTCATGATCATCGGAATGCATTTACCTTGTAATTATTATAAATAAAAATAGATAATTTCCCATAAATCTCTATGTACAATACAAACAATAAGAGAAAAAACAGAAGTTGTAACCTGCAGCTCAACAGATGGAGCGTCCTCCAATCCATCAATCCTTTCTGACTGCAAACGGCGCCTTTCAATCACCTGCCTCATACTAGGCCATAATGAAAATTGTAATTCAACAATTAGGTTTATCAAAGTTCAATCAAGGTAATGTATTGAACCTAAAAAATATATATAGAATCAAATTAATAATAAAATGACCTTAAACACAAGTTAAGAAAATCCTATATAATATAATCCAATTTATACACCACTATTGGACTTGGATGATCACCCTTAACACTCCTGTTCCATCAAATCGATCTAAGAGTTTTTTTTTTTTTTTTTCCATTTTTGAATGCATATTTTTACAGATTAAGAATAGATTTAGTTAAAACTATGGAATTCATGTTTATTTTGGCTTTGGGTTCTAAGCTATTAACTTGAATTTTTCATATAGAAACTACCATAAAGTATTCAACCATTAATATTTGTAATCTTCACATGGGAGCTACCATTTTTTCAATAGCAACTAAATTTATAGTCTTTGTAAACTAATGAAAGATCATAAGCAATGGGAAACTACCAACATCAACCCCAACATTAAATTGAATTCAAACAAATTTTGAACGAGAAAGGGTTATATGAAACAGTGACGCCACGTCATCTGTATCTATTTCCAATAGTTTGAACATAGAAAGAGGGAGGCTTTTTTATCTCAACAAAAGAGATTATACATTAATTAAACTTTTGGTTAAAATAAGGTTTGCTTTATTTGTGTATATGGATATTAGTTAAGGATTATTTCTTACTAATTTAGAAAGGTTATATGCATTGAATGCTTTTTTTTTTTTTTAACTTAACACACACAAAAAATTCATTGATTGCACATTTTCTTCCTTTAATATCACTTTAGCACATGTTAGCATCTCTTTTTCTCAAGATGATATTTATGGGAAGAAAATTATTGTTAATCAACTTTTTTTCTTGAATTTAGTAAAAAATTTGCATTAAATGCAAAAATAATTTTTTTTTCCTTATAATTTATAAAAGAAAATCCTTTAATTACTATATAAATATCAGTTATCTGGTGTTGAAAAATTGAGACCATTTTTTATAAGTCATTATACTTCATTAGGCTAGTAATGTACATTTGAGTCATTTTGTAATGTACATTAGACCCCAAAAGTTATCTGTAAAGATTTTTACTATTATAACAAGGTAGTTGTTATTACACCCATAACCATATATCTGATATTTAAATCATATTTGATTTTTTTTTAATTTTGAGCAAAAAATACAATATATATTAATAATATTAATTAGAGAGATTTAAATCATATCTTTAATAAAATTTATCATTTTTATTTCACTCAGGATTAAAATTAATTTTGGGAGAAGAGGCTCTTACAAAGAACTAGTTTAGTAATGGGTATGCATGTTGCTCTTATAGGTTGAAATGTGTTATAAAGGGTAAAAAAATTTAGATCTACAACAAACTAAAGAAATGAATTTATAAAGGATGGAACGGGATGGGATCCACTTACAACAATGTAAAACTAACATGATTTTACATTCTTTTAACCCACCACTTTCCGTTATGTAGAAATGAAGGTGCTTTTTGCTTGACATCCTTTGTTATATTATCATTCTGTCTTTTTGTTGAGTTGTAATGTAAATAGTACAGGATGGAGCAAGGATCTAGGGTTAGTTAATGAAAATCAATAAGTTGGAACAATTTCATAACTTTTTTTTTACTCTTGATAATTTAACCATCCAATTGATATCAATATAATTGTATTTTTCATGCATGTAAAATTTTGAATCGATCTAGTATACCTATCATATCGATAAAAAATATTGTCTATTTATTAATAAATAGTTAACGATTGAATTTTTTTTTAAAACAAAACAAATAGTTAAAACAATTTTATTTACTACAAACTTGACATGCATGAAATATGATAGTCGGATTGTTAAAATATCAACAATAAAAGAAGTTACGAAAGAGTGTAAAACTAGTTTTACATCATTATAAACGGATCTTTTCCCAAAAAAAAATATTGTTATAGAAAGACTTGATTGTATCTTATTTGTTGTCACATTTTCTTAGAATATGTTTGCCTTTAAACTTAACTATGTATTTTAGGATTCAATGATGACTTGAACGATGCTGTTCCTAAGAAAGGTGAAGTTGAACAAAGGTTAAATAAACATAAAATTTATGTATATATATGGATAATTTGCTTAATCAAAATAAAATTTTATTAAAAAAGAGATAATAAGGCAACAAGTAAGCATTTATTCATAGATAAGCCAACACACCAAAACAAGACAGGATTCATGTCGATTTACTTAAAATAGTATAAATGCATACGCTTATTACAACATATGGAACATAAATCATTGTAATATTGTTGTAGATATTCATGTATAGGATTGGTGATTAGGAGCCCTAATATTTTATGAAAACCTAAGGCTTCGTTCATGGAAAGCATCAGTCAAGTACCAACTAGAAATTTACAAAGATTGATTAGACAAAGACTTTGATGAAACTATCACCCAACCCTAAGTCCCCCACCCGGCTTCTGACATGGATTATTAAAAGAAGTTTTTTTTTTTTTCTTTTTTCTTTTTTTAACTTTTGAGTAGAAAAATATAAGATTCAAGTACATTGGTCATTATGCATTTAGATTCTTGTACAGTTCTCTTGATTTGGCAGATCTTGTTTCAAATCAAATTAATCTCACAGTTACCAAACAACCAAATGGAGAAGCAGCAGAGATAAGGTATGTATGGGAGATGAAAGGGAAGAGCTACGGATAAGTAACCTGGTGCTGGAATATTTGAAGAGCTTGCCGGTGGCTGAGAAGACTATAAGAGCTATCTCGGCATCGCAAAGAGTGGAAAGCTCGTGAGCTTTCTTGAAAAGTCCTCTTCTCCTCTTTGAGAATGTCACCTGTCGTGCCGCTGTGTTGGCGATCTTCTTGATCTCTATCTTTTGCCTCGTCATTCTCTTTCCACTCCACAAAAAACAAACAAACAACAGCAATCGGTTTGTTAAAGAAACACTTGTGTTCAAAGAAATCACAATTTGAGAAATCAATTGTTCTTAATATGAACCCTATGCTAATTGCTACTAACAAGCACATGAACAAAATGGGGTTTAGTCACAAGAAATCAAACCCAATATACATATGTATGTAAATTGATAGATCTCAGTTTCTCACCCTAAATCAAGCAAAATACAGGAAAAAGAAAGTTTGAAGTACCAAGAAAATTGTGTAGAAGAGAATCTCTGCAGGTATGAAGCAGCAAACAGAAAAGAAACAGTAGTAGGATCAAGAGATTAGCTGTGCAACTGGCTTTTTTTTTTTATTTCTTCTTTTGTTTTTTTGGCTTTCCAAAGTAAGCCAGTAGAATCAAATACTCTATCTAAAAAAACCGATACTACAGAAAATAAAATGACATCAGGGAGAAAACATTGAAGCAAACCCTAGTTGCAAAAGAGAAAAAAAGCCTCCCAACCCAACCCAACCTCATTGTCAGAAAATATAGAAAGGTGGGGGATTTTGATTGGTCATAATTTATGGGTTTTTCTCATATTAATTTGCTTTTTTCTTTTGGGGGGGGGGGGTTGAGTGATGAGAATGGTGGTGGTGACACTTGACAGAAAAGACATAGCTACTAAATTATTGAAAGTAATGGAACAAGGAAAATATAGAAAGATTCCTTTTATGTCCAAACAAGGACTGGCTTTGCAAATATTTTGTCATATTGGTCTCTATTTGATGATTAAAAAAATAATGGAAATGGGTAAATTGTAAATATCAAGTGGGATTAGGCTTTTACTGTTTGTTTTTTATAACTGGGTTAGATTTTTTTATCCCAAAAAGAAAACTGGGATTAGATTTTTATTCTTTATATATAAAATATGTGTGTGTGGTGGAGTTTTGGTTTTCCGTACATATTGATTGACGATGCTGCAGAGAGATGGAACATTTGTCAGAAATCAGTTGTACCCTCGTACTAAGTCTTGTCTCCAACGCCCTCATCTTGCATTTACTTGTAATGGGGTGATAAAAAGGGTAAAATAACAACTATTTTACTAATAAAAGTCCATTTTTTATTTTATTTATAAAATTGGTCTCTTTTTTATTATTTATTGGAATGAGTCGAAAAAATTAAAACGCGTCTATATAGAAGTATTTTAAGAAGAAATTTTAAAAAAATGTGTTCTTGAGAGAGCGTTTTGTCATGTTAGCACAAAACGCGCTGATATGGACGTGCTTTGCTGACATGGTAAAACCCTAAATCTTAAATTTTAAACTCTAAAGCCCTAGGCACTAAATATGTAAATAGCCCTAACCCTAAAAAATACGAGCTAAAATACATTCCAGAGAGAGCGTTTTGCCACGTCAGTAAAGCGCGTCCACGTAAGAGCGTTTTGTGCTAACATGGCAAAACGCTCCCTCAGGAATGGGTTTTTTTGGAATTTCCCCTTAAAACGTTCCTACGTGGACATGTTTTAGTGTTTTTGGCCTATTCCGGTAAATAATGAAAAAAATGGTCTATTTTCATAAATAAAGTAGAAAATGGGTTTTTATATAAAAATCATATCTTCAAAACATCTATTTTATGAGTAGATTTCTCATGGAATAGACTCTTGATTCGAGGGTTATTAATTTTTACTTCAAAGAAACAAAGCTCGTACTTGCATTATTATTATTATTATTATTATTATTATTATTATTATTTTATTATTATTATTATTATTTTTTGAGGAATGCTTCCACTACCTTGCGGGATAAATTTTATAATTTTATTTATATATTGTATAATAGTGTATAATTTTATATATTGTACATGAATTAATAATTCTATTTCATTAAAAGTAAGATTTATTTTTATTATAATTTTAGAAAACTTTTAATGAGATGATATGTAACACTCTAAATCCGGTCTAGATATTATGGCCAAAACTTGAAAGTTATATTAATAAATCAATACTTTGATCATCTGCTTTCAAATCGTAACTTATTCTGAAATTGAAAATTGTGAATTTTATTAATATTTACTTTAATCCTTCGATAAGAAAATTTCTCAATCAAAAAGCATGTGTGGGGATTTTGAAACATCTTATAAAACTCAATTTATTAGAAGTGTCTTGCTATAAAGCTTATTTACTTGTTTTTGTAAAAATGCATATTCCCGATTAAAATAAGAATTACTAGATAAGTTTTATATGGAATAACCAGACCGAGCTCTCAAGCGCCACCAAATCCTAAGTCTGGGTGTTACCTGAAAAGATTAAGCAAACAAGGTGAATTATAAGGCTCAGTGTGTGTCTTGGCCCACAAGCAAAAAGCAGAATCATGCATAGATGCATATATCAAAACAGATAGATCATAAATTATAATATGCTTAGCATAGAGATGACATGCAGAAATTCTTACACTCAGCCACTACACATCAACTCCGTCCAACCAATCACACCAAATAGGGCTACAATAACTCATCCATCTATCACACCATAATGTGATTGTATGCCGCTCAAATAATATGCAGTAGTACTGCCAAAAGCATATTGCGGAAATTCCGCCAGAATCATAAAGCGTGGATAAACTGCCAAAACAGACTTTCTCCATCACATAATCATATCCCACCCCAATGCACATGCAAAAACATACTAAGTGTCACTGGTCTGTTAGGGTGACACGGTCACAGCGAGTCAAGTGTTGATAATTTAAAAAAAATGGTGTTAGAAAAAAAAAGTTGAGACTGGCAAATTTTTTTAATGGGTGTCGTCGTTGAGTCCGGCAACACCATTAATAATTTTTTTAAAAAAATTAATAGGTGTCGTCAATGTGTCAGGCGATATCGATACAATTTTTTATAAATATTGTTAAGAAAAAAGGGAAACCAAAAAAATAATTTATTAGTGGTGCCGCCAACATGTCAAGAGACACTGGTGGTCCCATGACGCTGGCGGCACCACCTAGTATATATATACATGACCCTAGCCAAAAATCTATTTCTGTTGAAGTTTTGGGTTTTTGTTGAATTTTTTTGGTTTCTATTGAATGGAAGAAAAAAAGAAAGATTTGTATTCAATACAAGAGGAGAAAACAGAAAAGAAAAGAATATTTATGTTTTAAACTTCAAAAATCAAGTTCGAGTTTATAAAGTTAGTTTATATTTATTTATATGTAATTATATTTTTTTCAGTAGGATCTAATATTTTTAAATAAAAACTGTTTTTTATTTTTAATTTATTTTATAAATTTAGTATCGAAGATGAACAATCAATTTTTCATATACGTTTATTTCGAGGGGGTAATTTTACAAACAATTGTTGGTTATATATTTGAATCTTACTAGCAAATAATAATGATGCTTAATAAAAATGTAAAATTCGAAGATATGAAAGAAAAGATTATTGCAAAAATTACTTAATGTTGTGGGATGTGGATGTCTAGACTATTTTACAAATTTCAAAATTTGTCAAATCTATGCAAATATACTGAGATGAAACTTGTAGATGATGAAGGCATGCAGACAATGATCGCACTTTATTGCTCGACTGGGAACGTGAACGTTGAACTAGTTGAGCTGTTGGCTGAGTTAGCAGATGTAGAGCCCGTTCAAAATGTCACTCCATTAAGTCAACAATATGGAGTTCAAGACCTGTGTACGAAGGCTCCGAGAGTGCCTGTCGATAAGCGATCGTCTGTACATAGGTTTGACTTCAATTTGAATGTTGGATGGGCAAAGTAGTGCGATTATGAAGCGACATCGACATTAGTCGAAAATCCACACCATGCTCCGATTGCGTATAACAACCCTAATTTGAGTCCCCATTTACAGATACATCCAGTGGCAATTGAGGGTGATGCAAATGATAAAGAAAGACTCGATAATGATGGTCGTTTTGATAATAAAGGTAAAGATTTTGGTGACCCCAATCTGGATAAGGTCCCAGATGATATCGACGATGAAAGGCGCGAACAATGATGAAAATGTATACGCCCCTTTGGTCAAGAACTCGACCTGTGGCATTGTAATATGCAATGACCTTGGGGCCCACATGTTGAGCGTAGATCTTGATGTGGCACATGCATCCGAGCTCCTTGAATACCCAAATATAATATCTTTTCACTGGTTACTAGCAGATCTGGACTTAGAAGAGTTGTTTGTAGGCCAATAATTCACAACCAATGAAGACTGCATATTTGCCATCAAACAATATAGCATGAAGGTGTTAGTCGACTAAAAAATCGTTGTATCTAAATCGACATTATATGTTGGGGAGTGTTGGAGGTCGACAGAAGGATGCAACTGGCAGTTATGAGATGCATTTATCCAGAGGTCGCAATTGTGGGAGATCCGAAAATTTGTTGGGTGTCATACATGCACTTTTGCACATATGACGCAAGGCCATCGCAAACTCGATACAAAAACTATTTGTAACTGCATCATGACATTGGTGAATGACATGCCCACAATTCTTGTATCGATTTTGGTTGTCGACATGCAAACACGATTCCAGTACTGAATGTCATACCGGAAAGCAAGGTGGACTAAGAAGATGACCAATGAGCAGTTGTATAGAGATTGAGATGCGTTGTATAACAAACTTTAGGGATGGTTAGCCACGACCACATCACCTTGACGGTGTGACGACACCATTAAAAAAATATTTTTTTCCATTGTGTATACCCATATTTTCATGGATATCTTTAAATATATATATATATATATATCTTTTTTTTAGACGGTAATGATTAACTGATCATTGGCTGAAAAAGGGAAGTGATGCTGCCGACGTGTCAGGTAGCACCCGCGGCTATGGTAGCAAACATCCTATTTTCGTAAATATTTTTCATAATTAATTAATTTTATTATTATTTATATAAAAAAAAGGCACGTTTCTTTCCTTTCTAGTTGGTTGGTTCGGTTCCGTTAACCCAATCCATGGAAGTCGTAACGACTCAGTACAGGAAACTCGCCCCTCTTTTGAATCCTGCGGCTCTCTTTCCTTTCCGAAGCTTGGCATGTGTTGTCCTGTCCTTCTAAGAAGGAGATGAGATACTTTCAGTTTGGACACCTGAGTCAACTCAATCAACAACAACAACCCCAGTTTAAGCAACTGCAAATGCAGATGTTGCCACCTCTGCCCAAAGGAACTCAACCGCAAGTTGCGCAACCACTATCCGTGGTAAGAAGCAGTAGCGGAGATGGAAATGCCACATTACAAGGAGAGCAATTCGGTTTAAATACCAATCAGCCCGAGTCAACTCGCCCCACCCTCTGTGTCGCCTTGGTGGAGGGAGATTTAATCAAATCGGTTTCGCTGGGACAGACAGGATCAATTAGTTTCAACCACACTAATCCTCCCATGGATTAATCGTCTTGGGCCTATTCCAATGAGCCAAATGGATCAGTTAGGAAACGCTACCTCCAGTCAGTTTGATCCGACGACTCGGATGGGTCGAATTAATCAGGCAGCAACTCCTCCTTCTCCGGAGCATAGTGAGACAGACACAACCGATGTGACCTGGAAGACCGATTCGACTCGGCCCAGTAAACCCCCCGACTCAGAGTCATCGACTTTCTGGACGGCTTGTCCGTACTGTTACGTTCTCTACGAATATCCAAAAGTTTACGAGGATTGCACACTGAGGTGTCAGGCTGAGAACTGCAGGAGAGCATTCCATGCGGTTGTAATTCCGTCGCCGCCGCCTGTGGACGGAAAGGAAACGTATTTGTGTACTATGGGGTTTTTCCCATTAGGATTTTCAGGGAATGGTGAGAACATGGGCGGTAATTTCCCCTGTTGGTCACCTGTTTCAACCATGTTTGCTTGCCCTAACAACAAGAATGCAGGTAAACAAACTAGTGCCCAGAAATCTGCCCCAAAAGTGTTTTACGATGAAGATGATGTATATATAGAAATTTCTTCTGCTGAGGATACTAATAATGATGATGATGATGATAAGTGGCAGAAGGAGAGGAGGAAGAAGAAAGCCAAAGGGGAAGGATCTGTGGTCAGAAACGCTAAGACGCAAAGGAGTGAGAGAGTGAACGGCAATAGCATAGATGTATCGATGGTGCCGGAAGCCGAGCCGAGCGAAAGAGGGGTGGCAAATAGTGGATATGTTGAGGGTCTTGAAGAGTTTTTGAGTAGCTTACATATGCTCGCAGTTCGTGGGGGACAACAAAGTCAGGGCTGCATAGTGAAGTAAGATCCTTGTTTTATGTTGTCTCTTTTCTGCGACTATTGTAGTTAATGTAATTGTATGCTTGTGGAGCTACTTGGGATCTCGTTTCATAATTGTTTCCAAGTTGAATTGGACAGTATAGATCGTAGCATCATGTTTTGTCATTGTTTTGAACAGGCTGTTTGAGAGGATAGGGTAGAAAGTTGAATGCATAAAACCATGAGGCATTTTTGGTTTGAAGATTGCCTCCATCTTCATACTTGGCAGTCAAAAGGAATATAGGTGATAAGCTTTCTCATTGATTCTCTCTCTTTCGAGTCAGAATAATCGTTAACTGTGATAATAATGTAGTCCTTCTCCTTTTCCCTTTCTGCCTCTTTATTGCTGCTTTGATGTTGAATATAGTATGTTCAATTATTTTTCCAAAATTTTCATATAGTTCCATATCTATGCCTGAATATATGTGGGATACATATGTTAAAGATGCCAGTTTACGTCTGTAATTCATGGATCCAGAACAATTCTTGATTACATCCTTCACCAGCTTGAAAGCTCTTTCTGACTGTCAATTATGGTAATATGAAGCCTTCTTCATTCTGGGCTGACTCAACACCGACCGTCACTCGAAGATTGAGTATTGTATTAAGTGGCGTAGGGATTTCAGTCTGAAAGAGTTTATATTACTGTTACTAGTTTTGTTTATGTAGTTGTTCCATAAATAAGACCTAATTGGCTCAACTGAATTTCTCTTTGGCTTTAAGTATGCACAACATGACTACTTGAAAAAAAATCCAAAAATTAAATTTATATTTGAAAGATTACATTCGTATCGGGATTCTTATAAAATAATCTGGGTTTAATCATCAAACTATCTAGTGAAACAAATCAAGAATCAAAGCAAATAAAGACGAGGCAAAACAAGGAACGAGCAAAGCCGTGAAAGAGGGGCAGCAGCGGCTGGAAGAAGAACATTAGTTCCTCAGCAACGATGTCCAAAGCCTGGAAAAGATACCAACAGAAACCTGCTACTAAGTAGTCCAAATAAAAGTACTCCAAATCAGCTATCACCTCCCTCATGCCTGTTCATGGCAACAACACAATAAAAAACAAGTAAATCCAAGAAAACATTAAGCTAAAATTTCTTTTATCGATAATTGGGGATTTTATTATTTATTATTAACTGTAATTATAATCATAAATTATTACCTAACAAAAGCCCTCTGAAAAAAGTTCGTGTATCCATAAATTTCAAACTTGAAAATAAGACCAGAAGAATTCGAGAAAAACACTTCACAATAGTTTAGAGAGTTGATTGCTTGAAAATTGATCCGAAGGTGGCTTCAAGAGTTGCTTAGAGTTAAATTTTATCTCCTTTGTGTTTCCTTTGTGTTGATGCAATCGGATTAAGAGAACTCTAATCGAATAGCATTTAAAGCTTGATTTTGAATTTCGAACCAAAAAAACCTCTCTTTCCAACTCTTCAAATTTCTAATCTTCAAAACCTTCTGTTAGAGCTCTTGATTTTTGAATTTATATTTTCTTCGCTAAATAGTTTAGAGGTATCAATATGACAAATTAAAAAGAGATGTAATACAACAAAACTTCTTTATTTAAGTAAATTAAAAGCATTAAACTTTTTTGTTTATTATTATTATTTTATATTAATTTTAAACAACTTATAAATAAAAAAAAATTAGAAAAGGTAATATCTTTTATAAATTTAAAAGGATTTAAATAATTGATTCGAGAAGGTCTGTACAAAAATATTAGACCCAAAAAATTTGGAGTTGGGCAAAAAATTAATTTCGTTTAAAATATGGGTCCAACTCGAGCCCGACCAAGTTGGACCTTTTTCTAAGAAGAATTTATAATATTTTTTATTATATTATTTTTATATCATGTAATTTATAACACATTAAGATTAGATGTATAATATTATTATAATGTAAATACTAAAAACTGTTAAGATGAGTATATCTAAAATTTTAATAAATAAAAATATTTAAAATTATTAAATTAAGAATAATATAAATATATTTTTTAATTATTTTTAAAAAATAATATGAGCAGGCATAAAATTAATTTGGATTAACCCTTTACAAGCATAGACAGACTTGGGAAGAATTTTAGGCTCATATTTCGGGTTAAATTAAGCTTGAGTAAATATAAATTGTATTAATATTATACCTTTCGACCCAAACTTGACCTAACCCGATCCATAAACACCTCTATCCACCATTCGATAATATACATACATGCATCAAATAAGATGGCCTCATGATATTCTCAAGATGTCGACCATTGTCTTTAAATATAGTTATTGAAAAATAAAATAAAATAATTAACAATTTCTAGTGAAGGGAAAAAATATAAATATCTATAATACGTATAATATGCCGTTTCATTGAAAATCTTACCAAGAAATCCTAGTGAGACAAAATTTTGGTTGAGAGAAAAAGAGTAAGCTCATATTTAGTCTCCCTCGTGACAACATCACATGATATCCCAAATTCTGCGTATTCCAATATTGAATACTAGATTTTTAAATAATAGCTTGAACTAATTTATTAAACATTTAGATCATCATTCTTCTTAAGGTTATGAGTGAGGAAGAATTTTTGGGGGAATATATTTTGATATCTTTAGGAGTTCCAACAATAATCAACAAACTTTGATCATGGTCCTTTTATAAAAATACATACCTGCATTTTGGATCATTTTATAATCTTTCTTAAACTATTATTCACCGAGTTGAATTTACCACTATGTTCAAATCGTTTCAATTTATATAAATATTTATGCAAACATATTGAACAAATTCTCACGAAAAAGATAAGGAGAAGGAAAAGCTTTTAATTGGTGTAGGTAGTGCAAATAGAGAATGCCATGTAACAACAATTTTAATAACCCAATGACTTAAATGAAAATTTTCAAATAGTTTAATGACCATTTTTGTAACTTTTTGAAGTTGAGTAACCAAAATATAAACTTACTAGTATCTTAGTGACATTGAGTGTAATTTACCAAAAATAAAAGTATCCTCGTAATAATACAACTTATTTTGTACATAAAAAAATATTTTAATTCTTTTCCAACTGAATTGGTGCTTAATAAACTTTGTGGCGTCGACTTAATCAAGGATTTAAACTTTAAAGTTAGTAATTAAAAATTTTAATTATTTATATATTTTTTAAAAGTTTTAACTAGGTATAATGCTTGGCTTACTATCATTATATAAGTTTATGCACAAGATTAGATACAAACAATTATTTATCGATAAATAGTTCGAAGAAGTGAAAGTGATATTTTTCCTAGACATTTGGATTCAGTTCGAATTTTGGACTCATCATTTTTGGGAGGATTTTACATAAATACCATCTACCCTAAACAAGATAAAACTCAAAACTTAAAATGGACTAGGATAGTGATGGATATACCAAAAGTGAAAATAGTTATTTAAAATAAAATGCAATAATATTTGGTAAAAGTAGTATGGAGGCCCTTACGTTAAGAGTTGGATTACAAAAAAATGAGCAAATTAATCCATATATGTTAAATTAAAAAGCAAAATGATCATTCTGTTAAAAACTTCATTCATTTTTGCTGTTAATAACTAGTTCTTGTACGTCGACATGAGGTACATGTGGCAAGCCAAGTATAACTATCTGGTTATTCCGTCAACCATGTTAGTTTTTAATAGTATAAATAGATGAAAATTTTAATCGAGAGGACTGGTTTACTCTTTAATTTAACGTATAAGGACTAATTTGCTTTTTTTTTTTTTAGTAAATGGGATAAAATACAATTGAACTCCTAATGCAACGGACTCTATGGTACTTTAACCAATAATATTTTTTATAAAAATTGATCCTAAAAATCAAGCTAGAACAAGAAGAGATCCAAAACTAGTTTCTTATTAAACAAATCAAAGAACAATTTGGCTCTGTCCATAATTGATATAATAATATATTACACTTTGGTGACCCATTGCAACTAAATTTGACAATGCTCAGAAGAAGATGGATTTGGAGTTAATCTAACAAAGACATGCAAAATCATTAAGTTTTCCACATTTTCCCAACCATAAATCACAACCTGAACCAAATCTTACCAACCAGACAGCCCAACCCTCCTGCATTAAACTTATATAATCCCCCCCACCAGGCCGCTTCTTTTCTTCACTCCAACCATCACAAGTCTCTTCAGTGAATCCTCTCACACACGCACAAAAAATGGCTTCTTTCAATTACATGTTCTTGAGCTTTGTCCTGGCTTTGTCATTTGCAAGCTTTGATGTTGGGTTTGGAGCCCGTCATCTTCTGCAACTGCCTCAGTTACCTCCATTGCCAACGATCCCAAATCTGCCTATGCCAATGATACCAACATTGCCAACGACTCAACCATCTTTGCCGAGGCCAGGCGCGATGCCACCACTCCCCGCCATGCCTAACATGCCCACTTTGCCGAATGTACCAAGGGCCACTTTGCCACCATTACCAAGCTTTCCCACAATCCCAACTACGATCCCTTCTATCCCATTCCTCTCCCCGCCACCTGCACCGTCTACTCCATGAATCTTCTGCCTTAACTCTGAATGCCTATGGATTGGATTTTATGTTTTATGGTCCTATCATTTATACCCACTTATTAGCTGTCTGTGTTTGATGTTATAGATTAAGTCTGCTTTTTCTTTTTTTACTTTTCACTACCATTACATGTTTGTCTGTAAAATTGGGAGTTTTCCCTTTATTTGATGTACTTTTATTTTTTTCATTGTTATTGCTTATTATGGGATTATTTATTTATGTTTTATTCCCTTTTGATATTCATTCTTCTCACTACCTTTTTCTAAAAAATAGAAAAGATTATATGAAACAGTGACGCCACGTCATTTGTATCCCCTTCTTAATAAATTTATGCTACATCAACATTTTCATCCTGAATTTCAGCATTTTTATCCTGAAAAAGATCAAATTTAAATTAAAATCCTGAAATCCAGGATAAGAATACTGATGTGGCATAAAACTATTAGAAATGTATAATATCCCTCTTTCGTACAATCCTTCCCCACTGTGATTAACCATTATTAAAAGCAGTGATAAACAAGTTTAGCTGCTGAGAGAAAAATAATAATAATAAAAAACTAAATATAGACAAGAAAATGGAGAGAAATGAGTAGCTATATCTTCATCTTCGAAAGCTCAACCAGATCTCAAAACAGGATTAAAGGGGGATTTGAAAAGCCAATGAAATAATAATAATTTAAAATCTATGTATATTATATTCAATTTAGAAAGATAGCGAGTAAATTTATTTATAAATCGAGTTAAGTTGAGTTCGAATCTAAAATTTTATTAAAGTGTTTGTTTTAAAAATAGTGATGGTAGATTGTGTGTTTTCACCAATGGTGGGTGAGGCCTTACCCTTAAGACATGGTGCTAACCTTGTTTAAAATTTGTTTATTCAACAAAGATTGTTCAAAATATGTTCCAATTTCTCTTACTTTTCGTATATTTCGAATTAAATTTTTTAATTTTATTTGTAGGAATTTAGTTTTTTTCTTTTATTTTTTAGATTTCAAAATTCAAATTCAACCGATAAGACCATTAAAATTCTCTTGTTAAATTTGTTAGTGTGACATTTTTAAATGAAAGAAATACTTCGTAATCATATAACAAAGAAAAAATATTGTAATGAACTTAAATTTAATAGAAAAATTTTAATTTCTGTCCACAATTAAATTTCTATTTTTAAATATAAAATATAGAGAAACTAATTTCCTAGAGGCTAAATTTCAAATGTGAAAAAAATAAATTAATATTTAGTTGACTTTTTTTTCATATGCTAATTAAGCTTTACCACTAAAATTTTCCATTCAATTTTATTTTTGAAAATTTTGAAGATAATAATTAATAAAAAAACTTAATATAAAATTTAGTATCTGAATATAGCTTCTTCCTTCTTCTTTTTTTAATTTGGGGCCTAAATATTTTTTTCCAATTTAATACTTGAACCTAATACTTTTTTCTAATTTGGTATCTAAAATTTTTTGGGTCCAAATTGATACTTGAATTTGACATTTTTTTTTTCCTAATTTAGCACCTAAGCTTGTTTTTAGGTTTAATTTGGTACCTAAATTTATTAAATGTTATACAAATTACGCAAAACACTAACGATTTTTTTTGTTATGTTATAAAAATATTATTTCATGTTAAAAAAATAGGTATTGAACTATGCTTAATGAATTAATATTAAATAAGAAAAAAGAGTTTTAAAAACTCAAATTAAAAGAAATTCATTATTTTCAATTAATAATTAATTAATTAATTAATTAAAACTAAAAGTAATTGAGTATATATATATATATATATATATAAATTTTATATCATTTGTCACATATTGGTTATACATTGATTATTTTTGTTACCTCATAAAAAAACAACATTGTTAGCATATTGGAGTAATTTGTAAAACGTTTAACAAGTTCAAGTACCAAATCGAACAAAAAAAATTGGGTACCAAATAAGGAAAAAGAGTCAAGTTTAGGTACCAAATTGAACCCAAAAAAATATCAAATACCAATTTAAGAAAAAAATGTCAAGTTTAAGTACCAAATTTTAAAAAAATGTCAAGTTCAGGTACCAAATGTTATATTAAGTATTAATAAAATAATATTTTTATTTTATTTTAGTAGTTAACAATAATAAATTAATTAGAATAATATTGGAAATTAATAAAATGTTTTTTCTCCCTATTTTCAAGTTTTTCGTTCATTAAAATATTGCTTGTCCGATTTTATTAAGATCCCAATGTTTTTTTATACATGTAAAATTATTATTTTAGCTTTTATAATTTTTTAAAAATTTTAAATTAGTAAAGGTAAAATTATACTTTGGCCCTCTAAAATTATAAAAATTCAATTTAATTCCTTTACAAATTATAAAGATATAAACTATAAAAAATTAAAATTTTATCCGGTCCGCCTAAAAAATTGTTCTGGTTTCGCCCTTGAATTGAAAAGCTGTTTAATCATTCGATGATACATAGAAACTTCAATAGTATGTATATTATAATTAAATGATTCTCTACGGTACCAATCATCTTAAACATTTAGACATAAACATTAGTTAGAAGAACCAATGAGCTGAGCTGATGTTAGATAACCCGACTTTATTGGTAACCTCCATGGTTTGGTCAAGTGGCTGACTTCAGTGCTTCATTCAGGTAGCTTCTGTGCCAACCACATGCACCAGTAGTTCATCAATTTTCAGTCCAATGCCGATGAGAAGATGAGCTAACCTCTCTTTTTCCTATCTCCAGCCAGAGTGCCCAATTCCCAGTGTTCCAAGGCCTATTTAA
The DNA here is from genome assembly GCA_005393395.2 of Gossypium australe. NCBI lineage: Eukaryota > Viridiplantae > Streptophyta > Magnoliopsida > Malvales > Malvaceae > Gossypium > Gossypium australe. Next base: position 123,884,584 of record CM016625.1, read on the forward strand.
GCCCCGAACACCAGGGCCTCTCCGTCGCCTTCCTCACTCACTCAAACTATATATATATATTATCAAGACAACTCCTTTTTTCAGTTTCAAACCTCTCGAATATGGCCTCTTTCAATTGCTTTGTTTTAGCATTGTTCATGGCTTTATCGTTTTCAAGCGTCAACGTTGGCCTAGCTGCGCGTCATCTTCTTCAGCTGCCAACATTGCCACCGTTGCCATCGATTCCAAATCTCCCACAGCCAACGATGCCCACCCTGCCGCAACCATCTCTACCCAACCCCGTCGCTCTTCCTCCACTGCCTACCCTTCCCACCCTGCCACCCTTGCCCAGCTTGCCTTCAATCCCCACTTTGCCAACTACCATTCCATCCTTCTCCCCACCACCTGCTAGAACTACCCCTTGAATTTTTCCACTGCCACCAAAGTGTTTGGACTGTCTATTTGCATATTGGGCATATTGTGCTCCTCTTTTCTTTTCTTTTTTTTCATTTTTTCCACCACACTTGTTTGCTGCATTTCCCTTTTTTTATAGAGTTTCCTATATTGGGTTTATTGTACGACCAGCAATCAGTTTATGTTAATGAATTAAATATAATTCGTTTTATAAATATGATTAGAATCTATCCATAAAATGCAAACCGCGTTGATAACAATATCATAATTAATTGCTTCATCCTACTATCCAATTAAATTAATAGAAGCAAAATATGCAAATAGTAAACATAAAACAGTACTATAATAAGATTAAACATAATAGGATAGATATAGATTCTCATTCCCTTATATAAACACAGAACTACAATGCGAGAGGGAGAGAGTACAAGCAAGCCCTCATTTAATGCATCCAATAACTACATTACTCAATACTACAATCTATGCTCTGATTATTTGATCCAAAAGCAAACCAAGTGTGTAAGCCAAAGTTTCCACCCCCCCCCCCCAAAAAAAAGAAGAAGATTTAAATCCTACAAACATTAACCTTTATTTAGCACTAATTATTTAGAAAATGAAAGCGTAATCGTTCATGGTGATAGTTTTAATTCAGTGGATTCAAGGGGTAGTGTTGGGCAATGTTGGTGGAGCAGGGAACGAAGGGAAACCAGGAAAGCCAGATGCTGAAGAGCCAGGAAAGCCAGGTGCTGAAGAGCCAGGAAAGCCAGGTGCTGAAGGAGGGACGTTTGAAATACCTGGAAATGGCGGCAACCTATATTCCGGGTAAGGTCCGCTGTAAGGAGGAAACTGGAAGCCACGAAAGGGAGGCAAATTTGGAAATATTGGTGGGGTCGTCGTCGTTTCCTGCAAGAGACGACGAGCCGTCCCCGCCCCTTGAGCTACATTCATGCATGAAAGTGACAGTGCAATGACGAAAGCTAAAACGAGAAGACGAGCAGAATTAGCCATCACTGGACCTCAAAAATTTATAAAAACAAAGATTGAGTTTTGAATTGTGTCGATGAGGACCCGGACTGGGTTTCTGTTTTATAGTGTAGGAGAAAATGTTTAAATGAAAGGAAGTTGGCCTCCGATTTTGGTGAGTTTGATTCCATTAATGGCCTGTAATTCTCCAACAAAAAGGGTTGGAATGAAGAAGGTGTAGTACTACAGTTTTTTAATGGCTTGAAATATTGTTGTATTTACTGCTTGTCCCTTAGGTTAATCTAGCTAGTTGTTTAGATTCATCCATGTGTCACAATTATTTTGAATTATCCATTGTAGAGGGCAACTGTTACCTTTGCTTGTGCATTAATATGTTGCAAATTCTGGTTGTGTGTCTTGTCCAATTCTCCCCTCACTCTATGCTATTTTTCGGTAATTTATCAACCCACTCAAGCAAAAAGTAATTTATAATATAAATCTAATATTCGCAATTTGGTACTTAAATGATACGGGTTTAAATTTATTCTTATTTTTTTATTTTAATATAGAGTTGTTGATTGAGACTTGAATGGCCTTGTATGAGCAAGTTGTGCTTAGTTTCACAAGTCATGGTTCGGAGTCCGTGATAAGGGGTCAACTAATTAAACGAGGCTCGTTTAATTCATTTGAATTGGTCTGATTTGTGGAACATGTGAATAAATCCATCTACATGAAGTCTTGGTGGCCCAATGAAACACTCTAATAAAATTAGAGTTTCCAAGGTAATTAATATAAATCCTAAGGGATAAAGATGTATAGACTTTAAATCTTAAATCTATATCATTGGATCTAAGGGATAGAGGTGATCATGGGTTGGGCTACCCTGCCCGGCCCGATGGCCCGCCCGAAAAATGAGAGGATTCGGGTAAAAATATAAGCCCAAAATATGGGTTTGGACAAAAAAACGAGGCCCGTTTGTAAAACTTTTTTGGCCCGACCCGAATTATATATTAAATATATATTTTATTTTTAATCAAATATACTTTTTAAATTTACATATTTTTTATTTGTTTTTTTGTTTTAATATTTGTTTTAAAATTTTTTATTTAATGAAAAAAGTTAAAATAATTTAATATGGGTCGGGCCAAGCCGAGCTCGGGTTTATCAATTTTTTCAGGCCGAGCTTGGATAAATTTTTAGGCCCATATTTTGGGCCCGGCCAAATTCGGGCCTAGAAAACGGGCCTAAAATTTTGTTTAGACCTGGCCCAGCCCATGATCACATCTACTAAGGGAGGAGCTTCAGCTATAAATAGAAGTTTTTTCTTTTATTTGTAACCATCCCATTGTGCTTTATTATTAAGTTAAAAATATTTAATGAGAGCATTTATGTAATGTATTGTTTTTTTGTTTAGATTTTACAATTAATTAAATAAATTAGTAAGAGAAAAGGTAGAAGACTCAAGCGGGGGTATTAATGGTAGTTGTCAGTAACAATAAAATAGATGATGATCTGTAATGGATGGTGGTTTACGTGGGCTCAACACATTAAGACACAGTCGGTCAAGATTGGTTCTAACCACTCTTTTAACTTTCTGGTTTTTATTTGGGCCATTTTGTCATTTTTGACATCTTTATTACGGTTCTATGAACTGTGAAATTAGCTGACATTTCATATTTGTCATCATCTCATCACTCCCCATCTATAACTATCTATAACAAGTAGTCGGTGTGTTGTATCGGCACGAAAAAAGATTGTATCAAATAGTGACGCCATATTTTTGTATTTTTTTAATAGATTTATAACACATTAGTATTTTCATCTTGAAAAAAATCAAATCTAAATTAAAATCCTGAAATTCAAGATAAGAATACTGATGTGACATAAAATTATTGGAAAGGGATAATATCCATGTTTCATACAATTCTTTCTCATATCGGCACATGTATCGATTTTTTATTGAATTAATATTATTTTATTATAAAAATATTTAATTTATCTATATATAATTTTTTAAAATTTATTAATATTATTTTAGTTTCTACTACTTTTTTATTTTAATCTTTTAATTTTTTTATCTCGACTAATACTTTTAAAAAAAAGATCGTTTTTGACAAAATGAAAGCAACCTTTACGTCGGGTCACCAAAATAAAACTGTAAACATGATGTGACGTGTACAGTTTTCCATTAGAGATTTAAAGCTTAGGTAACTAAAATGAAAGTGCCCTAAAATTTAAGTGACAAAATTATAAAAATTTCATTTTGAGTGACCAAAATAAAAACACACTAAAAATTGAGTGACCAACTAAATAATTTACCCTTACAAAATGCCCCAATTAAATATACATAAATATATATTATAAAGTCTTAAGCTCTCGATTAAAATGAACAAATTAATTTATTTTACCATGTGTCACGCTTATTATGTTGACACATGACAACAAATTATTTTTATATATAATAAAAATATTTATAGTATTAAAAAAAGATTTTAACTAAATATATATTTCTTACCCTATTCCTTAATAGTTCTTTTGAATATCATTTCCTTAATTTTGTATATTAGTGAAAAATAATAAAATATTTATTAAATGTATTAAATTAATTTTTTTCCCTTAGTGGTGGAACTAAACTAAATTTCTTCAAACTTTTGAATTAATTGCAAACATATTCAGATAAAACCAAATATAACTTCACATATTTGCTATTAAAAATAAAAAATGTATTAAGAAAAATTTAAATAAAAATAATATGAAGCACATTCAATAATTAAAGGAAATTTGAATAATTTCACATTATTCACCTGCTAAATAGTGAAAGGTTTGCAAACACTTCTATTTTAGTTTATTTTTCAACATATAATTTTTAAAAAAATTAAAATCAATCATAAATCATGATATAAACTATAAGATTCTAAAATTTAAAATTATATATATATATATATATATATATATATATATATTACTATTTCAATCATAATAATTTTGAAAGGTTACATAATTGTAATATTTTTTTAATAAATAAATGTAATACATTTTAATTGATACATACAATCAAATTCATGTATTACACGGGATAATAAACTAATATATATTAGATATTATAAGGTCTTAGGCTCCTAGCTGATATGAACAGCCTAAATTTTTTCCACTTATCTTGTGTAGCAGCTCAATTTTCAGTGGTGTCGGAAACAGTGGTTCGAGACTACTAAAATCTGACAAGTGAGTTTGAAAATTTTATTATTTAGTGTTTATGAGCCAATCGTGAATTTAGTATGGAATATTATGAGCCAATGACATGCCCGTGTCCCAAGCCATGTGGCCATGTCATACGCCCGTGTACTAAGCCATGTGAGTGAGACACACTCCCGTGTCTCTGCCCGTGTGACCAATTTTGAGCATTCTGTTTCTAAATTTTAAGGATGCAGGGGACACACGGCCAAACCATAGGCCCATGCACATGACCGTGTGTCACACACGGTTGAGACACACGCCCGTGTGTCTGCCCGTCTGGACAAAATAAGACTATTTTCCAAGCCATATTTCTCACCCATTTTACATTGCACCTACATCAACACTTTGACACACTTTCAACCCAATTTAGTATATATAAACCAAGCCAAAACCAATCTTTTACTTGGTATATTAACATCTATACTCAAGTGTTTTAAACTTACCAAATTCATGCCTGTTTTCATGAACAAAATTTATCAATTATACTAATTCAAATCCATTCATCATTTGATTTATATATCTTTTACCTTTCAACCATTTTAACACATTTCAAACATGATATGGCATTATATAATTACATCAAAATGCATATAGCGTTAGCCATTCCAATGGCTAGTTACAACCAAACATATGCATGTATCCATTGGGCACTTTAAACTATACATGCCATTATGTCCAAAATAAGTTTGCTATTTATACCAAAACAAGCTTGAGGATAGTGTGATGATGCTCTGACCGCTCTCCAACCTTTACGAGCTTCCGAGTACTATAAAACAGAGGAAAGAAAACCGAGTAAGCATTTCAAATGCTTAGTAAGTTCGTATAATAGGAATTTAACTTACCATATTTCATTAAAGATAAGCACACAAAAATGCATTCAAGTAATTTGGCTAATAGCCTAAAACACAACTTCATCAATCATGTTAGTCAAGTAATTCACATAATACCAAGAACATGGATGAGCTCATCATTTAATGATTTTCATATATATATATATATATATACTTTCCATATCATTATTCCATATTGCATGTACATTAAATCATTTCAAGTTCAGTTTAGCCATGTCAGAACTTTACCTGTTGAATTTATTTGAAATATCGATGAATACACTTATGTAGTACACTTTAAGTGTACAAAACTGAAATCCATCAATTCATATCCAGGGGTACCCAATTAGGGCACATAATCAGGAAGCGCACTCTCGAGCCATATGTCAGGATGCTCAGATGAGCCATGTAACATGATGCTTATCCGGGCTAAAAAGGAAACTCCTAAGAGTTTAGAACAATAAGCTCAATGAGCTTAACATGTAACTCCAAAGAGTTATTAACAGGGAGCTCCGGATAGCATAACAGGGAGTTCAAGCGAGCCATGTCAGGAAGCTCATAAGAGCCTATATCAGGACGCTCACGAAGAGCTGCGTTTGTGTCCATAATAAATGTTGGATCACAACCAATCAAATCATATAACAGGACGCCCACAAAGAGCTGCAGTTGTGCGCAACACATACAAGATCACTACCGATCAGGATGCTCGTAGGAACTATATAACAGGATGATAGAGAGGGCTTATAACAAGATTGCTCGTCCGAGCTATAGTTTGTCTGTAACATATGCAGGACTATAATCAATACAGGAAAATACTGTATCCATTGAATTTAATTATTCATACAGGACTCAACATTTATACAGTTTTATCGATCATGTATTCAATTTCACATAATTAGCATTTACACAATTCATACATACAACATTCAATTTAATCATATAAATAAACACGATATAGTTACACGAACTTCCTCGTTACTTGTTCGTATACAGAAATCTACTAATCCGGCACTTTTTCTTTTCCTCGATCTAACTTCATATTTGAGTTTTCTAGATCTATATAAATGAGTTTAACATCAATTTAATCCATTCATACTCAATTGAACTCAATTTACTTCTTAGGCAAAATTACTATTTCGCCCCTATAATTTTCATAAATGATAATTTTGTCCCTAGGCTCGGAAAATAAAATTAATGCAATTTAATCCTTATTCCAAGCCTAACTTATTTTTACATGTCTTAATAACAGCCCATTAATTTCACAAAAATTATAATTTTTCCATGGGTTTTACAATTTTTCAATTTAGTCCCTAAATCACAATTTCATGAAAATTCTCTTTGTAAAAGTTATTTATCTATTAACAACCTTTCATTTTCTACCATAAATTTCAAAATTTCAGCATTTACAACCATGAAAAAATTTCTATACTTTGATATCTTTACAAATTAATCCCCAAAATAGATAGATTAAGCTATTCCGAACTTGAAAATATAAAAATGACTAAAAACGGGACAAGATTACTTACCCAATTAAGCGAAGAAAGCTTGCTTTCTCTTTCCTGGGGTTTCCATGTATTTTTGGGGAAGAAGATATAAAATGATGATATTAAGTATTTATTTAATTTATCATCTTTTATTTATTTCCATTTCCAATTTAGTCCTTTTCTTTTTCTAATTTTCCATGGATGAGTCATCAAAAATATCTACTAACTTTTCTTAATGGTCTAGTTACCATATAAGGATCTCAAGTTTTGAATTCCATAGCTATTTGATACTTATAGCTACTAGAACTCAACTTTTGCATTTTATGCAATTTGGTCCTTTCCACAATTAAACATGTAATCGGTAAAATTTTCTTATCGAAATTTTCATACGTCTTTCCTATCATAATGCAGACCATGAAATATTTTTAAAATAAATTTTCTTTCTGACTCGGATTTATGGTCCCGAAACCACTGTTCCGATTTCATTGAAAACGGGCAGTTACAAAGCCTCCACTTATATCAAATCACATAAGTTAAATAAGCATGGTCGGTGACTAACTCAGGATTTAGGTAAATCAAACAATGAACGTCACAAGTGAATTAATTTACAAACGAATTTAGAATTAATTCATCTTTGGTCCAGTCCAATGTATCATTCTTTCAATGAATACATTTATGTCTCTACCCGTGGAGTCAACTACTTTGACGACCAAGACTAGTCATCTCCTCAATTGGAATTGTAGACGACATAATAATCCTTCTCAATATCTGAATCAAATCTCACTTTAATTCTTTTACGGGATTGTGGCGTTTAGATTATTTACTGGAAGGAATTGTCTTTCTCGCAATGTAAGTGTTCTTATAGTGCTGCTTATCATCAGTTTGAAATTAGACAATTAATGAATTAATATTTGCTTGGCACAATTTCACTATTTATGCAAAATATGAAAGACAGAAATATAAAAGACATAATAGTAAAATGTGAAATTAAATTTTTTTTATTTATTCATCATTCAAATAAATAGAAAACAGTTATATGTTTGCTACAACATGGACACATTTTCTAATAACCAAACCAAAAACCCACCCCCTATTTATAGTTAAAACCGTGGGAGGCCGGAGGCAATATCCAAAAATTGAATTTTTTTTCTAATGTTAATTGATTAAAAAAAAGTTTGACTTGTCACGTCGTTGGCGCGATTGACGTGATGTGACCAACCAGTCATGTTTTTTTTTTATTTCTTGGTCCTCCCTTTTTTTTAATTTTAAAAAATGACTCAATATTTTTTACTTTATACGTAAATGTCCCTTTTTTTCTTGTTTTTTCCACCCACTCCCTCTCCCACTTTTTTTTTCTTTCTCATTCCTCAATTTTTCTCCAATTTTTTTTTCTTTCTTATTCATTTTTTCCCACACTTTCTTTTTTCCTCATCCTTCCTTTTTTTCTTCTATTTAAAATTCCCCCAATCTTTATTTTTTTCACCGTTTTGCCCCTTATATTTATGTTTTTTTTAGTTATGCCCCTTATCAAATGATTAATTCACATTGCGAAAATAATTTAAATAGAAATTATTTTACTTTGGCAACATTTCAAACAACTATTAATTTACATAATTCAGAAATTATATTTTACAAAATATAACTTTACATTGGCAACATTACAAAATAATTTCAAATAACTTACTTTAGTACGTGATTTACATTTTCCTACATTTAAAAAAATGTTGAAAATTGAAACATAAAAATTACAACAGAACATAAACGACCATTTTTAGAGACAACACCAGCAAGTTTCTCAATACTAATAAAACATAATTAAACGGTGATTTTAATTTTGTTCAAGACTGACATCATTGTGTCTTACAAATTGAAAAAGACCATGTTTAACTGCAACATGAGCAAGTCAACTGAGCAAGTTTCTCAGTACTAATTTGCAACTCGGACACTGTTGATATTGATAATATCACCCGTGCTATTCAACTGGGATTCCAATGGACCTTCAAACATCCAGTTGGCCTAGAGAATCCTAAAAAATCCACACGTTGGCTGCATAACCAATTTGAAATCATTATTGTCCTACCACAGCCAATGAAAAGATTTACATAACCATTTTGAACCCGTTACCGTATAAATCACTGGCAACCTAGACCCTTATTTTTACTTGAATCATCACCACATATGAGATTAAGGAATCAAATCTACAGTCCCGAAAAGGACCACTAAATTTTTTGGTGTCGGAGCTCCACCGAATCATCGTTAAATAAAACATGCCTTCAAATTTTAAAATTTTCTAAACAAATAGAAACACACACAAAAAAAAAAAATCAGTCATGATCTCCCTCCCCTTCGTCCTTTAACATAATAAAATTCTAAAAAAAAACTCTTCACCTTACATTGATCTTTCATTTGGTTATAGTATATATAGCCATTTGGTTACGCCAATGATATTGGCACCACAAAAAAAATAGTAGCAAAAAAAAATAGATTGGTGACGCCAAAGTCAGTGGCACCACCAAAAAATCCACAATGGTGGTGCCAAACACTTTGACACCACCAAATAAAAGATCATTTAAAAAAATAAAAAAACACTTAAAAAGAAGGGGGACTGAGGATTGGTGATATCAATCTATTTGGCACCAACAAAATTCTAACATTGGTGACGCCAAATAGATTGACACCACCTTAAACAAATTTTTCACTCCCATGAAATACAAGTAATTAAGGTATTGGAGGGGGTATTTATACTGGTGGTACCAAATACATTGGCACCACCCCAAAAATATATATTTTTTAAATAATCAAGTCAATCATTGTCTAACGTGGCAGCGTGATGACACCAATGAAGTTGACACCAATGAAGTTGACACCATCCATGTTTACTATTCATTTCAGATCATTTTTGTATTTAATTTAAAAAGTGGATCATTTTTATAAATAAAAAAAAATAGTTCCACTTAAACATACATGTATTTATTCGAATTGGGATTCTTTATAAAATATTCATATTTGATATTTATTTTTTAACATATAATCCAATACTTATCTTTCTAATATATCTATAAATATATGTATGAAAGATGATTCCGGATTCACATATTAACTTTCAAATCAAGGTAACATAAAGTGGGAGTTGCATGAAGCATGCAATGCTTATAGTGACCACGAAATGGAAAATTACTCGCTTTGAGCTCGATGTGACTTTGCAACTAACATTGGCACCCCTTTTTTTCTCTGTATATTAGACTTTGAGCGATTTGATTTGATTCGAGCTTAGCTTTAATTAATGCCTACATTGTGGGTTTAGCTAGTTTTTGTCTCCCACCTCTTTACAAACCTCAAAATATATTGACCCAGAATGATGCCAAAATCTGAATCTTGAAATATTCCCTGTTTTCTTTCCAGATTATAATCATTGGATCATATATGTATTTGATACGATGTATTATATATGTATTTGATACGATGTATTTACTCAGGATGATCCTAAAATAAAATCATGTCTTCTATTTTTAAAGAGATAAAAATATTAAAATACACATCCATAGACAATCCCTTTCCTCTAAAAACTTAATTAAGTTGCAAGAGGAAATGAATCATCCCTGCAAATTTTGACTGTTTATCTTTTAAGTAATTTAACAAAGTGAAATGAGTTAGGGAAGAGATTATCTATGAATGTGTATATTTTCTCTCTTTAAAAATGAATGACATGACTTAATTTTATTGGTGCCTAGAAACTAAGTTTTTTAGGATTATAAGTTATTCCTTCATGATATAAAAACATTTGTATGTATATAAAGTATTCTTGAAGGATGGCATCCATGTTTATCAACTAACCTGCATGCTCAAAACAAAGTGATGTCCATAAAATGCAGTTTCTATTTACATATCAAATCTGCAGATCCAACACTTCCCAGTAAGGTAGGTAATACATACAACCCAGATTACATACAAGTCAATCGCATAAAGTCCCAAAACAAATACGCTTCTCTTAAAAAACAGTATCAGGAACTCGGGTCATGGATCATAACAATTAGAAGAGTCAGCTTATTTATAACTATCATATAGTATTTGCCATCCAGTTGAAAGCTTCAGTCATGGTGAGCTATCCTCCACGGTTATAACCACTTTTAATGCAGTGGACTCAAAATGCTGTACAGAGGTTGTTGTTGTTGTTGACCTTAATGTTAGAAGAACACTCTTGTTGAATAGGACCAGTAGGGCCGCATAGCCTGGTTCTTTTTGGTTCAGATATCGCCACACGAGAAATCGCAACAGTGAGAGCATCGACCAATGTGCTGTCTTGCACTTCTGACCTTGTAGATGAACTATTAGATGATAAAAACAGGAAAGAATCATCATTGAGAAAGCCATTGGGTATCATCTTGCTTCTCTCCGACACAACCCCAGGTGAGACGGTCAGTTGTGGGGAAGCCGGTTTTTCATGGTTTCCCATTTTTGTCTCAAAAGCAGCCATTCCCAATGTTGCTTCAGTATGGAACAATATCCATGGATGCCCTGGAACATTTTAGTCATAAATGCATCAAGAGGCACAATCAAGAACTTGGGTACTCCGGCATTTAATACTCTTCATAAAACTACAAATGAACCATATAGGTATATGAACTCTACTCCATTTCCCATAAGGATATATGCACAAACTACAGTCGTATCTAGTGCCGGAACTAAAACTACTCGGCCCATAAGAGGTCAAGAAACTGACTTAAGATTGCAATAACCCGTGGATGCTTCAGTAGCATTCACCATTCATGGAATCAGGATTCACGAGTGTAAAACGTGAAAATGGCATGCTACTAGTTTCCCATAAAAAAGCCACCGATGAAATATTTATTGAATGATTTACAGTGTTTGGCAGATCAAAGAAACCGTTCGTTACAGGTGTTTCCTTTAACTAGATATCTTATACTGTGATATGCAGCCTTATATAATCTAGGGGAGAGAACACAGTATGCTTACCTAATACTTCATCAGCAGTTAACCTCACTGAAACATCTCTTGTCAGCATACGTGCAACCAGATCTCGTGCAGGTTGAGATATGGACCTCCACGCACCATTCTCAAAATCAAGGTCAGCATTCTTAATAGCCTCGAATACCGAATCCAAAGTGTCACCATGGAATGGAAGCACACTAACCAAGAGGGCATGAAGGAGGACACCAGCACTCCAGATGTCAACTTTTTCCGAATAATGGCCTGTTAGAACTTCTGGGGCAACATACGCAGGACTGCCTACCACACCTGTCAAGCTCTGACCTAGAAGAATGAAAGCAAATTGTTCATTTTGTCTAAACTTCCCATAAGTGACTGATGTAAAAGAAACAGTATAAAACTAAAAATGGAAAGGCAACATCAAGGAAAACACAAAAATAATGAACCATTATAGACATAGATGGAACAACGCATTTTATTTCAAAAAAAATTCCATTACATGTTGTCATTTCACTAAAAAGAGGGTCATGCTACACAGCTAACAGCTAACAGCTAACAGCTAACAGCATCAACTTATATACTTCATTTCCAAAAGAGAACTTTGGACATCTTGTTTGTCAACGTACCCTCACAGCTCTATAAGAATCAATGTAGAAACAATGCAGTTAATACATGAGTTTATCCAAAACAAAATAATTTGCGCCAGTCATGGTTTAACACACTAATCTACTGATGAACTCGAAGCAGTTCAACCAAAGGAGAAGATGTTAGCAGATGTAACTAGTGAGAAAATAAATATCAAGGATCCACTACAAATTTACAAGCTTACATGATCAAGACTTCAGAACATATCCTTGAATATTGTAAGACCAAAATAAATTTGGTAAAGAAAAAAAATTACCATTTGACATCCTCACAGCTAATCCAAAATCTACGAGCTTCATTTGTCCAGTAGCTGTGAGAAGGATATTCTCAGGCTTTATATCCCGATGAACGACACCCATATCATGGCAATATTTGATAACTAGAACCAGTTCCTTGAGTATATTAGCGGCATGGTACTCTGAATAACGCCTCTCTTTAGCCATCTGATCGAGTAGCCGTCCGCCGGAGCAAAGCTCCATCACAAGAAAGAAAGATTTCAGATCCTCATACACTGCCATCAATGTCACAATACCAGGATGACCAGAGAGGTGTTGCATTATCTCCACTTCCTGATGCACAAGATCTTCACCTTTGCGTAACGTTTTGCATGCAAACTCTTCGCCATTCACCTTACTTCGACACAATACAACCGATCCAAATTTTCCACTCCCAATTGTTGCACCCAAATCATAATCTTGCTCAATCTTCTTTTTCCGACCAAATTGAGTTGCTGCCTCAATACACCCAATTTTCCTCTTAAGGCCCCTATTGGGTGGTTCCAAAGATGCACTCCCACAAGGTGGGGCAGTGGCAATCCCTTTGACTATTCTCGTAACAGAGGCAACAGCTACTTTAAGCACTACATCTTCCTTACGCTTCCTTTTCTGCCTCGAGTAATCTTCCAGTGACAAGTGAGGCCAAACAACCGTTATAGGAGAAAAGGACCTACAACATGATGGCAACATTTCCGAGACCTTCCTCTTATTCCCAAGGGTTTCCATTGAACATTTCAAGGAAGACTACTTGCCAACATTTCTAAAGGTTAACTACTAGGCACTAGCAACCCAGCAAGGTAATGGATTCACTGAATTAATAACATAACTCCAAAATTTCTCAAACATAAACTCAACAACTAAGTTCCTTAAAAGCAAAAATTATGTATAAACTACACTACCATAAAGTTAACTATTTGAGCACTTCCTGCATTTCCGGAAAAAGGTATTCAGATGACACCATTATTCTATTCATTTATATATCAATTAAACTTTAAACATAAAGGTGAAGAAGCCATTCAGAGAAGGTTAAAACATAGACACTGGAAGCCGCTTGTTCTTCTTCTTTCGAGCCATATCAACAGACATATAAAACATTCTCAGTGTCGATCTGCTTTGTTCTGCAAATACAACCTGATAAGATAAGAAATCAAAGAACTAATGAACCCCAAAATGAGAAAAGGAAAAGCAAAGGCATGCAACTATCAAAAGAAAGAGAGGATAAAATCAACAAGCTTCGTCATCTTTTTCTTTTTTTTTTTTTGGTTCAGAATAATAATCAGAGGAACAAGAACCAGTAGGTTTTTTTTTTTTTTTTTTGGACTAGTTAAGAAGTAATAAGAACATATCCCTGAATTCGTTTTAAAAATATTATTTTAAAAAATAAACCCAGAATCTGTAGAAAGTTTCTTCCCATTTGCTTAGTCATAAACCAGAGATCAGAAAGAATCAAAACAAGAACAAAATAAAAAAAAAAGTTTAAGCGATAAAATCAGATCAATCACAAGGGTTTGAGTCAGAAGAACATTAAACCCCATTACTCACCGAAGAGGGAAAGAGGGTTTTCTGAGGAATAAAAACAGATTTCTATGAAAACCAAGTGCTTGTCTAAAGATAATTATATACAACCAAAAAAGAAAAGGTTACCTTGATGGAGAGGGAAAACAGATGAAAGGGAATATGGGGATCATGAAGTATCAAAAGAAGAGGGGTTTGATGGAAAGTGAAAGTTTCTTCATGCTTTGATTGAAAACCAATATACTATACTAAATTATTTCTTTCTTTCGTAGTGTCAGAGAAAAGAAAAGAAAAGAAGATGAAAAGAAGCGTGACCGAGAGAGAGTGCGTTGCTTCCACGGTGTCTGCTGCTCTTTTGTCCTTCCCCGCCTTCTTATTAACTGCCAATCCAACTGGCTCCTCCCCATTTACGTACCATTTGTTTTCTTTCTAATACCCTTATGTTACCTAAATGCTCAACTTGGTAATTTATTTTTTCCCAATTTTAATATTTAATTTAACACTTACATTAAATAATAACATTACGTAGCCTAATAAATGTTCGACATATGTAATTTAGTAAATATATATATAGGTACTTAATTGAAATAAAAAAAATTAAAATACTGAATTGAACAATAAAACCAAAATCAGGTATCTCACCGGGACAAAAGAAAACTTAAGTATCAATTTGAAAAAATTCAGGTACCAAAATGAACATTAAAGCCAAACTCAAATGCCAAATTGCAACAAAAAAACTTAGATATCAAATTGAGTATTATTTTTACCGTGTCATGTAATTAATTTGAATCTCATACAGTATCGACAAATAATAATATGATATTTTATTATTAGATCAAATAAAAATATTTGTAGAATATTTATAATAAATATTAATAATTTTAATTAAATATTAGTTAATTAGAATTTTATAAATAAATATTAATAAATCTCAGCTTTAGGATTTAAATCTTAGGTTTAAGGTTTAGATTTCAGTATTTAATGTTTTGGGTTTAAAGTTTGGGGTTTTAAAGACTTATTATTTAATTATTTTAAAAAATTATTTGTATTTATTTATAAATCTTCATTTCTTTTTCGTTTTATTCAATGATGATGTACCATGTTATTATTCACTTATGGTATATAAAACTCATTGCATGCAGCAAATTTCTTATAAAATATTATATGATTTAAATATTAATAGAGTAATGAATCTAAAAGCTTTCTTTAAGCATCTATTAAATAAAATATTTTTAATAATATTTTAATTCTATTTACTTTAATTTTTATATTTATTAAATAAAATTTAATCAATAATGATAGTAGAGTTATCTCTGGTTTTCAATTTTTGTTTGTTTTTGCTTTTTTATTTCATTAAAAAATAGAATTAAAGTGTAGGGTTTAATATTTAGAGTTTTTTTAGTAAATTGGGAATAAAAATAGAAAGAAGAAAATTTTATAAGGTAAAAATATAAAAAGATACATATTATTATGGTTAAAGAAGAAAGATATAAATGATGATTGTTCATATGATAAAGTGTCGAGAGCCATTAAATAAGAGGAAGGATGCATAAAAAGAAAAAAGAAAAAAGAAAAAAAAAAAGGAGAAGAACCCCCCTTCTGCTATGGACATGTATTTATAGGCGAGGATAGCCTTCTATTCGCCTTAGTTCTTGACATCTTACTTAATAACCAGTCAAGACTTCCCTAGTAGATAAGATCTTGGCACGCATGAGACATGTAATTCTCTTAATTTGTTACCAATGACAAGTGTTGGATTATTTTTTATATGGATTACACGTAGAGCCCTGCTAAGTCCATGTCAATCATATTGATAAGGTCACCCTCGCCTATAAATATCCATATTTAACATTAAGTGGGAATTTTTTTCTTTCTCTTAGCATTTGAATCAATAGAGAACTTTTTCCTCCTATATGAATCAATATTATTACATTTCAATTCCTTACTGATACCCCCCAAGGAAAATCCCGAATTGGATCCCAAATTGACGGGTTAGTGTGAGTTTATCCATGCGGTTATGCACTCTTCGAATAGGAATCTATTTTCTGAAAGATCCCGACTTTCGTGTTTTGGTGAGTCTCCGAGATCCTTTCGACGACCTATGTTGTGTTGAAGGAATATCTATATGATCCTATCGATTGCGTAAAGCTCGCGGTAGCAACGGAACCGGGAAAAGTTTACAGAAAAGACAATTCTTTTCTTTCTATTATATTAGTATTTTCTATTCTATTTTTTCTATTCTATTAGTATTAGATTACAGTGGGAATTTTTTTCTTTTTCTTGAATTCTCCCCTTTGTATCTTTTGCGTCTTTTCTTTTCTTAATAAGTCTCGACACTTTTTTATTGCGTAGAGTGTCATGCTTTGTGTCTTCCCTTCTTTGACCTCAAAATATAATCTGGCTATTAATGTGGTTGATTGGAAAGGTGAAAAAATAATATAAATTTTCACTTCATTCATTAATTGATAAAATTGAAAAATGAGATAAAAAGAAATGAAAATATTAAAAATGCATACTTTCTAATAATTAACTTACATCTCTTTTATTTATTCTCTTATTATTATTATTTCAATTTTAAATTATTTGTTTTTATGATTTGGGATGAAAAATGAACAATTTGCCTATTTGTTTTCTCTCAATTTTCTTTCTTATTTCTGTCCTTCTTTTTTATCTTTTTTCACTCGATCAAGCACACTTTAAAGTTTAGGATTTATATTTTTGTATTTATGCTACGTTTGATTGGAGTATTCTTTTTTACATGTTTTAGCACTTGAGTTAACAATTTACTAATTTCAATCGGTAATTTTTTACATGATTAGTTTGTGGTAAAGAAAATGATTCTTTTTTTGTTTACTTTGAAGCAGGGGCGAAGCCAGAACAATTTTTTAGGAGGGTCCGGATGAAATTTTAATTTTTTATAGTTTATATCTTAATTTGTAAAGGATTAAATCAAATTTTTATAATTTTAGGGGGGCAAAGTGCAATTTTATCTTTACTAATTTAAAATTTTTAAAAAAAATTTAAGAGCCTAAATAACAATTTTACATTTTAGGGGGGTCGGGGCCCATGCCAACCTCCTTGGCTTCGCCCTTGCTTTGAAGAGGTCTTTTTTTTTTTCAGGAGTGTTACTCACCCTTCAAATCTCAAGTTTAAATTTGTAATAATTATTCTCTATTTTATGTCTAACTATTTTAGCACATATGTATTAAATGAGTTTTCTCTTCATGTTATTACACTTGTTATTAGTGTTTAATCTTAGAGGTGTTTATGCCCGGCCTTTTTGGGTTAAACTTTAGCCTAGAATTTTTTATCCTTGAGCTGACTTGATCTAACCCATTTTATTGTTAAAAATATAAAAAATATTTTTATAATTTAATTTAAATAAAAATATTTTTTTATTTTTCTTTAAATAGTGAATCAAACCATTAAGATTGGCCTCGGCAAGTTGAAGTGAAGTAGGGCCTGGAAATTATTTTAAAATTGAATGAAGCCTAAGGCTTAGTTTGGATGGGCGGTGTGTTTAATTCCGGTGGTGAAATTAGTTAATGTAGTGGTGAGATTAAAAACAACGGTGGGGTGTGTGTTTGGATTTAAACGCAACTGTAACAGTGAGGTGAGAATAGAAAATGACTATTAATGACATTAGATTAGAAATAATATATAATAGAAGTTTTTAAAATTATTTTACTTTTACGAAATTATAAAAAGATATGTGGATTTATAAATTCATTTAATAAAATATTAAAATGTATCTTCCTTTATTTTATTATATAAAATAGGAATTTTTAATATTTTTAAATCAAAATAATTAAAATTAAATAATCTAAAAGTAGTTAATTCAAGGAATGGTAAATTAAAATTTCTTTTGATAATAACTATATTTGTAAAAGGAAAAATGACCACCAATGGGCTGTTGGAAGATTTGACTCGAGAATAAAGCTCAAATGGAAAAACCGGTGTCCAGTATGTTGAGTGATGCTCCAATCGTTCTGCTCTTTACAATCCAAACGGATTGGTACAGTGCGATTCAACCAAAAAATACTCCAAACACACTGAAATGAGATCAAATGGGCATTCAAAAGAAGCCTTACTCAACTTACCTGGTTAAATTTTGATAAATCAATAGTATAATTAGTAGAAGCTGTGCAATTAAGCAAGGGTATGTAGAGCCCCAACTTCAGATCTCACTCCAACAGATATCAACATATTTCCTGTATCTTTTTCTGTTGATTCATATGGATTGGTTGAGTAACAATATTCAACTTCAGGGATGACTTTACAAAACAAAGTTTTCCCCTTACATCAATTGGATAAGAATGAGAAATTGTATACAACATCAACATATTTGCATGTTGCATTCTATAGCCATACAAACCCTTTCTTAGTGGGTAAACATATTCTAGAATCCAACAAATTTCCACTAATATCCCTCAAGACCAGAGACTGATATCCATTCACAATCTTTAACTAAAATCAAAGCTGCAGGGCAGGCATGCATGTCAAAGTCCCCTTTTGCATGGAGACTGATAAGATGGATGCTTAAAGTTGAGACATTTGCTGTTGTACAACCACAAGAAGTTCGCCGCCTTGCATGTAAAAGGGGGCAGCAATCATCATACAACAAGATAACTTATCATTTTGTCTCAAAACCTCTACTTACAACTGCAATGTTTTTTTCTATATAAAACAGATGCTTAAACATGGATCCTGTTTTCATGAGCCTCGTTTCTGTGTATTATTTAGACAAGTTTCGCATCGTCTATTTGTCAATGTTTCTTCATATTACAGCAAATATTAAAAAAAAAAAAAAAAACCCACAGCTTATTGGGGTTCCCAAGTCTGACCTGAAAGTAGATTACAAAAAAGCAGCGAAGGATCAAAAGCTCCTCAATGGAGGATTTGTATTGTGGGTCTTGTTGTTGATTATAGGCAACGAGAATTTCCCACTGTAAGAAAATGATCTTCTCATGAAACCTGGCTTATTTTGCAAGGATCTACCTATGGAAGATTGACACATAAATCTGAGCAAATTTTGATTCCCTGCAACTCTCCTTGGAACAATCCTGACGCTCGGTTCTTTTCCTTTTCCCCTTTCATTATCTGAATTGCCATTAGACGACCCCTCTGGATTACTAACATTTATAAGATCCTTGCTGATCTGAGAAGCCGCCATGGAATTCAATGAAACTGATCTTCTCATAGCTTGAATCCCATCCTCTGTTCCCGAACTATCACCGTTGTTTCTCTCACTTTCAACTGCCAATTCATCTCTCTCTTCCTCCTCCCTTATTTCACTTGTTCCACCATCATCAGGTCCTTCATTATTGTCATCTTCCACAATCACAACTTGGGTTTCTTCAGTTCTTCCCGGATCTTCATTATTTACCCCGGACGGCGACGGTCCTCTATTACCGGGGTTGGAAACAATAGGTGCTCGGCACATAGGACAAGTGGTGTGCGATCTAAGCCAAGTGTCGATACAAGGAACGTGAAAAGCATGGTTGCACTTGGGCAACAGCCTGAGAGTCTCGTCTTCTTCGAACTCGGTCAAGCAAACAGCGCAGTCGGTTCCTTCCACAAGACCCTCGCCTCTCTTATACTTACAAACCGCGATTGAACGGATGATGGACGGTTGCAAACCAACGGTGTTGATATACCAGATGGGATGGTCAACGATAGGACCATGATTTTCATCTAGGAATTCATCTCGGGTTTCATCCGTTTCGACCTCCGATGACCTGCTTCGACCATTAGACCGTCGTCTATAACACCAGACATAGTAAGCAAAACAACAGAGAACCAGAAAAGCGGCGGCGAGGATAGTTGAAGTTATGATCAAAAACTTGTTGGGTTTATTTGAATGAGAACCGGAATCGGAAAAAGGGCTCGGAGGAGGGTATATATCAACATAAGGAGGTACATAAGGGGGACAAAGAGCAGGACATATTTCAAAACATGATGTAACACAGAACTGGTAACAAATGGAACAATCATTTGTTGAGGTTTCATTTATAGAATCAGACATCAACTTTCTATGTTGGAAACCCATTTTACAGGGACCAACAATCAAACATCAAAATAAAAAGATTTCAGCAAACAAGAAGAAAGAAATCAAAAGGTGGAAGAAGCAGAAGTAGGAGAAAACTAGGGGAGGGGTTGGTGGGTTCAAACAACTACCGTATTTTATCATCAAAAGAAAAAGAAAAAGAAGGAAAGACACAAATTAAAAATAATGATGGAGAACGAAATATGAATTTTTTTTTATTTGTTTGATGTTTTCTCTTTCTGTGTGTTTCTGACTTTTTTGTGGTTGGGTTGTTAATGTTATGGCAGTTGAGTTTGGACCATATGCGGCATGATTGAGCTCAGTACATACTGAGTCCAGTTACAACCCAAATTAGGACGATTTTATATACTCTTTGGGTATGTATGAGTCATACTTATTTATGTCCAATTTGAAAATTATTCATATTTATAATTTTAACCTTATTTGCATAATATTTTATGTATCTTTTTTGGTAACTTTGAATAAAAAAATTGTAAGTAAGGGTGTATTTGATAAAAATTAAAATAAAAGTTTTGAATAAGATAAATAAGTAATTATTTATTATTTAATATTAAAAAATATTAAGTTATTTTTTATTTAAAAAATTACATTAAAATTATGATATTTCACTTTTATTTAGAATTATCCAAATGAGAAAGTTAAATTTCAATTATGATTTTTTATTTTATTTAAATTACATAAAATAGTACAATTTTAATTTTGGTCTTTATATTATACTCGAATTTAAGTTTTGGTCTTCATACTTTGTTTTTTTTTTTTTACTTAATTCGGTATTTCAATATTTATAAATTCATTTATTATTTATGTTAAAAAAAAGTCTTAAACAATCCTGTTTCTTCTTCTTAGGATTTAATCTATATTTTAATTTGACATGATTTTGTCATTTACTTTATCAATGGCATAAGTTGGTCTAAATAATTAACATCTTTAATTATTCCGGTTAAAATATTGTCGTGAATTTTGTTAAAAGCACGTGTCTAACACATACAAAAAAAATCTATTTCAGTATAATAAGTACACCTTTCTAACACTCTGATATAATAAAATTTAAGTTCAGAGGTTTAGGGTAATAATAAGAATTATATAAAAAAAACTAAGGAGTTTTTTAATCATTTTAACTTAAAACTCCGCAAAAGACATAGTTTTTATTTGATATATGTGGCCTAGTAAAAAAATAAAAAATAAAGAAAATAATGAAGGGTCTAAATTTTTGAAATAGAGAGAGGACAAATACTTAAAAGCATATTTTAACCTTTACTTTTAACTCATACATTTTTTTTCTAATATAATATTTGTGTTATTTTTTTGTTTAATGCAGTACTTGTAGTCGAGAAAAGTTATACATTTAGTACTTATAGGTAATAGTATTTAATTCAGTTTTTAGAGTTGATTTGATGAAAATTCATAATATTAACACTCAACGGTCATCAAATCAACCTTAAAACCCGAATTAAATCACATACATCATATTGTATTTGACAAATTAAATAAATTCACAATTAATAGTAAATTTATTCTATTAACAAAATCATGAAAAATTCAAACATAATAATATTAAAAAATTAATTTTCATCAAATCAATTTTAAAATCCGAATTAAACACTAAATATATGTAACTTTGTCAAATATAAGTACCAAATTAAATCAACAAATAATACAAATACTATATTAAAAACAGGGTTGAGCAAAATCCGATTCGATTCGAAAAACTCGATAAAATCTTCAAATTTTGAATTAAATAGTTCGAGTTATTTGAGTTAATCAAGTTTTTTGGATCAACTCGAATAAAAAATTAAGTTTTTCGGTTTAACTCGAATGTGAATTACACAATTCGAGTTATCCGAAAATCCGAATAAGAAAAGGCAAAACTACTTCATTTTGATAAATGTTTACCTTTTCTAAAGTTAAAAGTCAAAATCATTAAGTTAAAAGTCAAAACTACGTTGTTTTGATAAATGTTTACTCATTAAGTTAAAAGGCAAAACCATTAAATTGTTTATGTAGTTAAATAATTTTATACTTCGTTTACTAGTTAAATAATTAGTTCATGTAAATGCAACATTAAGTATAAATAATAGGATTCGTTAACTCGACTCGACTTGACTCGAAATTTTTTAACTTGATTCGATCCGATTCGGAAAAAATTCAAATTGAGTTCGGTTGCTAAAATAGGATTCGTCGACTCGACTAACTCGAAATTTTTTGACTCGATTCGACTCAACTCGATCTAATACTAAAAAAAAGAAACTCGAATAGCAAATGTTTTATTAAAAAAAAAAGTCTTAACTTATTTTATGTCGGCATTAGCGTGACGCTGCTATGAAATTTCTTTTCTTTCTTCACATAAATATAATCAACAAGTCTCATTATTAAAACTAAAGTAGCGTATGTAACATTGCATAAGACAGGGACAAATTTGGTCGACAAAACGAGTTGAACCACAATCTGATGCCATCTAATGCTACCAAAATAATAAAAACTCCTGATTTGTTAATAAATATTTGCTTGCCCATCACATATTTTAAACACTTTGAAAACATAGGATCAAGTATTTTTAATAATATTTTCACAAAATAACTTAGAAATAGATATAAATTTTATTTTAAATGTTTTAATTTTAAATTTATCTAGTGATTTTGTGTCTTATCTTGATGTGTTCGTGAAGTTTTG
Source organism: Gossypium australe (assembly GCA_005393395.2). Taxonomy (NCBI): domain Eukaryota; kingdom Viridiplantae; phylum Streptophyta; class Magnoliopsida; order Malvales; family Malvaceae; genus Gossypium; species Gossypium australe. The sequence goes on from CM016625.1 coordinate 123,907,607, forward strand.
AGGCGGTTTTGCATAAGTTAAGAATTTTACAATCAGTTGTCCAGTTAGATAGGACTCGACGTTCCTTGTTATAACTTAGATTCTAGCAATATTGCGACTGAATTTTACCCCCACCGTTGGATGTCAATAGATGTGTCAATAGATGTGGCAAGCTTCGAGAATGAATCAACGTTCATGTTGTCTACCTGAATAATACATATATGATAAAATTATTGGACAAGTACTCGATAAGTTGCTTTTCTTGGACAAGGTTCTGTGTACAGCCATACACCCCTATTTATGTGTTTTCTATTAAAATATTATTGTTTAGCCTTATTTGTTTGTTGTAGGTATGCAACGATTGAGACATTTAATCGAGTATGCAGTTGAACTTTGGGAGCCGATTATGCTGTCTCGCAGAGGTCTAGGTGTGTCTTACCTTTTTTCGCATACGACTTAAGTCTTATTTTGCAGAGCGAATGACAAGGGGGCTAGTTGCCTCAAAGCCATATCTCTAGTCATTGAGTTAATGAGCAGAAGACTCAAGGGTTTTTCCCGAACAATGTGGCTGAGTAAGATCAGATAAGAATTGGTTCTACGCTTGGGTTTACTAGAGTTAATGATTTGGGTAGATATTTAGGGATGCCTTTTTCCCATGGTAGGGTTGGAGTTAGTACTTTTCAGTTCATCCTTGATAAAGTTCAGAGTCGACTGAACGGTTGGGAAGTTCGAAAACTTTCCCTAGCTGGAAGACTCACTCTGGAATAAATATAGTATTTTTGGACTGATACCAGAGAATATTAAACGTACAAACTGCTCCTATGGAGATCCTTAATTGGCATTTGGGAAGAGGTGAAGAAGGGCCTTATATGGATTGCCCGTGATGGGTGCTTGGTTAACTTCTGGAGTGATAAATGGGTGAGGGAAGTAGGGCCTCTAACGTGACATTATATTGGCCATGGAATTTTAGGTGAGACAATCCGGATCTATGATGTTGTTACGTGAGATGGTTCATGGAATGTGCAATGGTTGTTTTTCGTTCTTCCTCATGATGTGGTGACGCAAATTTTAGAGTGTAAGGCACCTGAAAGGGATTTGGGGACTGATCATATTAATTGGTGTTGGATGTTAGCAGGAAGGTTTTCGTTAGCATAATCATACAAACATTTGTTTTCTGCCAGTGTACAAAGACAAAACGTAGATTTCACATTAATCTGGAAGGTGAGAACACCACAAAGAGTTCGTGTTTTTCTTATGGTTATTATTTCAGGATAAGTTGCTAAAAATGAGGAGCACACTCGACTTGGTATGTCTTAGGTTCCGTTTTGTGAGCAATGTGGTGATATGGTCGAATCATCAATTCACGCTATTAGAGATTGTGGTTTTGCAAAAGCAGTGTGGAAATTAGTTGTTCCACGTTGGTGTTGGGGCCATTTCTTTTACTTGCCGAGAGACAAATGGGTTATGTGAAACATCAGGAATGAAGGTGGGATAATGGTTCCTAACGGTGAGTGGGCTACTTTTTTCTCAATTATATGTTGGTTTATTTAGAAGCACAGGAATGCTTTTATCTTTAGTGGTGCTAGTGGGAGCAATTCAGAACTTATTAGTTCAGCTTTGGCATGGACTAAGTCCTTGGGGGTTAAAGGGGTTGTTAATCAATGGGCATGTACGACAATGACATTTGGAAGATGGCAACCCCCGGTGGCTGATTGGGTTAAAGTTAATGTTGATGGTTTAATGTCAAGAAATAACCCAAAAGCATTTGTAGGAGGGGCAGTGAGAGGACCTAATGGAAGATGGTTGGTAGGATTCAAAATGGTATTAGGTATGAATGGTATATTCTAGATTAAAGCCAGAGCGATTCTTGAAAGATTGAAATTGGCTTGGGTTAAAGAATTCAGGTGTGTTGAGTTGGAATCTGACAATGCAATGTTGATTGAAATTATTCGTAACGGGTTGGCTACAGTAAGTAGTTTTGCTGAAGTCGGACAGATTCACAATTGGTGTTCCAAAAATTGGGAAGTCAAATTTCGACATATTCAGTAGAATTCCAATAAAGTTGCTAATTGCATAGCTAAGGCAGATAGAAGCGTAATTGAGAAGCTGGTTATCTTGGATGATCCTCCACAATATGTGAGATGCTGACTTGAAGAAGATATTAGATAGTCATTGGTGACTGATGATAATTTTCATTAGGGTTGATGTTCGCTTAATATTCTAAGCTTATGTTCAACCAAAAAAAAAAATTGAGACTCTTGTGATTTTCTCTATAAATAGGACTATGAGTTAAGTCACAAGTCTCATATTCATACTACCATAGTTTCTTACCTTACAAGTTTAATCATTTCATGAAATTTTTACAATCATTTCATGACATTTTTACAAGCTTTAACCTTTAGTAGTATTGGCAGCCACCATCTTTGAAAAGTCAAAGATGGGGGCTGTAAACAAGTTGGAAGAAATTGGCAATAGTTAGGCACCGAAAGTTTTTTTTGGCATGGGATAATTGCAATTTTAGTCCCTATTTGTATAGGTAATTTGCAAGTTGATCCCTGAACCTCAACTATAAATAGGCCTAACCATTTCTCATTTTTCTTCATCCCACAATTTGCCATTCTTTACTTAAGGCATTGTTCTCTCTCCCTATTTGTATATTTTCACTTGTAATTTTGGAGTGAAATATATTTGTTAGTGCCCGAGGACGTAGGCGAAATTTGCCGAACCTCGTTAAAATTCTGGTGTTCTTTATTATTTATTTTTCATATCTTGTGAGTGTGATTGTAGTTATTTATTGTGCTATTAAATTACGATAGAGGGATATTCTGGCTAGGAAAGATTTGGTACTTAAGTGATCCTCGTGATCCACCTCTCTTCCCTGGGAATTGAACTCGGTGTGATTTTTCAGTACAATAATTGTACTCTTTTACACGCTTCCGCACAACAATTGGTATCAGAGCCAGGTTCGTACTTGGGGAGTACGATCGTTTGTGGCACTATTCACGTATACGGTACTGTTCACGTATACAGTAGTTGGGATTGAGGAGAAAAATGGCACAGGCATCGTCATCAGCAAGGACTACGGTGACCAATGCAAAATTTGAAGTAGAGAAATTTGATGGTACCAATAATTTTGGTATGTGGCAATGTGAGATCCTGGATGTCTTATGTCAGCAAGAGCTTGATATAGCCCTTGAAGTAAAACCTGACAATATGGATGACAAGGAGTGGGCCAAGATTAATAGACAAGCTTGTGGTACAATCCGTCTATGTTTGGCCAAAGAGCAGAAGTACTCTGTCATGAGGGAGACATCAGCGAAGAAATTGTGGGATACATTGGAAGAAAAGTTTCTAACGAAAAGCCTTGAAAATAGGCTTTATATGAAAAAGAAACTTTTTCGATTCACGTATGCACCCGGTATGTCGATGAATGACCATGTGAACTCATTCAATAAAATTTTAGCAGACTTGCTAAATTTGGATGAGAAATTTGGAGACGAAGACAAGGCATTATTGTTGTTGAATTCCCTTCCTGATGAATATGATCATCTTACCACCACATTGCTTCATGGGAAGGATACAATCACATTTGATGCAGTCTGTAGTGCGTTGTATAGATCTGAGACTCGAAAGAAAGATAAGAGAGATCACAGAGATACAACTGTAGAAGTCTTGACAGCAAGAGGTCGTTCAAGCAGCAGCAAGCCTGGTAGAAGGGGAAAGTCCAAAGGGAGACTCTCCAAAGATGAGTGTGCCTTTTGTCATGAGAAAGGGCATTGGAAAAAGAATTGTCCTAAGTTACATAAGGGCAAGGCTATTTCTAATGCATGTGTAGCAGAACATGATGAGGAGTCAGACTTTAGCTTGGTTGGCATGGCAATGGCATGTCATACTGATGAGTGGATTTTGGATTCGGGATGTACTTACCATATGTGTCCTAATAAGGACTGGTTTTCTAGTCTTACAGAACTAGAAGGTGGAGTTGTTCTTATGGGCAATGACAGTGCTTGTAAGACAATGGGAATAGGTACAATCCAATTGAAGAATCACGACGGCTCAATCCAAGTCTTGTCTGATGTTCGCTACGTACCCAGCTTGAAGAAAAATCTCATCTCATTAGGGGCCTTAGAATCTAAAGGGCTCAAAATCACTTTGAGAGATGGATTACTAAAGGTAGCAACTGGGAATTTGACGGTGATGAAAGGCACAAGAAGAAATAACTTGTACTTTTTAAATGGAAGTACAGTTATTGGATCAACATCAACAGTTTCTGCGAAAGATGTAGATTCAGAGGCTACCAGGTTATGGCATATGCGTTTGGGACATGCTGGTGAAAAAGCTTTGCAGACTTTGGCGAAGCAAGGCTTGTTGAAAGGTGCAAATTCTTGCAAATTGGAATTCTGTGAACATTGTGTTCTGGGCAAGCAGACGAGGGTAAAGTTTGGTTCAGCAATTCACAATACAAAAGGAATTCTGGACTACGTTCACAGTGATGTGTGGGGACCTACCAAAGTGGCTTCTTTGGGAGGTATGCACTATTTTGTTACTTTTGTTGATGATTATTCAAGAAAAGTATGGGTGTATCTAATGAAAAGAAAAAGTGAAGTATTGGATGCATTTCTGAAATGGAAGAAGATGGTGGAAACTCAAACTGGTCGAAAGGTCAAACGACTTCGATCAGATAATGGTACTGAGTACAAAAACGATCCATTTCTTCAAGTATGTCAAGATGAGGGCATCATGCGACACTTCACTGTTCGGGATACACCACAGCAGAATGGGGTGGCAGAACGCATGAATCGAACTATACTGGAGAAAGTTCGATGTATGTTGTCCAATGCTGGATTGGGCAAGGAATTTTGGGCTGAGGCTGTTACATATGCGTGCCATCTAATTAACCGTTTGCCATCAGCTGCAATAAATGGCAAAACTCCTATGGAGATGTGGACTGGTAAATCTGCTACTGACTATGATTCTTTACATGTTTTTGGTTCCACTGCATATTATCATGTAAAAGAATCGAAGTTAGACCCAAGAGCAAAGAAAGCATTATTCTTGGGTATAACTAGTGGAGTAAAAGGATATCGTCTCTGGTGTCCAGATACAAGGAAGATTGTCTTTAGCAGAGATGTGACTTTTGATGAATCAACCATGTTAAAGGATTTACAAAAGGATGACAAAACCAGTAGTACTTTGCAGCAGGTGGAGCTTGAAAAGGTTAATGAGGATCCAGCTAATAGTGGAAGAACAAATGATGAAGAAGTTCCGACCCAAGAACTTCTACAGCAACAAGATTCAATTGCATATAGGAGGCCAAGAAGAGAGATTCGTAAGCCTGCTCGCTTTGATGATATAGTGGCCTATGCACTTCCAATTGCAGATGATGATGCTCCTTCTACTTACACAGAAGCAATAAGTAACCCTGATGGTGTAAAGTGGAAGCAAGCCATGGATGAAGAAATGCAGTCTCTTCATCAAAATAGGACTTGGGAATTGATGACACTGCCCAAGGAAAAGAAGGCAATTGGATGCAAATGGGTATATGCAAAGAAGGAAGGATTTCCTGGTAAAAATGAAATTCGGTACAAGGCTAGATTGGTAGCAAAGGGTTATGCTCAGAAAGAAGGAATAGACTACAATGAAGTGTTTTCTCCAGTTGTGAAGCATTCGTCTATTCGGATTTTGCTAGCCTTGGTTGCGCAATATGATCTTGAACTAGTTCAGCTTGATGTGAAGACCGCATTTTTACACGGTGATTTGGAAGAGGAAATCTATATGACTCAGCCAGATGGATTCAAGGTTGCTGGTAAAGAGAATTGGGTTTGCAAACTGACAAAGTCGCTTTATGGTTTGAAACAATCCCCGAGGCAGTGGTACAAGCGATTTGATTAGTTCATGAAAGGGCAAAGGTACACAAGAAGTAAATTTGACCATTGCGTGTATTTCCAGAAGCTACAAGAAGGAACTTTCATATACTTGCTCTTATATGTTGATGATATGCTAATAGCATCTAAGAGCAAAGTTGAGATTGAGAGATTGAAGACTCAACTCAATCTCGAGTTTGAAATGAAAGATCTTGGTGAAGCTAAGAAGATTCTTGGCATGGAAATATGTAGAGATAGAGCCCATGGCAGAGTTAGCTTGTCTCAGAAGCAGTATTTGAAGAAGGTACTACAGCAGTTTGGCATGAACGAGCAGACAAAACCTGTAAGTACCCCGTTGGCTTCTCATTTCAAGCTTTCTGCACAACTATCTCCTTCGACGGATACGGAACGAGAATACATGTTGCAAGTTCCGTACTCCAATGCAGTGGGTAGCTTGATGTATGCAATGGTGTGTACAAGACCCGACATTTCACAGGCAGTTAGTATAGTGAGCAGGTATATGCATAATCCTGGAAAAGGACATTGGCAAGCTGTGAAATGGATTCTACGGTATATTCAAAATACCGTAGATTTTGGATTACTGTTCGAGCAGGATAATACACTTGGTGAAGGTGTTATTGGGTACGTTGATTCTGACTATGCCGGTGATTTGGATAAACGAAGATCAACCACCGGTTACGTGTTTATACTTGCTGGAGGACCAATCAGTTGGAAGTCTACTCTACAGTCTACTGTTGCATTGTCAACCACAGAAGCCGAGTACATGGCTGTAACAGAGGCTGTAAAGGAAGCTATTTGGTTACAAGGTATGGTTAAAACCTTGGGATTGGTTCAGGAGCATATTAACGTGTATTGTGATAGTCAAAGTGCTATTCATTTAGCAAAGAATCAAGTCTATCATGCACGTACAAAGCATATCGACGTACGATTCCATTTTGTGCGGGAAATTATTAATGAAGGGAAGATTCGCCTTCAGAAGATTAAGACTGCAGATAATCCCGCAGATATGATGACCAAGGTGGTAACAGCAACCAAGTTCGAACATTGTTTGAACTTGATCAATATCCTGCGAGTTTAACAGTTGAAGAAGGCACTATCAAGTATTGTTGGCAAAGGAAGAAAGAATTGTGTGAAGATAAGATTATCCTAATCAAATCTTCAAGGTGGAGATTATTGGCAGCCACCATCTTTGAAAAGTCAAAGATGGGGGCTGTAAACAAGTTGGAAGAAATTGGCAATAGTTAGGCACCGAAAGTTTTTTTTGGCATGGGATAATTGCAATTTTAGTCCCTATTTGTATAGGTAATTTGCAAGTTGATCCCTGAACCTCAACTATAAATAGGCCTAACCATTTCTCATTTTTCTTCATCCCACAATTTGCCATTCTTTACTTAAGGCATTGTTCTCTCTCCCTATTTGTATATTTTCACTTGTAATTTTGGAGTGAAATATATTTGTTAGTGCCCGAGGACGTAGGCGAAATTTGCCGAACCTCGTTAAAATTCTGGTGTTCTTTATTATTTATTTTTCATATCTTGTGAGTGTGATTGTAGTTATTTATTGTGCTATTAAATTACGATAGAGGGATATTCTGGCTAGGAAAGATTTGGTACTTAAGTGATCCTCGTGATCCACCTCTCTTCCCTGGGAATTGAACTCGGTGTGATTTTTCAGTACAATAATTGTACTCTTTTACACGCTTCCGCACAACAAGTAGCCTTAGTAAAATAAGACTTGCACTCTTGGGAATTCCATCCAAACACAACAAAGTGTAAATCGCACAATGAGTGCATTCCAACCAAACACAACCAAGAAACCTCGTAAGAGGGTTCTCGATGGCCTGCACAAGAGTTCCAAACCATGGGATAACGTATCATATCTTTGTCCCCAATACAAACCCGTACTCAATCACTCAACTTATCGGCATATCATTCATATCTTAACCCTTCCACCAAGTTTTCAAGGGCATATTATGCTCATTAATGGTTCATATCGTGTTATGAACATATGGTAAGTCACATATTTTCTCATATATTCAAGTTTTCATATTCCATCCCAAAGAGATAATATAGTTTTATATAACCAAAATCTCTTATTCATATGTACATACATAAGCAAATTCCATGACCATTTTTCATATTTTCTCAATATGAATCATATCATAACATATTTGAATTCTACCATCAAGCCTTTACATACATACATACATCCAACTTACTAATTTCATTAAAATAATTCATATTTCATAGTTCTCATGTACTATAGTCATAATTAATAATTAGATACAACAACCAACCACTTAATAAGTAAGGTAAATTCCAAGAAAACTTACCCTCAAAAGCAACCAAAATAGAAGAAATCTCCTCATTTCTTTTTTATTCCACAATTTTCTCCTTGCCTTTGCTAGGAGCTCCTTTTTCAACCTCTTTATCTTGATCACGCAATAAATACACAAAAAAATCTCAACATAAATGGTCATATTAATGACTCAACTACCAAATGAACATAAAAGTGTAAAATAAAAATAATGAGATGATGGATACAGGATTTCCTTACCCTTCGTGACTCCTCTCTCTAAAATGAATTTCTCTTACTAATCAACAAGATCATAGGTTATGAGTGATGAAGATGATGAGTGGAATAAGCTTACATGAGGGTTCTTTACAGTGGGTTCCAAGAAAATTAAAGAAATGTGATTAAAATTTGAGTGAAATGGAATAATATGGCAAAATAATGAAAAATAGACTTATCTGTCCTGCTAATCGTGGTGGCTGGCCATACAAGGAAGAAATATAAAGTTATAAATTAATGTATGGTCTTAATATAAAGTTTAATGGTTCAAAGCTCATCTCATCACCACACATACTTATAAATTATAATATCCTTACATATGCATAGATAAAATAACTAAAATACCTTTTATAGGATAAAATTACTCTTTTACCCTTCACCTCGAAACCTCGAATAAGTCTAAATCTTTTAAAGAGAATTATTATATTAACTTATACTCCATCAATGTGCCAATACTCTTAATTCTTATGCTATGGTCTTTACAAAATCTCAAGAATAGTACCATATAGCAAATAGGAAAATCTTGGGATGCTATAATAGCTATTGTTGTATTTTGATTCTGATGATCGAGAATATCTTCCATGGAACGAGACGTCTTTATGTATAGCACCAATCGTTGATACATGGAGAAAGGTTGAAGGTATTAACAATTCACATAAAAATATTGTGACAAGTGCTAAGAAGAAGAGTATGCATTTTCCTTAATAGATGGGAACATGCATCCATGCATGCATACACACATACATATGTTCTCGGGTGTCCATTCATCAAGTCAAACTAAGTGATGTAAGTGTTGTTATACTCAATTTTTAAGCCACATGTCACTGTTTAAAATAGTCTTACTCAGCATGATTTTTATTCGGCATGCTTTACTAGTGACAAACAATGTACTTGTCTTTAATGGAATTGTTGTTGCCGATAATGTGGATATATGGTGTGATTGCAATGGGATTGTGGGGGAATGCAAAATTAATTATTAAAGCAATGTGTACAACTTCTTTTCAAGTTTCAATAGATGTAAAATTAATTGGAGAGAGAATAATTTACATTACTGCATAATAGCCTATATATATGCATGAGTTTAAAGAAATTTTTGAAGTAATTAATATAATTTTTTTGTTTATTATATTACTGAATTTTTCGTTTTATTTTTATAAGATTTATCATAATTATAAAAAAATAATTGTACTAAAATATTTTGCTAAAAAATTTTACTTGATAAGAAATATTCATCATAATTATAAATAAGGATTTTATTCTATCAAATGCTTCTAATAAATGAATTTATATAATAATAAATAATAAATAAAAATTAAATTTTATATTGAATTATTTTATATTTAAATTGTTATGTTTTCATTAACCAAAACAAGTAAAAAGGAAAAAAAATATTAATTTAATTTTAAATCGCAAATTTTAATTATTTATATAACTAACTTTATATTTCATATATAATTTATAAATTATATAATATGTTTATATAATATCTATGAAGTATTACAATCAATTTATTAACTATTAAAAAAAGGAAAAATAGAAATTGAATAGTGAATCGTTTAATTTACAAAATATTAATTTTTTTATAATTTATACAAAACTTCACTAATGATTAGAATTTTTTTATTAGCACTATTTTTAATTATTAAAATAATTGTTATATGTTATTTATATTATTAATTATTGTTTTGAGTAATGTTGATTTGTTTAATTTCATGAAATAAAACAATATTGTACATTAAACAAATAAAAAATATTTTAACTATGATTTGAATTTTTTATTATAGTAATATTTTAATTATTAAATAAGTTAAATATATTTTAATTATGCTCAACAACTCCAATAATGAATATTACTATACACTAATTATAATAATTAAAATATATTATTTTAAAATTATTAAAAATTAAACAAGTGAAATCATGTGCAAGGTACTCAGAAACTAGTAAAGGAAAAAAGCCCAAGTTAAACCAGCAAAAAAAAATATATATATATATATATATATATAGGAAAAGAAGTCTAAAGGATGCCATAGGCCATAATCCTGTATTAAAATAAACAGTAAACAGAGTTTTTTAACCAATGGATGCATCACTTGAACCTTGTATACCATCATATCATCTGGTACTCGGGTTTTGAAAGAAGTCTTTGTCCAAAAGACGCCAGCAGTGTCCTATAAATACAAACAAAATTCTTCCACATTTACAGCCATATAATCCTTGTATACCATCATATCATCAACTGGAACTAGGGTTTTGAAAGAAGTCTTTGGTCCAAAAGTTCTGTCCCAAACTGTCATAGCATCTACTTCAGGCTAGCATTTCAATAACCTAGCAAAAAGCAAATTGGTAAATTTTCTAAAACGTTATGGTTGTCACCTGCAATCCCAAAAGCAACCAGGATGCTTCCATGTTCTTGCAAATTTCGCATCAGTTGAAACCTTCCAAGCCGTTTGCCGGGGACTCATCGATCAAACTTAACTTTTCAAGAATTAATTTTTCTTGCTTGGCATCTATGCATTGAAGTTAAGAATTCAAAAATACTCCCTACCAAATGAATGAAACATTGATCATTCATGCAGAAACATTGAAATAAAAAAATGATGACTTTGGTTAGAATTCCAAATTGCCAAGTGCCAAGTAAAACTTCAATTTTAGAGTATCGGAGATAAATGCATAGTTAAGTAGCTGAACTTTGGGCAATATGGATGCACGTCATATATCCATCATGAATGATTTAAAAAGTGAGCGTGGATACATTCCTCATCTGGGTTCTCAGTGAAATTGGAGTGCAGGGCATTCCCTATGCTGTCTATAATTGCGGAGATAGTCATGGATGATTCAATGCATAAAATGGCTGCAATGGCATCTAATCTAGTGACCTCATTTCTGAACATAAGCCTTGCGTGAGCTGCAACATTGAGAGCATCAAAACCATTATTGACAGTTAGATAGATCTGCAACGTTGTGAACAACAAACTCCAATGAAGAGAGCATCGGCAGGTAAGGATGTTTAATCAACACATTCTCCAACATACCTTGAGCCAGGCGTATCAAGCTTTCAAGCATGCGCACCGTTGTTCTTGCTGCATTGAAGGTGAATAGCATCAATGGCAATTTTGATCTAGTAGAAAGGATTTTTTAAAGGACGAACCTGCATTATGTGTGGGCGATCTCCTTTGGAGTTGATAATAGCTTGAGATAACCTTTTCAGCCTCTTTTGTAAGCACTGGTTTAAAGTTTTTTTTTACATAGCCAATATACCTGCAAGACATCTACATAAGCTACAAACTGAAAAGATCCAAGGTGATACATAAGATTGTTGAGTACTTGGGGTCGAGCATAAGAGGGTTGCTAATAGAAGATGTTGCACATAAGTTCTACAGAGTGACCCAATAGTTCCATGTAACGAGGAAAGGTTCACCTCCGGAGGATAGAAAGTGACCAGATATTTGCTAGATCTTCATCCTGCTTGCCATTTCCATATTCTCCCTGAAATTAAAATAAAATAGGGACATCAATATTTGAATCCCTAATTATTTTTACAATCAGAGATTTATTCAAATGCTTCTATAAGATTTACAACTTTTAAGAAAAAATTACCTCACCCAGAATGTGTGATGATACAACTGCATCCCATTCAGGGTTTTTTGTATCCAAGAGCACAAGGACAATATCGAATCTACTTAGTAAGGGACCAGAGAGTGCCGTATTGACAGAGAGAGCTTGATTTGGTTAAGAACAATACAGGGCAAACATAAATACTAGTAATAGTCAGGTAGATGGAGCAAAACCAAAGGAAAAGAGGCTTGGGACAAACAACTGTTGAGAAAGCAAAGTCAAAAACAGCAAGTGCAATTATATTCTGCATTTACCTACAATGCCACGGAAAGTAAGGTGGAAGACTACTTGTAATATTATATTTATTGGAAACAATAACTAGCACAATTAGGCAACTTAATTTTCAAAGTTCAATCCATAGAAGTTCCCTTAATTGAAAAGATACGTTGATCAGGATCATAGTGTCCTTTGGGATTTGTTGCACCGAAGACAATTGTCCTGGTACTAAGAGTAGTAACAAGGCCAGCCTGAAAAATAAGAAAGATGCCAAAACAAGTGTAATAGTCGTGCTTACACCAACAAGAAAGTGGAGCATCATATAAATTAAAAATAAATAAAGAACTAAAGATGGATACCAGACAACTATATTTAAACAATCATGGAAATCAACAACATATGGTAACATTAAGGAGGGAGTGATCTCCACCATGAACTTCACAAAATGCAACTCCCAACTTTCTCAAAGTACTCTAAATGAAACCCCAATAATGTGGGACACGAGATTTAGGCAAGGCTGAATATTGCACAAGCTGAATGAACTTATTAATCTCTTCTGATAGCCTCCAAACTAAACTTGTTTTACATGGAATTATACAATATAATGCAACAAAATACGCTATCCTAGATGTTGTGTAAGGGGTAAAAGAAAATAAAACATGCCGAGATTTGAGTGAATTTGCCGGGACAGTGTAGGCACGTCAAGCTGTATATCAACATAGTAACGTAGAGGGTAAGAATCTTCTCCAGCACTTTGTTTTAAAGTTTAAAATGAATATTAAAATTAATCTATGGTTGAAATTTGATGGCCTTAAATTTGTAAGAGGAAAAATTAAAATTAATTTAAACAGAAAATAATTTGGAAAAATGTAGACCATAGATTTATTTGGAAGTACATACATCATCCTAGGACAAAGTGATAAACATCTTCACTACTTTTCAAGTAGAAGAGAAGATCCTTCCCCACAGTAGAATATCCTCTAGCCTTTCCTACCTAAAATAAATAAGGAATTCAACAACTCTAGGATTGATTACTACAGAGAGTGTCTAGAAAAAACATGTTAATCAAAACAACGATTTGCATGGATTCAAACAAAAGTTATAGTCATGTGGCAAAATGCTCTACCTTTGCAACACTTATAGTCTGCTGCTCCATTGCTTCATGAATGGTTGCCCTGTCATGTTCTCTCATACTATATATCCCACAGCCCCACCCCCAAAACAGGAAGAAATACAATCAAACAAAAAATAAATAAAAACAAGAAGCTATACATATAGATCACTTAAAATTTTAGTTTGTTTCTATGGCAATAAAATGTATATGTATCATAATCACTGAAAAAAGGTTAATATGCATCATAGAAATGCTGTCAAAAGGTTCATATGCCTGTGTAAGTTTCTTCTGTGCTGCTTTTATACTTATGTTATCCTTTGGGACTTGAAAATCTAGGCATGTTGCTTAAGTTTGAATCTTTCTTTTGATCCTTGTTATGTGGTGGCATCTTACATCCGTTAAGTAACTTCAAGTATTGTGTTTCCTGTGGTCTTATATTAAAGTTAGGCCCCTAAACTATTACCAGATAGTTTTAGGAAGGATGCTTAACATGATATCAGAGTTCAAGGTTTGTTATGTTGTTCTTCTAGCTCAACCTATGCGAGGTTGTCCATGTTTAGGCTCCGTGAGCTACACGTGAAGGCATTATCCCACATCTTTTTAAGTATTAGGTTTCATGTGGCTGTATTTTAAAGTTGAATCCCTCCACCTACTGCCAATTGGTTTTAGGTTGCAAGATTAACAATCCTACTTGAGCCTTGGTTCCTTGTATATCTTAGTCTTCAACAATTATTAGGTTATAGTATTATCTTCTTTTAATATTAATTATTAAGCTATTTTGCCTCTAAAAGAAAATAGTTGCCTCCTCAAAGTGCAGGATCTCGAAGCACAAAAGACTGAAACTTCAAAGGCAGCATCAGATCTTATAAATATTTGTTGCCACCATATGTCGATACTAATACATTTGTGATGGCTTGTGAAATGTACAAGATGAAAAAAAACTGTTTTTTGTCTATTATCGTGGTTATCCAAAATTGAGAAAATAAAATATATGAGAATAGAATGGAGAGAAAATTATTTTATCTCGAGTTAATGTGTTTATATACAAGTCTATACAGTCCAAATAAGAAAAGAACAATAAAAATAAATTAGAACCCTAAATTCAACCCTACGAATCTATAACACTCCCCCTCAAGCTGGAGCATAGATATTGATCACGCCCAGCTTGTTACATAGATAGTCAACTCAATTCCCATTAATGCCTTAGTGAACAGATTAGTAAGTTGTTTTCTTGTCTTCACATAATTCATGGAAATTGACTTATCCAAAATTTTCTCTCAGATAAAGTGAAAATCAACCTCAATGTGTTTGGTTCTATCATGATAAACTGGATTTGAAGTGATATGAAGAGCTACTTGATTATCGTAGAAGAGCTTTGCTAGTGACAAATGCTCCAACCCAATTTTAGTTAATAGATGTTGTATCCACATGATTTCATACATGGGTTGTGTCATAGCTCTATATTCTAACTCTACACTAGATCGAGATACAACTTTCTAGTTCTTACTCCTCCATGATAGCAAGTTTTCACCAACAAAAAAACAGTACCCAGTAGTAGATCTTTTATCTATCTTAGATTCAGCCCAATCAACATCCACAAAACACTCAATACGAGTATGCCCATGATTATTTCATAGTATGCCACACCTAAGAACTCCTTTTAAGTAACATGAGATTTGCTCTAACACTTTCCAATGTTTAACTATGGGTGCAGACATAAACTAACTAACAATATTCATGGTGAACACAATATCTGTACGAGTTACAATGAGGTAATATCATTTCCCAACTACCCTCTTGTATCCCTCGGGATCATCAAAAGGATCATTATAATAACCCGATTTTCAATGGTATCAAAAAATACAATTTCAGGATCTCATTTTCGTAAATCGAGTTCGTAAATATTAAATAGGAATATTTACGAAGTTAGTAATTTGAATAAATAATTTATGATTAATTAGGGACAGAGATTAAATTGTAAAGTTCAATCCCCATATATTTTTAATTAGAAAATGACTTTGGGACTTAAATTGCAATTATCCAAAGGGTCAAAATGGTTAATAAACCATTATCAAACACATGTTGGTGGATGATATTGGTGATTGTTAATTAACTTAAGAAATTAAAGGTTAATTAGATTAAAACATGATTAATTAAATAATAAACTAAGTATAAATAGTATTTGGGTGAAAAGAAAGATGAAATTGTCATCTTCTCCACCCGTCCAAAAGAGAAAAAATAAGGAAACACCATTTTTAAAGCTTGAAGCATTTGGCCCAATTTCAAGTAAGTCCCTAACCTTTTTTTTTTTATGAAAATTGAATTATGAGAGCTTGATATAACTAGCCCATGAACCAATTTGTGAAACTGTTAAAGTTTCAAAAAATTATCATTGTTGAGAATTGAATGAAATTGGTGTAAAATTGTTAGAAACTAAACTTAGTATATGAAAAAAAAAAATTATAAAGCTTAATTGTTAATTTCGTACATTAGAGAGCAAATTAAATAAAATGCAAAACTGTTATAAAATGTTAGTAAGGATAGAAAATAAAATGTCACTAATGAGCCATGGTGAAATCGAATTCTAATTCGAAGCCCTAAATTGAATGTTATGCTTATCTTGGTTTTAAGGACTAAATTAAATAAATTGCAAAATCTGTGTAATTTGTATTTGATTTTGAATTGTCTGGGAATTGATTGTATGATATATTGTGATTATTTGCAGCTAATGACAATACCAAACTGTCGAGAGGGAAAAGAAAAGCGAAAGTCATCGACAAATGATGCACGATATTTCGATTTGTACTTTTATAATTCTGATAGAAATATTTGATTGTATATGCATACTTATTGATTGATGAGTCAATGAGGTGAGTATTGTGATAATATGAAATGTTTCAATTGCATTTGATATGGAACATCAATATAGGGGCATTCAAACCCGCCGTTTTCGACTCAACAAAGTTTGTATGGTTCATTTTGTTTTGGTCTTGTGGCATGTACCTAAAGACACTTTGCTAAATGTTTCAAATGGTTAAATTGTACATGTTATGATCTTATGCAAATGTTTAAAAATTGTGATTGAACATGTTCATATGGTTGATGTAGAGTCTTAAGGTTAATGGTTATGCATTTGTTAGAATTTTTGGTTGGTTTCTAGAGTATAAATGATTGAAGTTAGAATTGGTTGTGAATGTTTTTGGAGACTACCATTTTGGTATATTTTGGCTTGATATCATTTAGTAAGCTGATGTTTTGGTTGTATGGGAATAGGTACATGTGATTTCAAGTTGTTTAAACTTGTAACAAGTTGATTTTGAAAGTTGCAGATTGTCATGTCGCGATGACAAACCCCTAATGTCAGGACAAGAAACAACTCAGGGTTCACGTTGCAATGACGTAGTCTCAAGGTCACGACGAACCCTATTCAGAGGGTCACGTCGCGACGAGGGAATCCCCAAAATCACATCAACTCAAAATTTTGTAATCTTTACAATTTGATCCATATCAATCCCGAGTTAGCAGAAAAGCTTTCTTAAGCTCGTGCAAGTCCCAAAAATGATTATGTACTGATTAATACGCATGATTTACTTACATTTAAATATATAATGACATTGTATTATATATTATTAATTGTAGTTGCTTCGACAACGAATGTGACACGTTGTAGCTCAAACCTGACAATTGAGTCGAATATCAAGGTGTTACAATCATTGTCTTCTTTTACAGGATGCACATTAGGAAACATTGGAGTACTACAAGGTTTAGCTACCAACTTCCAATTTTTGCAAGTAGATCAAGAACATACTTTCTTTTTACTTGTTACTTCTACCCCAAAAAGTACTTCAATTGACCCAAGTCTTTTATATGAAATCTAGTATGCAAGAAATACTTAAGATAAGAAATACCTATATGATCATTTCCTATAATAACGATATCATCAACGTATACTATGTGAAGAATAACACCAACCTCAAATCATTTGTAAAGCATCAAATGAGTACAGCTGCTTTTCTATAGTTCAAATTGTTAAACCGTCTCACTAAACTTTTTGAACCAAGCATGAGGGCTTTGCTTCAATCCACAAAGGGATTTCTTCAAATGATATACCTTTTTAGACTCCCCCTGAGCAACAAACCCAAGTGGTTGCTCCATGTAGACTTCTTGCAAATCACCATGAAGAAAGGTGTTCTTAATATCTAATTGGTGTAAAGACCAATTATAAAATGCAACTAGCAAAATGAATAGACGAACAGAGATGAATTTGACCACGGGAGAAAGTTTCTGAATAATCCACCTCATAAGTCTGAGCACAGCCTTTTGCAACTAATCTCGCTTTAAGTTTAGCCACTGAACCATTTGGATTAACCTTGACAATGAACACCCATTTGCAACCAACAACCCTTTTTCCATCAAGTAAATCCACTAAGTTCCAAGTACCATTCTTGTTTAATGCATGTATTTCCTCTAACATCGCATCACGCCAACCAAGATGACTCAAAGTTTCCTGAACTTAGGAATGAAAATGATAAGGGACACAATGAAAGAACAAGAGGAAGGAGAAAAAAAAATAAGATACGAACAATGACATTTACTTTTACATAGAGCAATGGAAAGATCAAGGTCACTTGAATCAACAGACGAAAACATTGATAAAAGGATTAGATCTAATGATGAAGACACAAGCATAGAACATGTATCATGAGTCTCTTTATGTCTAGAATAAACTTGAGTAATTGGTGGCTCTGTTGGAGCAATTGTCAAAGAATCAAAATCCCTTGGTTGACTAATGACAGTGCAAATTAACCAATCATCTTCCTCCCCTTATTTCGAAAGATTCGAAGGCATTTATTTTGAAAAGAATGGCACTTGTTCTGAGAATGCAACATCGATGGACACCAAATACCTGTTGAGATCTGAACTATAACAATTGTACCTTTATTTAAAGGCAAGAGTACCCCAAAAACACATTTTGAGGATTTTGGGTCCAACTTAGTGGCATAAGACTGAACATCTCAAAAAAAAAAACAGGTACTCTCAAAATTTCTTGGTTCCACTAGAAATAATGGTTTAAATAGAAATAAAACATTGCATGGGTTATCACCATCAAGTACGGAAAAAGGCATGCAATTGATCAAAAAGTAAGTTGTCGAAACAACATCAACCCAAAATTATTTAAGAACTTTCATTTAAAACAAAAGAGCTTTGACTATTTCAAAGAGATGTATGTTCTTTCATTTAGCAACCCCATTCTAAGATGGCATGTCAACACAAGAGGATTGATGAAGAATCCCATTTTGGGTCATGAAACCCTCGCAAAAGTCGGAAAAATATTCTTTAGCATTATCATTGCACAAAATCTGAACAGGCACCCCAAACTGAGTTCTTATCTCGACACAAAAAGCATGAAAATGAAAAAACATCTTTGACCAATTTTTCAAAAAATATATCCATGTCATTCGAGAATAATCATTCACAAACACAACAAAATATTGAAATTCTGGTTTGGATACTATCGAACAAGGTCCCCAAACATCCAAGTGTACTAACTCAAAAGCGAAACTAACTCGTTTGTTAGATCTCGATCTCAAAGGGCTCTGTCAATGCTTCGCAAAGTGACATGTTTCACACTACAACAAGGGTAGGTCTTGAAATTGTGGACATAACTTCTTCAACAAAGAAAGAGAAGGATGTCCCAACAGACAATGTGCTTCAATCGAAGAAAGAACAATAGGACAAGCCATGAATCGAATAACCCATGAGTTGAAAATATAAAGACCATCAGATACATTATTTTACCAATAGTGCACTTCCTCACAAGATCCTATAAAAGACAATGATCGGGAAAAAACAAGATAGTGCAATTTAGGTCACGGATAAGTTTATTGACAAATATTAAATTAAAGGCGAAGCTAGATAAATTTAATATTGATGATAAAGTGATAGATGAAATTAGGTTAATACTTCCAACGTTATAGATGGATCCATCAACAATAGTAACAAGAGGTGAATTTTGTGACGGAAAGATAGAAAAAAAGGACAGGATTAGCTTTCATATGATCTGTAACCCCTAAATCGATGACCCCTTTGGATAAAGAGAAAATAAACATGCATTAAATTTACCTAAATCAACAAATGAAGCAAAGTAGTTATGACAAAAGATTGTGAAACCCGCAAAAAAACGACTACAAATAGCCCAAAAACAATACTTGTGAATATCACCCAAATAGTATCCATGAACAATACCCAAACAGTTTTGAACAGTACCCTATGAACAATACCAAAACAATAACAAGAAATCCAAAACACCCTCGAACCACCTCCGACCGATAACCCGACCACTGGGCTTTGGTCCGAACCCCGAGTTGACGTCAAAGTCAAAAGACGATGATCAAACACCACTGCACGTGCCCCCACACGTTGACGCGTGAAAAAAGAATCTTAACACTCTAGAGGCACATGACGCTCACGCGCAACCTTGTTGGATGCCAAAAACTGCAATTCGGCCATTGATCTAGTGGCGCACCTCCCTATGCCAATTGTGTACCCAAACAAGTACTTTGAAAAACTCACCCAAAAAATACCCTAATGGTTCGCACTCAAAAACAACAAACACGAACCCACTAAATTGAGCCAACAGGCTCTAATGCCATGTTATCGTGTTTATCAAAATCGGAAAAAAGAAAACATACGAGAACAGAATGGAGAGAAATTTCCTTGTATTTCATCTCTTGAGTTAGTTTGTTTATATACAAGTCTATATAGTCTAAAGAAAGAAACAAAAATAAAAATAAATTAAAACCCTAAAATCAACCCTAAGAATCTATAATAATGTCCTATTAAAGTTCTTAGGAACCCCACCCAAAGGATAGAAGGAATGGGCCATCCATGATCCAACCACGTGGATAAACATTTCGAGAAAGGAAAAAAAACAAAACTTAATCTCTAGCCTGAAACCACTCACGCCAATGGTCCCTTGCATTTGACTACTCACAAGGATCATGCTTGTTCTTACAACCATCTCAACTCTAAATTTCAAGGCCTCAAGCCTTTTTTTTTTTTTTTTTATCAAACACTACTTCATTTCAAAAGAAAGTTCTTAGGAACCCCAACTTTCTATGGACAAGTAGGGTTTCAAATAGTGATTAATTCTTGATCAAATTCCTAAGGAAAAAAAAAAAGTCATGGTGATGTTTCAGAGGTAATACCTATCAAATTCATCAATGCAACAAAGGCCTCCATCGGCTAAAACAAGGGCCCCGGCTTCTAGCATCCACTCCCCTAGTAATATATAGATATGATTAGCCCTCTAACTAGATGAAACTTCTATAAACTTTTCAAAAGACAAGCAAAATCTATCAGTGTCAAGTCCTTGTCTTTCAATGAACAGAAAAAGACAATCCTGTGGCAATACCAGCTCTACCATGCAAAACCTTCAATCAAACGACCACCACAATTAGGCAATCACATAGAACCCTTTCAAAAGAACAAAGTGAGTTTGTGAATTCTAGAAATTGTTTCAGTTAGCTCAGGTGCAGCAATGTTTGCACTCTGTTCCATCTGCATTTCATGCCCATATCAACCTTAAGAATTAATTGAATTAACCCAAGAACGATCAAGAATCATCTAATCAAGTTGTGGAACTTTTCACACAACCTTTAGGTGACTTGTGGCAAGTTCATCACTCAAAATATCTAAACCATGTATTTACCTTAATTTTATTTTCTAAACCTTACGGTCAAAGTTGCTGTTTTCTACTTATGAAAATCTAAACCATGTATTTATCTTAATTTTATTCTCTTGAATTACTTGAACAATCAAAGGGAAAAGCACTGTATCCATGGCCAAACCTTTGCCAGTTTTCATGCTCTCTACTCTAGAAATATCATCCTGAGCTAGTACGCAATATGCTTCAGCAGTTGTGGAATCCAATTCATTATTATTTTCTTCAAGTTCACAAAATTAATTAAATGACAGAATCTCATGGACTATATTATTTATTATATTAATGACTTTCTAAAAAGAAATCTAAAATTCCAATAAAGGTGAGATGAAATTACCACCATCCTTGACTGCAGTAACAGTCAGTCCAGCACTAGTGCTTCCCAGGCCAGTAGTGATGACAGATCGGTTGCTTAATTTAGCAGCAAATTTCAAGAACTGAGACTTTCCAGTACCTGTAAAAAATCTTCTTGTACTTTTTCCATGACATTGATTCTAGTATTCTAACAATTCATAGATTTCATGTACATTCCATATCTTTGTAAATCATAGAGAATTTGTGCACACTTACAGGCATGATTCAGTCCCTACATGCATTTTATAAGACATGATGTGGATGAACTATATTTTTCATACTCACAAGAAAAGACCTTGTTCAATTGCTTTCAAGGAATATGCTAAAAGAAAGAAGTTACAAATTCAAGCATAAAATTGTAGATCAATTAAAAGGTTTGAATATTCAAGAAAGAACCCTATAACTTTACCTGGGTCACCAACCAGAAGCAAGTGAGACTCTCCTCGAATCTTTGTCCCAGAAGCATCAACATGTTGAACACCTCCAATCAGTGTGAGAGCAACTGAGATCAAGTAAAACTTCAGTGTGTTATGGCCAAAAAAAAGAAAAAAACTTCAGTGTGTTTGTCACCAAAACTTCCATACATGCCTACACTTGCATGAATCTGTTCCAAGAGAACATATGGGGTGACAGAATACCTGCAAGTTTCACAGTGAAGAGTCCAAAAACTTGTGGGCAAATTCCTCGTAGAATAGTATTTCTTCCTGGGTTGACATTAAGCTACTTTTAATTATGCAGGAAAAATTATAAAAATCCGTCATAAACAATGGGAGACACTTCAAATAAATGTATAATCATAGGAAAACATTGAAACACGCCCCATAAAGGGAAAAACAAAAAGGTAATGAACTGCTATATATTCACAAAGACAAATTTCATTACTACACATGAAATTTCTAGAGGATAAATGCATGACCAGCTATTACCTTTCAATGGGGTGTCTCTAAAGTCTAACCAGAATTGCTTGAATTTCATAGCAACATCATCCGGGATATCAATCTCTAATTTCATCTCATTAGTTTTCCTAAGATAAGAGAAATAATTTAAGAGCAAAACAAGCAAGTGCAGTTATTGTAATTTCCGCTAAAAGTAATTTAGAATAACTAATTGTATTCACTAGAATAAGAAATTAGTTCCCAGAGACATGGAAAAAAATTTGGGACAAAAATCTGTTATTGAAGAGCTCATGAACCCAAACTAACGATGATTTACAAACAAATAAAATATGGTTGAAAAAGTCAGAAATACGTAACAGGTTAACATTTACCCTGATGTTATAAATACATTTCACTTGTTTCATCTTTTATTTTACTCAGAGATAATATAGGAAGGATTGAGACTTAGAGAAAAATCAATTGACTTGCCTTTTTCAAGCCTTTAAGAATTTTAGATAATCTTAGCAATGAGCAGCATTAGAGAAAAGTGACAAAATCAAGGGTGATTCTTGTTACCTCACATGGTTGGCAATTAATATGGGATCAAGATCGCATCGTACATCTTTTAAATCAGGAGACCACTTAGCAGTCAAGATTCCTGTAATGATTACATCATCTGAAAAAGCAAGAGTATATAACTCTGAGAAATTAGATGGTTAAGTAAACCAAATGAAAGTGTAAAGTAAACTAAAGAAACAAGCAGCATGTATCTAAAAGACTAAAATAGATGCTCCGCATTTATATCCAGATACTATCATGAAATGTAAGGCATATTCAAGATATTGGAGGTGCAAATATAAGATATAACATGGTGGCTGTACCCTTGAAGGGGCAGGGACAAACAGCTGACAGATATCTCAAAAACTTTTTCATGAGTGATACCTAATTTCCCAGAATCCTATAGGGTAAGTTTGTTAGAGGAAAATCATAAGCCATTAGAGTCAGCATAGGTTAATGTCTAATTCATTTTTTATCACAGCAGGTAATCTCCGAATTCAGTAACCTAAAGATATGAGCACTTGTGCCATTACAGATTTGAGAATTCTGAAACCATTTTTAGGTGCATTTACATCTACAGATGATATAGTGGAAATAAGTTTTTTTCCTAGAAACAAAAATATAAAGCACAAAGCAACTAAGTAGGTTGATTTAACTCGCAAACCTCATAATTAGTTTCTTTTCCAAAACGCATCATTGCAAAGCACAACAAGTAAGTTCCCAACGTGGACAAAATCAAACAAAGGTAATATTCAGAAAAATGTCGAGAAAAATGAAAACCCTGGTTTGCCTGTGGTACCTCCAGCTTTAACAATGTCAACAAGATCATCTTGAAGAATGACTAGAATTGAACGGGGGATTACACCAACACCCAAAACCTGTGTGCTTTCTTGAAGTTTTATTTCCTGGTAATCATGACAGACTGTGGTATTTTCTATACAGAGGAATTTAGTGCCTTCACAAGGATTGGACCTCTGTTATAAACAAGTAATCTGTTACCAAAATCTGAAGTACGATCACATCAACATATATAGAAGGCAAAATACTTTCAAAACTACATTTTAAGCTAAAAAAAGAACAAAAGGAATAAAACCCATGCAGCACAAGTTAAAGGAAGTTTAGGGCATAATAATAAACCTGAGCGGGGCAGATTGACGGAAGTGTTATTGAGTTTCTTGTTTCAAGTTCAGGATAAAGAGGAAACCTGCAAACATTTTCAACAGTCAGCTTATGCCTTGGAAAATCGTTGGGCGGCCAATAGTATTTCTAACTATCATTCTATAATCTGCACCAGGCAATGTAGGCCACAAGGAAAGACAAGAGGGCCAAAATTTTCACATTACAAGTATACTCTAGAGTAAATAAATGTATATAGAGTATGAACTAGAAACAACAATTACATGTGCTTGCATTTCTTGCACTGATATGTCCTCTGCCCCTCATACATCTTCACCGCTCCAGATCGAATTACAGTCCCTTTGAGAGTAAGAAGAATTCCCCGATGTTTCACCCTCACACGCCCAATAGTCGGAAAAGTCTCTGTTCCATTCCGTCAATGTAACCTTCATATTAATAAAACAAATATGTATATATGTGCATATAGAAGCCGAGAACATGAGTAGAAACCAACCAGGAAATTCAAGAGGAGAACCACAGACATTGAAACGAACATGAATGAATTTCTTTTCAACTCCCTTCTCATGCGATACCATGTCTTTCAGTACTCTTTTCTGCACATAATCACATCAAAGGCATCCATGGATTATAGCTGCACTACTGATGCGAATAAAAATCCAAAAAGAGAGAATATTTGACCATAACAACATCAAAATCCTTAAACCTAGATATTTTCCAGTTCATGGTCCAAAGACTACGTAAGTTGATTCACATTTCATACCCACTTGAACTTAATGAATATAGAAAGGCTAAAATGGGCAATCATGTGAATTAACAAAAACCCATATCTATTTTCGTCCTTAATTCAGGAAAGCTATCAACTAAGGAGCATAAAAATTAATACTTTGGGATATATGTTTGAGTTAGATGAGATTACATGAGCCAAAATGGCGGCTTGGTCAAAGAATCTCAAATAGTCAGTTGGGTTGGCGAAGACGAGGCGGGCTAGAGGAGGATCAGCATCCATCAGCTCGGCATAACTATACAGGAAAAAGCGAAATAAAGAGAGGATGAAAATGAGAAGAAAAAGAAAAGACACCTAAAAGCTTAGGGGGAAAAACGAGATAAACAAAGGGAAAGAGAAAGTACTCGACGAAAAGAGGATAGTGAAGTTTAGGGTCAGGGGAGAGAATGATAGAGCGGAGCTGATCGGAGTGGGAATGTAGCAGATATTCCACCGCCGAATGCAGTCGCATAGGCACCTCCTCTTCATCACAGGAATTCATGGCTCTCTCTCAATAATGACTGCGGAGACAGAAAAAGGTAGAGGATATGCGATGGCGGGAAAACGGCTATAAATACATTAGATGGAGGAGAAACGCCATGGGCTGGGCAGCTTTCTTTTGAGGTAGTAGAAGAAATACAAAACCCAACATAACCAAAACCTGAGGCCATCGTATAAAAAGTATGGCAGCATATATGAATACTTGTTTAGGTTGAAATTCATTCAATGCGATCATTGGGAATAACAAATATTTTTTCTATATTTTATTAAATATTTCAGAACTTGATTCAATGGTTGAATCTTCGATTGTGATGTAAGTTTTTATTTTTAATTTATCTTTACTTGATTAATTCTATTATTTTTTTAGGTAAACTACAAAAATAATTATTTGTGTTTGTCTCGTATTACATTTTAATAATTTATGTTTGAAAAGTTACGTTTTGGTCACTTACACTATCGTTTTGTCACAATGTGGTCACCCTACCGTTAAATTCCGTTATCTTTCTAACGGCGGTTCTACATAGTAGTCCAAATGAGTTTTAAATATCAACTTGAATGTCCTACGTGGCAGTCTAAATTAAATTTATTTAATTAAAAACTTATTTTTATCCTAGCAACTAGATATCCAAGTTGGCATTTAAAACTTATTTGGACTGGACTGCCACGTAGGATTGCCGTTAGAGAGGTAACGGAATTTAACGGTAAAGTGATCACTTCGTAACAAAAATAATAACGCAAGTGACTAAAACGTAATATTTCAAACATAAGTGACTAAAATGTAATATAAGGTAAATAAAAGTGACTATTTTAGTAGTTTACCCTATTTATTTTAAATTTGATTTACAACCTTATCTATTTTGTTTCAGTAATATTACTAAAGATAATTTGATAAGGTAAAAACGGATGGGTGAAAATGGTACAAAATTTTAAAAAATTTTATAAAGCATGGTTGAGAAAATATTTGAAGTTTTTTACAATAATGAATATCTTCATAGCTAATCATCAATATAATAAAATATTTATTTTATTTTTTATTAAATTACCCAGTTTGCTATGCATTATAAAAATAATTATCTTTTGTACTAAATTTAAGTAGTTTTATAATTTAATTAATTTAAAAAAATAATAATAATTTTAATTTTTTTAGAATTAATATTTATTTCAACGATAAATTTTAATTAATATACATAACTAACCTGTGCAACAAGCACGAGATAGAAAAAACTAGTGATTGCACTAGCATGGCCATTGGTTGCAACGGTTTTGATTAAATAAATCATTAAAAATTTATAAAAAATTAAAAAATGGCTCAGTTGGTTTATACTTGTTCGTGAGTCAATCGTTCTAATGTCTCTCTTCGAACTGATACTAGGTCAGTTCTCGGTCCGATCCAGTTCAAACAAGCATAACTTTATATATCTATACAATTCATACATTTGGAATGCAGTCCTCTACTTTTATTTTAAGAATTTAGTCATTCTACTTTTTTATTTAAAAATTGCTTCCATATTATATATAACCATGTAAAATTTTGATCGAAGAGTTAGCATATTAACTATTTGAATTAATTAATTATATTATAAAAATATAGAAACCAAATTATATTAGAAACTTATTATATGTCAATAACCTAAGACTCAAATCCTAGGAAAGATTTGAACCTTCGACCCATGACCTGACTACGAGAGGACAATAAGGTGAATCAGATCGCAATGCAAGGTTACAGGCCCATCTCACAGGAACCTTGCGCGAGCTTATAGGGCAAGATCGTAGGTACAACTCACAGAACCAGCTCACAAAATAAGATTACAGACCCAGCTCGTGTGGACCTAGGGAAGGTCACAGTCTCGCTTCGCATGTACCCAAGGAACTCGTAGGAAGTGTCATGTGCTCCACAGACCACCCAAACAAATGTCCAGTAAGTACGAAGCTCGCCCAGAACGCCAGTCTCGGGGGCAGAAAGGACTGTGTGCTTCGTAGACACGTGCCCAGCAAACCTGGAGTTCGTAGTAAATGTCAGTATTAGAAGCAACAGAGTCAAGACAAAATAGTGGGGTCCTATCATAAGCCGTAATAGTCTCAGTAACAACATGTATAAATATCTTAAGACACAAGCAAAATATTACTCAAAAAATATTAATATTAAATATTAAATATAAATATAATAAAGAAATTAAAGGTGAAATTTAATTATTTATCGATAATCAGAAAAAAAATAGCATGCTCATTTAAGCCAACTTTCTTTTATTTATAACCAATTTTCAATAAAAAAACTTCAACATTTATATATCATATTACAAAATACGGTTAGTCATTTCTGTAACACTACTTACTGTAATAGCATGTCATTATAAAAATTCTAGTAAAATCGACTTTTTTATATTTTATTTTAATCTTCTATAATAATTTTTTTTATAACAAAAACAATCATACTTATGAAATATGTTTTTTTATTAAATTAGTTTTTTTGTAATAATGTATTGTCAAAAATTATAAAATTTTAACTATTTCTTATAGACAAGTTTATTAATTATAATTTATTAAATAAAAATATTTTACTTAAAATATTATTTCAATACAATGTTTAAATTTCACATGAAAATCTATTAATCACATTTTTATTAAATGAAAATAATATTTAATGAGTGAAATTAAATATATTAGTTCAACAAACTATAAAGTTCTTTAATTAAATATTTTACTATGAATTCGGAACATCATAAACATATAAACTAATTACTTGAATTTAATAACTCACAATAAATTAATTAAATTTGATAACTCATACCGTTTACTTGAGATTGTTAAATTTATAAACTTCATAATCAGTCCTGTGAAAGAATGTAAAATAAAATATGCATAAAAACAAAAATGTATGTTTAATTTTGTTGATTTGATTCCTATTTTCTTTATTTTTGAACATAATTCTCACTTTCATTATTTTATTAAAAAATCACAATATAAATATTATTGCAAGTTTATAACAATCATCTCTCCAAAACAACGTGATGTCATAGGTGAATAATAGCTACCTCTTTATAACAGGTAAAATCTTGGTAGATAAATGACAAAATTAAAATTATTATTTGATATATTAACTATGTATTAATAATGGAGTTGTTGTTTTTTTATAAGAACAATGTCCTATTTATTTAATTTTTATTTTTAAATATCAATTAAAGTTAAAATTTTCATAAGATTAATTTTAAAAAAACTCAATATTATTGGGAAAAATACTTGCATTTTGTTAGTTTATCAATCCATACACGTTAAATGAAAAAGCAAACTGGTTAGTTTATTAAAAACTCCATCCATTTTCAATTGTTAAGTGATAGTATGTCACTGTTTAGTTGCTTAAATCAATCCTTCCACGTCAAAAATTCCATCAAGTTCACTGTCTACTAATTTCTTCAGTTAAAAATTTCATCTATCCTACTTGAATTAATCCCTCCACATCAGTATGATATACACTTGGTACTATTTGGTTGCTCCATCAATCACGTGGTATAAACGAAATTTTAACAAAAGGACTGCTCTTTGATATAATAAATAGAGATTAATTTACCAATTTTCTAAGTAGAGACAAAATACAATCCGAAGTCTCCATAATACTTTATCCCAATATTACCCATTTAATTTGATATTTTACTGATTGGATGTCGTTAAAGCACCAAACCAAAGCCAATGTTTTCAACACTAGCAGAAGGTGGCAAGTATCTTGTTTCCCCAAAACCAGAACAGTGAAGAGAACTTCCAACCTCTATAAGCCAAAAACCACACCACAAAAACAGTTTCAAGAAGAGCTTTTGATTACAAAACTTGTGTGTTTGGGAATGCTTTTGCTGCCAATAAGCATTTCTAGCACCCAAACACACCTTGAAATCTAAAAATATTCAAAAGAAACCTAGACTTGTTCAAAGTAATGGTTAAAGTTCTTTCAAGATAACACAAATTCAAACCCAATGTTATAATGATAAAAAAGAATAATTAAAAAGAACAAAGAAAAGGCAGTTGCAAGGAAGCAAACGTCCGTAGTCGATGATTAACCTTATAATGCTAGGAATTACAAGTAAACAATATGCTGTGGCAGGCATATCCTGTGTTTCAGCTCTATGTTGTTTAGAAAGTCAATTGTAGCAAAATTGTGTACAATATTGAATGCTGCAAAATTAAGTCAAGCATCTCTTCCATTACACTCTGCATTCAGCTTGCCTCACAAACCAAACATCTTTCCGAGTTCAGTCTGAAATCAAGTCTTTAGCTTCTACAATCTATCTACATGAATTGAACTTATCGGAATTTTGTATCATGTTCAAAATTCATCGTCATCATCATGGTCTTTAGGGTCCATGCTTGATCGTTTCAGTTTCTGGAAAATTTCGTCCAGAGATTCAGACGAGGAAACATGGGAGGGCGCTTTACTTTCTTGAGTCTGGCGTAGAGGGAGGAAGTTCTTAGCTTCTAGGTTCGTTTTGAAACTTAAAAGGCCGGACTTCATCGATTCCCATTTCGACACTAATCCCCCAGACAGTGATGCCCTTGCACTTTCTGAGTTGCCATCATCAACTGCAATGGATGTGGATTTTTTATCAGTTGAATTCGAGTTAGATTCTTGGTTCTTTGGCTGTTCTCTTACGCCTGAATATTTCTTGGTGAGGGCTTCTCTGCTTGTCTCTTGTTTAACCTCTTCTTTCAGAGGTTTATATTCACCCATCTTTTCAAGCTCAGCTGCACTGTTTGCTCTTGAAATTGAAGCACTCTTATCCTTGTTTACCATCTTCAAGCAGATAACCCCATAATTAAACGTTGAAAAGAAGAATAACTATGGAAGATATCCTAAAATGTAAACCAGCAAAATCATTGGCATGACAGCAGATTTAAATATAATATCATACATACTGTGTTATTGCTGCCAGGTTCGATGTCGATACTCGTGCTGCTGAAATTCCTTGCCAATGGAATGATATTTTCTCCGACTTTATACCCTTGCTCAAGCCAAGAACGCTCTGGAAAAGAAATGGAAACATATACATGTAGTTACAGAGGAAAAAGAAAGAAACTTGCCATTGTGCATGCTAATGGCAAATATTTTAGTAGTTACCTTTCTGTAAGATAATTAGTCCTGACGTATCAAATCCATCTATGCCATCAACTTCAATTTGTAATTTGAATAACTTCCAGTTCCCAAAATATTTGATGACACGATCAAAGAAGTTTGTCACGAGTAAGAGTGTGTATACAACCATGATGAGGGGATAGATTTTATTGAATCCTTTACCAAAGAAAGGAACAGCATCATCTATGTTCCCCATTCTCTGCATATATGAAACATAATCAAATACCCTAAAAGGAAAGAGTAACTCAAACCACATTTCTGCTTAGACAAATTGGAATTTCAAGTCTCTGAGGCAAGGGCTTGACAGTTTAAGGAACTAAATACTCCAGTACACAAGCCAACTATGTCACTCCTATTCTTCATTTTTCTTCAAGTACTTGTATCCAACATATATCTGGATATGTTTAAATGGATATGACCCTCCCAAGGATTCTCCAAATACATGGAAAAGCTTAGACAAGTTGAACAGACCCTTTTTGGACATTGTCTGACACTCACACATGAGTCCAAGTAACATAGCATGCAATACTATCCTACTTTCATGCTTACTTTTTCATGCCTCTGCTAATGACATAAATCCCAGTTGCAGGGATACAATATAAGAACCATAAGTTATTTTGCAGAACTGGTGCATAGGGTTGAAATATTACAATCATCATATGGCTGGCTGATTACAAGGAAAGTGCAATAAAGTAGAAAACTACTGACCTTCTCGAAGACCGTTTTTCCTTTACCGGGTAGATCAATAAGATTGAGAAAGTTGTATGAAATTGGTGGAGCATATCGTGCAACCATCCTGATAGACAATTAGGAGTGAGCTCAATTACAAATTCTAGAAGAGAGAGGACAAACAAAAGCTGCAACGACAGAAGAAAAAGAAAGAATTACGAGCATATCATAAGCAAGCTGACTGAGCTTGTTTGTCCGGGTGTCAATGCATAGAACATCAGCATTCCAATTTTGAACAAGGAATAATAGGTGCAGACGCACATATACATCAGAGGGATGAAGGAAGTAATCTGCAAATCAACATGATCATTTGAAAACACCCAAATGCACCATTATTAACTTAAATAAAATGGGCTGATTGATTGGGCATCAAGAAGATATTTAAGGCAGATTTATCACTTGCTGCTGGTAAAATAAGCAAATGAATAACTGACGTTATAAAGCACTAGTGTTTCCAACTCTTAGTTTTGAATCAGAAGATAAAAAGGCATAATAACTGTTTGCTGGTGGATTTATTCCTTGCATAAAGGGAGAATGGGATTTAGGATAAAATGGTGCTATCAAATTGCAAACCTGATTTGTACAGTTCAATTGTTTGTTCTCATACAAGCTTGATGCTTGTGCTAAAAGCCATTTACCCATTTGAGCCTCTTAAGAGTTCAGTTTCTCAATATATTACCTGTCCGACCAGTTCCTGCCTTCCCACAGAATTTATGAGAATGGAGAAGAGAGATAAATCAAGTCCACGGGGCAGTATGGTAGCCTCTGCTAAAAGTATTGCAGCTGACATGCAACCCAGAATTACAGCCAAGAGTTTTTGTAGTTGCTTTCTTAGAATACAACGCCAAACGAACTCTGTAAGGAATAACTCATTGGTTTGAATATTACCTGACTTGACAGTAAATTATAACATGCAACTTAACAAAGAACCATTACTGCAAGTTCGCAAAAGTATTCCATTTCATTACTCAGCAGTTTAAATGATTAAGCATCCCATTATGTACATGAATTGACTTCTCAGTACTACCTTGTACATAAGCACATTTAGTCTTCGCATTCCAAACAGGAAAGGGAAAAATATAACCATCAAATATTAAAGAAGATTTATTTACTTGTTTTATTGATCTCCAGTCTGCTATAAGGAAATCATAGAAAAGCTGAAACAGAAAATTTTAAGCATCTAGGATAGGTTAAATTTAGCACCCAGAAATTCCCAGATCCTAATAAAAATAAAAATAAAAAAGACAGCATCCAGAATAGGATAATCACCAGTCGTATCAAGATAAGGCCCTAGTTTTCCAGTTCGTACAGGCCTGAAGCTTGAAACAAATTTCCTGCAACACTTAAAATTGAACTTTTGCAAACTTTTAAGAACATCATAGAAGACTTGAATAGAATACAAAAAACAGAAGAATGTACACTAACTTCTAACTTATATGTTAGATGATGATGACAAAAATAGCAACTAATAGGTTTCACCATAAATTCTTAAATGGATAATGTGAAGAATACTAGAACCTTCATTTAAATTTACTTAATTCTGACCAACATTGGCAGCTTTCAGTGGAAAATAAGATTCAACAACTCCCATTATCTGAACATTTTGAACCTCGTTAATACTCCATTGGATTCAAAGGGAACCATTTGTTGAATAAAATTTAATGAAAGCTCACTCCAACAAGTTCTTTCTTTGTAAATAAACCTGATTTTATTGTTTCATGTGGAATCCCTTTCCTTGACAATCCTCACTGTCATATAAATCAGCTACGTGACAACCCCAATACAGATGATTGGTATCTAAAGCTGTTTCTCTACTCAGTTACCAAAAATAAGCAATACCTGATCTTAACTACTCTCCCTAGCATTGAAGATTATATCCTCAAGGCTTAAAACATTGATAAAGTCTTATTAAATGCCTCGGCTATTTCATGTCTACTTAAATGCTTATGCATAATGGTAATAAACAAATCACAAAATGTTCAACGAACTTAAATATCATATCTATATATTCTACACTAGGAGTTAGAGTATGATATAGCAAAGCACAAAAGAAAGTAGTAAAGGCACCTCTCTGTGTAAGTAAAAGAGAGCAAATCCAAGGTAAGTTTACAGGAAATGAAGGAAGGGGAAGAAGGATTTTAACACAATTCACTTCACGCAGTTCAGCTCAGCCAAGGTATTGAACCCCATAGCATAAGCACCTTAAGATATAACAAATGAACTCAGAATTTAAGTATAAAGTGATGCTTTACAGACCAAGTCAGGGATAAAAAGGCACATAACATAATATGCATTGTTCTTTAAGTTCGAAGTACAAACCATCCAGTTGTATCACGGCGCTCATAGTTTTTGATGGTGTCTTCCAGCTCAAGAGCTTCCAAGACAAAGCTCATATATTCACTGCAGAAGTCTAAGAGTCAACTTTAATTACCACAGGAAAAGATTCAGTTGAAGCAGAGTACAGCAACAATATTCATATTTCTAAACGTTAATGATACCAAAACCATGCTAGACAGAGACAGTGATCTACCATCATTTGATCTCTTTCCTCAAAGCTTGTACAACTTAAAGAGTCAAAAGGGTAAAAATAGCGATAATTCTTCTAAAAGTGCAAGAATAGCAGAAATAGAGTTTGACACTGTTTTTCCTCGTGTGTAAATTATATATCAATATGCAAGTTCACATGAATTTGGACGTTTCTCCCAAGAAATTCACACATCTGGACTGTCAATTTCAAACACCACCACAAAATTTGTACAATATTGCATGAAAATTTAAACAAAGTGAGAACAATCGAAGAAAAGTACTTCAATGATCAAAAAGAAAAAAAGAAAAGTACTTCGTTGATCTTGACATATACTATACCACCCATAGAAAATATTTTAACCACATTATGACATATACCTTCGATACCGACAGTATTGATCTCTAGCTATCCTAAGCCGGCGTCTGAGAGACGCCATTGATTTCTCGTCAGTATCATAATCCATATCATTCTCCCCAAACCTCCCACCTTGGGGTTTGAAGGAAGAATCTTCCTTTAACTGCAAAACAGAAAATAAATTTGAGGATAGTACAAGAAGGGTCCATTTCGCGACTAAAGACACGTAGACAGCAATGGAGTACCATTTTCTCTAACATGCTATCAATAATATTCATATATGGTCTTAAAGGATCACGCTTTGTCATCTGACTTGATGTCGCCTGAGTAACCTAATTAAATGCACCTTCATTAGTTCTGATGGAAAAAAGGATAATAAATTGATGTTATATCTATAGCAACCTGAATATGAAAATATACCAATATCAAAGGATATGAAAATTATATCCCTAATCATTAATCTAAACAGGCAACTAGACTGCAATAACATCCAACCGTGTAAGAATAGGGGAAAAAATTAGCCTAACCTAATGTACTACTAAATGGTGCAGGCCCAAAAAATAAGGGAATATTAAAATACTAATGGCTCCTATGGAGATGCTAACAGGAATATGACAGTAACTGAGTGTTACTAAACAAACAATATCCTTCACTTTAGGCAATCATCAAAGGTATGTGAATAGGAAAAACATTTTGATCCAACAGAGTTAAAAAAATAACTAAATAAAATAAATCACAAAAGATTTAAGAAACCCAAAGAGGAAAACAAGCTGAACATGGCCTGTGATATTTTTCCCTTGTTGCATTTACAAATGAAGTTATAGATGAACTTACTACAATAGCATTTGAAAATTCTTGATGAGCGCCATCAAGTTTAACAGCCATTTTAGCAACTTTATGTGAGAGAACCTTTTGGCGGGTGCTCCAATCCGCATTCTTCCAAATGCCCTTTGGGATTTCACTAAGACCAAAGCCAAGAAGAAAGGCACCAGTAACAAGCCCAAAAGTATTGGAGCAAGCCATAGCAAAACCAAGAATGCCTCCACTCCTTCACCCCCAAAATTAAAAACAAATAACGGATCAATCAGTGCAAAAGATGCCATACTAGTCACCAGCCAAAACCGCAGAAGCAGGAATTTTAATAAATGCAGGAAGATAAGACCAAGGTAGTGATTAAGGACTAATAAACCCAAAAAGAAAAAGATAGCCCAGGCTCTGTGTTGGCAACTTAAGATCTAAGGTTCAAGCCCCGGCAATGATATACCCTCCCCTTATTTGTAATGTACCAAAAAGAAAAAGACAGGAATATCAAATCACTAATCATTGTTACAACAGGCAATTGATTACCAAATAGCACCAACTTAGCACCTGAATGATGATGATCACAACATCTACAGGAATAATTATATGCAGACAAACATGATGAGAAACAAGGATCAGTCTGAAACAAAGAAGACAAAGAGAATTAATCAATAGAAAATAAAAACGAACCAATTTCTGCGAAAAATAATGAATAAAATGACTCCGACAAGTCCAAGAGAACCAACGCAGAGGTAGAAGACTAAGTTTGCATGTACACTAGTCTTCAATCTTTCTGCCATGGTGAAATCTCCAGCATCTTCGTAACCCTGAAGAGTAGGCACCACAACCCTGCTTAGAGAAATAATTTGATACAAATCTATGAGAATACATGCATCTTTTAACCATGAAGCTTCTAAAAATTTTACTGTAGATGGAAACACGATAAACAACAGAAGATAACAGAAGTAAAGCAATTAAAAGTAGAAGTATAAAGATATTTCCAAATTCACAGAGAAGCAGCTGCAAGAACACTTGCAAAGAAGTAGGGCTGGCAAAGTAACATATAATTAGGGGGTAAAAACAGTTTGCAGATTCATTCTAGTTCACATACCATGTTAGCAGAAATGTACTCCAATAAGTCAAGCTCCAGAATAAAGATATTGCTTTGCTGGAATGACCCACCATTGTCTGCATGATGAAGAAAACAAAAGAAAAGGCAATCAATCAATCAATCAATCAATTCAAAACACATGCATAATTTGCAGGATAGAAATCAAATGCCTTGGAACTTCCTCAAATAAATTCAACCCGTACTTGGCATTTCCACGATAGAAACCAAAATAAGCGCTTAGACTTCAAAGACACTCATGTAAAGAAAGCAAAATTCCATTTCTTTTATCACCAATGTTCATTTTGTATTCAATTCCAAGCAACCAAAAGAATTACAAACTCAGTTTTAAATTTCAATTGACCGAGATCAGTAGTTTCAACAGATGAAATACACAATCTTAAATCCAATCAATAATTGAAAAGGGGAAAAGCATAACCCAAAAAACAACGCATTGTAAAGAGAATACACACACGCATATTATATGTAATGGTAGATATGAATCATGTTTGAAAAAAACTAAGGAAATCACCATCCAAATATCAGCAGGAACGAGGATGATGATTGAGAAAGAACAAAACCAAGTATATCCAACGGTTAACAAGACGTAAATAGGAACAGCTGGACCCGCGAAATATCTCAGTGTGAGAATCACCATCCCCATTGTTAAAGGCAATGAGATCAAATAGAAAACCAACATCATTTCTTTGATCCCTTCTTCCTCTCTATCTATACTTTTTTTACATAAAACATTATAGAATCTAAAATCTAATCAGATGAATAAAGAATGGGTAAATCTTCTTTTCTCATTTTCTCTTCTCCTCTTGGGGCCTCAGTGTTGTTTTTCCCGGAAACAGTAGAAAAGAGAAAATAAAGGTCAGTTGTGCAAAAAGCCATTTTTGTTCCCTTTTTTTGACCCTTTAGTTTAATGAGAAACTAAATTAACGCAGCGATTAGCGAACAGCGGGTCAAGAGGCGCTTTTATACGATTTCTGGGGCGCTTTTTTTCCTTTTGTCCTTTTTTCTCCTTTGTATTGAATTTTTAACCAAATGCGCGCCAACTCGTTGGCTCAGCACAGCAACGAATTAACTCAGTGCTCAGTGTTTTTATACCTCTTACCTGCAAATTCAGTTGATGGAAGAGAGAGGACAACAAGCCAACAGGTGCCTACACCAAGATTTTGATGTTGATGGACTGAAATTGATCTATTCATCTTCGTCTCAAATTTCACTAAATGCTATATACTTCTTATTGATCTCCACTTTTTACATCATAACCAGTATTCAGTAGACGTTAGATCTTTCCATTGATATTGAAATATTTTGTTTCACTTAACCAAATGTTAGTTGGAGCAGGACGATATCCACACTAATTTTTAAATTATATTAAAATGTTCTTTTTAATTAATAAACACGAGCTAAGTTGAATCATCAAATTAATCCCATCTTTTTCTTTATAATGGAAAATCCGTGATATGGATTGGATTTTGTCAGGAACTTGCTGGTACCACCACCGATAGCAGCAGAGGAGCTGCCCACATCCAAGACCCGCTCCTGGCCATTCTGGTGGAGGCTGGCTATCAGCAATGGGTACCAATGGTGGTTGAAACAGGTGCTTGTACCAAGGACACAGCCAGAGGAGTGAGCACCTGTCTCTTGAACCACCTTGCAAATGCTATTATGTTCAAAATGCTTGCTGCCAGAAGAACTTGTAAATATAAACAACAAATTTATTGGAATGCCTTGGTAACAACACAGTTTGCCATATTATCATTTCCTTTCATAGCATGCAACTACATCACACAGACCAAAATTAATACTAATAAACAATGTCACAATCCCATTATAGGCGTAAGAGTTCTAATTTTTTAACTACCTTCAGCAGTAGTAAAGGAGAACATCCAAAGTCTAATAAAATCAGTCCAAAAGTGATATCTGCCTACCATAGCAGCAATTTATACGAACATCATTAACTCGGGCCTACTGTATATGTTGTTCTGCTCGCTACTCTGCTCGTCCTCTAGAATAGGATACGCTGCAACTAGAGCATCTTGGGATCCAATATAGAGAGAATTATAAATCTTCCAATACACTTCCCTAACCTTACGAGCAGGATGGAAGAGTCCCTGGAGACAGTAGTTCAGCACAATTGCAGCACCTAAGGCTACCCTCATCCCTTCGATGGCTTCCATTACAGCATTGATTACGTGAGGTGAAGTCTCAAATATGTTGGGCCAGACATAGTTCAATAAGTGGACTAAAGCATCCTCACAACCTAACCCGGCAACACCCAAAGCCATGTGCTTGACAGCTGAAGCTGCAGTTTGCCTGTGAACCAAATCTCTATCCATAAGAGCATCCTCAAGTAATGGAGTCACAGCATAGATGTAATCCTTTCCCATTTCACCAATATACTCAAAAAGGAAGGAAAGAGACTTCAAGACACCATTCTGCACATTAAGTTCTGGCACACGGTACTCATTCATCAATGCTGGCAAAACTGTAAAAGGTGAACATGTTTCAGCAACAATTGCGATAGCCACAGTTGTGCAAACACGGTTCTGGCGTTCCTGCACTTTGAGATTGTTCAATAGAGTTGCCAGGACATCTTGTGGGCCAATGGCTTTAGCAATATATCCAAAGGTATTCACAGTAGCTCTTCGAATACCCTTCTTGTGAGCTTTAAGCATCTCGAGAAGTTCAAAACAAATTCTCATCCACTCCCTAGCTGGTACAAACTCTGCACCTCGATCAGCTATACGACCAACAAGATCAATACAGTTCTCCTGGACCTTCTCATGTCTATTTTTCAGAATAGGTGTCAACCTTGGAAGCAAATCCTTTATTGGAGGGGTCATTTTAGTCATACCAATGACATTGACAATTGCCTTGAGGGCACCTAAAATAGATCCCAAAACTTCAGGGTACTCCTCACCCAGATACTCATATAGAACAACCCCTAGATGGCCCATCAATTGTTCCTCTTGACACTGTTTCATAACCACTGCAATTCTTGAAATAAGATCAGCTGCTTGCTGCCTGACCTTGGCACTCTTGTTATTCAAGCGCCATTTTATTGTACCACAGATCTGGGGAAGATAAGGCTTCACCCTCTGCCCAAGTGAATTCACAACAGCACCAAAACCATTAAGCATTACATTGGCATCATCACTGGTCTGCTCTTGGAAAGCATAAAGAATACCATCAATCAAGAGTTCCTCCAACCTGGCATCAATGTCAGATGCACCCAAGTTTGCAACCACCTTCTCAATTGTTTCCATTACCATACGCCTGTAAGGTTCACTCTCATCCTTAAGATCCTCTACTATTCTCCCTACAATATCAGCAACGCCTACTTTATTTGCCATCTCAACAGTTGTCTCGACAAGCTGCCTATAATTTCTCCTATCTAAAGCCATCCTTCTCACCCAGAAATTCCTAAAGAACTCAGGTAGGATATCATTCCTAATATACTCAGCTTCGACACCCTCCGTGCTAACACATTGCTTGACCACCTTTAGCACAATTTTCTTCATTTCTTCATCAGGAGACTGGAATTCTCTGATAAGTATAAACATAACTTCTTTCGTATAGTAACTAGCATAAATTGCATCCATCAAAGGAATGATAAAACCAATGGCCTTTAAAAAAGCAGCCAATACTTTACCCCGGTGAGACCTGATACCTTTCCACAAAGGTTTTAAAACCGAGTCAAAGCTCTCAATACCATAAGGGGCAGCAGCCTCAGCAAGAGCAGCCAAAGATAAAGCAGTGATTGTCCTCACCTTCTGATTCTCATCATTCAAACCATGTTCTATGATTTCCACTAAAGACTTCAAGTGAGGAAGAACAGCACAACCAATCAAAATAGCAATCTGCTGAACAATCTTGATCCCAGTATGCCTAGCTTGCCATGACTTCTTACTCTGACACACAGCTTTTAAAAATGGTAGAAGTGCAGGAATCCCAAGAGCAGAAGCAACAACACTAAAAGCTCTAGCAGTTGTATTCCTAACATATTCATCAATGTTGTCAATATCAGGACGCATTGCAGCAATCATAGTAGCCAAACCAGCTGCCTTACTGAGATTAGAAATGATCTCTCTACCCTCCACACGAGCATAATAATCTTCATCAATCAACAAGGGTTCAATAACAACAAGAATCTTGTGCACATAAGGCCTAACCAACTCATCCAATTTATATAGAACCCTGTCAATAACTTTAACCAAGAGATGCCTCTCTTGATCTTCCAATGTAGGTTGCATAAGCAACGGAAGAATCCTGTTAAACAATGCATTAGCACCAAATTCCCTTGCCTTATCAGTGAGCTGCCTCAAAGCAGTTTTCCTCTGTGGCGGTGTTCCATTCTTTACCTTCAACAGAAGTTTCATAATCTTCCGTTCCTTCTGCTCTTCTGGTGTCAATTCCTCCTCATTTTCCTCATTCAACAATGACCCAAAATACTGATAATCCTCTGGCTTCATAAATGGCAATCCACCAGGTGCCTCCTTAGGCACATCAAACTGCTGCCCACGATTCTCCTCAGGAATAGCATAAAGTGGAGTTCCCATAGGAGTTGGAGTAGCAAGAAG
Source organism: Gossypium australe (assembly GCA_005393395.2). Lineage (NCBI taxonomy): Eukaryota > Viridiplantae > Streptophyta > Magnoliopsida > Malvales > Malvaceae > Gossypium > Gossypium australe. Next base: position 123,948,131 of record CM016625.1, read on the forward strand.
CTTGCGAGCAGGTGTCCTAATAGGCACATAAGAAGCAGGCGGCTCCAAAATCTTATAACCTTCTTGTGGGAACATAGCATCAAGCTCCTCATCAGTCAATGGCCTATTCCTCTCCTCAATATCCTTCTCCCACCTCAACAAATTATACTGCTCAGGAGTCATAGGCCCACGAAGATTACTTGGGGTTGGTGTCTGCAAATCAGTACCGCCAAAAGGAGTAACCCCAGGTGTAAGAGGAACCGCTGGTGTAGCCCCTGCCATTGGAGTCGCACTTCCCATGGTTGCAGGAGTCTCATCCCACCTAGATCTCTGCCGTTTCGGCGTGGGAGTAACCAATCCCTTTGGAGTAGCATCCCATGTAACCCCAGCTGGGGTGGCCCCTGGAGTAACTCCACCTGCTGGGGTTGCATCGGAATCAGCCAACCGCCCAGGTGTTGGTGTCTCATCCCATCTATTCCTCCTCCCAACTGATGGGGTGGCATCAGAAACTCTCCCTGGCGTAGGAGTAGCATCCCAACGCCCAATACCAGGAGTAGCATCAGGCAAATCCCAATCTGACGTCGTTTTAGCCTTCTTTGCTGCAGCACTACCGTCATCTTGAGACTGGTCCCATCTATTCCTCCTCTTAGGCACCGCAGCAGCTGCCCCACCGCTCTCTTTCTCTTCCTTAGCAGCCTCCTCTTCCTCCTTCTTCTTCTGCGCTATAGCTCTCAAAGTCTCTTCCTTCTCCCTCGCCAGCGCCTGCTCTCTCATTACATCCGCGTAAGTCCTCACAGAGGGATCCGGGGTCTTCTCCCCGGCGGCAAACGCATCGTGTCTATCAGGAGAAATAACTTGGTTCAACCTCCTCCTCCTATACTCATCTTCACGGTCAATAATTTTCGCTGGCTTCCTAAACCCCAGCGCGTTATCATCATCTTCACCGCGAGGCATCTCTTTGAGGAGTGATTTAGGAGCCGTGTAAGAAGCGAGCTTCCGAGCAACCTCGGAATCCATGGAATCAAGATTGGCATCGTCTTCATCGTTGACAGGGATAGAAGTAACGTAAGCATCCCTGTCTGTTCCGCCGTAAAGATCACGGTCGAAAGTAAGGGAGGTAAGCGAGGCGAGTTCCTCCTCCTTTCTTCTTCGCTCCTCTTGGGTTTTCGCGATCTCGTTATCAATATCCATAACTAGGGTTTTTTTTCCAAATTTTTTTATCGAAAATTCAACAAAACCTAAAACTTAAAAGAAACAAAAAGAAAAGATCGATACGTAAAAGAAATGAAATGAAATGAAATACTTCAGATGGAAAATAAATATAAATAAATGAAAGAAAGACAGGCAGACCTGAAGCAGATGGCTAATATGGATATGGAGATCTGTGGCTGTGCTGCAGATATTTGAGTCGAGAGTGATTTCTAGGGATTATTTGTATAGCGTGACCCGTGATGGATATTAACCGACTTCAAAACAGGAAAATGAGTCCGTTTGGGCTTTGGGTCGGGTTAGATGTAGTATGGACCCTGGCCTCGTACTGCTCAAGTTGGTCAGTCAACTTTTAGTGTGTTTTCATTTTGGTCATCCAAAATGAAATCCTTGCAATTTTGTCACCCAATTTCTAGAGTGTTTCATTTTAGTCATCCAAATGTTAAATCTCTAACGGTGGTTGACTTTACATGTCATATCATGTTTATACTTTCATTTTGGTTACTCAATTTCTAGGTCACTTTCATTTTGGTCACCCAAAAATATATTTCTTTTAAGTATTGACATGGGTAAAAAAAACCATTAAGGATTATAATGAAAAAAGTGGTATAAGATAATATAATTCATTATAAAATTGTCAAATTATACTTGTTTATCCTATTGCAGGTGGAAACCAATGTAGATAATTGTAGATGTAAAAAAAAAAAAAAGAGATCAAATTGTGAATTTTAAAAAGTTTGAAGATTAAAATGTAAATTTGACCAAAAAGATAAAATGTGAATTAATATTGATTATTTGACATGGTAATAACTTGGAATATGTATTGGCTACAAATCACTTTTGGACCAAATAGGAAAAGATTTGTATAATTTTCATTTTTATCTATGGAAGAATAAAAGTGTATTTTTTATCATCCAATGATCATAATTAAGGGTGTAAATTATTATATTTGTCTTTGATAAGTACTTATTGTTGTGAATAAATTATTTTAAGAGGCAAAATGAGACAAAATAGTAATATTACCATTTAAATACATTTTGATCATTTCTCGACTATTTAATATTAGAAATATTATATTATGAGAAAACAAATTTCGGGGATTAATTTTAAGCTATTGGGTTAGATTATAACATGAAGGTTAAATATGGACCATGCATTAGTATTGAATTTGACCAAATTTTAAATGATCGATAAAATGAAAAGAGAAAGAACTTTTCTTTTCATCTCTTCTTCGCAAATTTGATAGCAACTATTGTGCCGGTTCTAAGTGAAACCCTACACAAAAATTCAAGTTTTTTTCATTATTTCTTGATAGAAAACATCTTCTTTTTTTCCTGTTTTCACCATCATCACCTTCATTCAAGACTTAGGATTTTCATGACTAGAGAGAATCTTGGGTAAAGAGAGAGATTCAAATTAAGGTAAGAAAAAAACATGTTTATTTGAGGTGATGAGTATGTGAAAGTTGCTAAAGAGTGTATATTAATACTTTTTTTTTTATATTTTTGTGATGATAAATATTGTTTGGATGAAGAAAAAGATTAGGATTAGTTTTTTATTTTTTAACAATCTCATTATAGGTTCTGATTATATCAGTTTTTTTAACACAATGTTTAGAATTATTCATAGCCCATTACCAACCCATAAATAGGAGAATAATATGTTTTAGCGTACTCGAACCCACATCCTCCTGCATTAGCAACAATACCCATACTAATTAAGTTAAGATTTAATCGACAAAACTAAGAGTAATTAAATGAATGTAGAAACCTTGTATTTAATTTGTCATCCAAAAAAGTGCAAGTATCCTTAGATTTTTCACACCTTTTCTTAAATAAAAATGTACATATGATTTGAATGGTGGATTAATAAATAGTTAAAGTGAAGAATGTATGTGTAAATATTGATACACATACTAAAAGTGCTAAATAGTTGGAAAACATTCATAGTGATAATATTAATAAATTTTGCTTTTTTTTAAATAATGAGTTATACTTAATTTAAGTGAAAATATATTAAAAGAGTAATATGAAAATAAGTAATATGAAAATCATGGTAAAATGTGAAAGTCTAATTTGATATTGATCATTAAGTATAATATTTAAATTAGTAAAAAGTGAATAAAGTGATAACAAAGGGCTTTAAAAGCAATATTAAGAAACTTTTTTTTAAATAATTTCATTATAAATTTTGATTATATCTGTTCTTTTTGATACAATGCTAGAACTACTCATAGCTCATCCCCAACCCATAAATAAGAGGATAATGTGCTTTAGCTTACTCAAACCCATATCCTCCTGCATTGCCAAGTATGTCTATGCCAATTGAGCTAAGAATTGATTGACAATATTAAAAACATTTGTTAAATGAAGGAATTACAAGAATAACATGTGTTTTAAATATATGTGCGTGAAAAATGAATTAGAGATTAAATTCACTTGCAAAGCGAAATTGTGAAATGGCAATGAATTATTCATTTAACATTTAAATGTGGTTTTAATTATATATGTGAAACTTGATACTTATATAAAGTGTCTAATTAATCAATTGTGAAATTGAAATTGCTTGAAAGTTTTGATAAAGTGAAATGCTTCCATAGACTTAGTAAAATAGTTAGGATACGTTGAGGCAATGTGTGCAACAAGGACCTGAGTGACACTCGACCCTGCTGATTATATATGGGGTAAATTACATAGATAGTCACTCAACCTTTAAAAGTTTTCATTTTAGGCACCAAAAATAAAAAAAATTACAATTTAAGCACCAATTTTATATAGTTCAGTCATTTCGGTCACTCCCATTAAAATCACAAACAACAAGCTAACATTTTCTTTGTTCTAAATATTGGAATGGATATTCTAGGTTGGGCCATTCATTGGAGCTGCTATTGCTACCATTTATCATCAGTATTGTTGAGTAATTTTTCGTTGTGTCTCACTAAAGGGGACAATCAAATATTTATATACATGGTTACTGTACATGAAATTGACGTTCTTAGTAGACTCTATGCAAGCAGGACACGTGTGTTATTCTGGGCTGCCTGTTGGACTTCGTGGCCCCAACATGCGAACTCCTTAGGTATATGCGAGTCGAGACAACAAGCTCCCCTTGCAAGCACCCCATGCCATCTGCGAACAAGACTACGAGCTCCATTCGCGAACTTCTGGGTCGCAGATAGGCGACCCTGTAACACCTCGAACTACGACCCTGTAACACCTCGAACCCGTCTCTATTGTCGGATTAGGGTTACAGAGCATTACCATACAATCGGAAACATTTAAACATCATAACATTCAATAATCTAAAATATATTATAAATCATTCATTCTCATACATTTCGTCCCTAAATCGAGCCTCGAGGCCCTAGAAATAACTTGGAAGCAAATCGGGACTAATTTGAAACAAAATGAAAAGTTTACGAAAAAGTTGCAAAAGTTGGAAACATGGGTCATATGGCCGTGTGACATCACCCAGGCTGTGTAACTTTCGAACAAGGGACACACTGCCGTGTCCCAACCAATGTTCTCACCCGTGTAACTCACTGAGTAAAGTCATACGACCATGTCACATGCCCGTGTGCCAGGCCGTGTAACTCACTGGCTTGAACACTAAAAAATTCTCAGATAACACACAATCGTATTGCCAGGAAGTGTGCCTCGTACGACCTTGTGACATCCCGTGTCCCAGGTTTTATGAACCTAAAATCAAGCCATTTCACAATCAATTCACACGTAACTAATATAACCATTTAAACATATATCCAAAGGACTTAAACATCATTCACAATCACATAAACATGCCATTTTGGACACCTTAAAACAACTAACCAGTGTGCCATTCAAAGACACCACAATTATGTCAACACATCAACTATCAAAACATGTCAATATTGTCTCATTTTATGCATGATAACCTAGTTCAAATATGTACCATAGCATACCACAAATAATCATATTCAAACCACTCAATTATACCAAAATGAACCTTATTTACAAGTATATTAAAATAACCAAGTGACATAATTTGGTAAAGTATCAAAGTCTGCCAAACAAACACATTTATCTATATATACATGTCGTTACCCTATGAGATACAAAAACTACCAACTTAGATGGATAGTGTGAGCCGGTTGAATGAACCTTCCAAATTGTCAGCAACGTTTATCTGTAAAACAATCCATAAGAACCGATAAGCTTACAAAGCTTAGTACAAACATACTATAACATTTAATATAAATTCAAATAAGTACAATTCATATACTATTTGATTCAGAGTTATCGGAGTATAAACAGGGGCACGAATATGCATTCAAGTTATCGATGTACAAACAATGGCACGTATGTGTATTTAGGGGTACCGAAGTACAAACAGGGGCACGTATGTGCAATCAGAGGGACCGAAGTACAAACAGTGGCATATATGTGCAATCAGGGGTACCGAAGTACAAACAGGGGCACGTATGTGCAATCAGGGGTACCGAAGTACAAAGAGGAACACGTATGTGCAATCAGGGGTACTAAAGTACAAACAAGGGCACGTATGTGCAATCAAACAATAATTTTCTTTAAACATATTAATTAAAGAATCATAATATAAGAACATAAATAGAAATTCATTTATGTATTGAAATACCATGAACTTACCTACTATTTGATTCTAGCCAACACGCAGGGACTAATCCGCTATTTTTTTTTCTTCGGATATTTTTTTATCCAAGCTTTGATCTATATAATAATTAAATACAATATATTAATCTCATACATATTTCAAATTCCATTCAATGTATATGACCCTTAACTTTTCATTAATTACACATTTTCCCTAAATTTTTACAACTTTTGCAAGTTAGTCCTCTAACCCGATATTCATCAAAATGACCAATTTCTAAGAAAAAAATTACAAATGAATATTCTAGGATCTTTAAAAGTCCTTATTATACCTCAAATTCACTATCAAACCTTGAAATTTTGACGTTTTAACAATTTAATCCTTAAACCAAAATCTAACAAAAATCACTTCACAAAACAACCAAATACCACAATCAAAGCTTCAAACACATAGTTATCATAAAAAATATTCAAGATTCCTCAATGGCAACTTCTAAAATTTTTAACAGATTCAAAAACAGAGGTACGGGCTAGCTGAACCTAGTTGCAACGATCACAAAAATATAAAACTTACAAAAAAAGGGCATCAATTTCACTTACATGCAAAGTATTAGTCTTGGCCAATTCTTCTAGCTATGCTTTCATGGTATTTCAGCAAAGATGAAGAAGAATGAATACGAAAATGCCTTTTACTTTATTTAATTTTGTTTTAATTTTATAATATTTACCATTTTGCCATTGAAACTTGTATTATTTTATGATTTTCATCCATAATGCCTTTCAACATTATAAACTAGGGACTAATTGCTACATTGGTCATTCCTCATTTATTAATTAAGCTATTTAATCACTTAAATGCAATAATTACTAAGTTTTGTACATTTTACAATTTAGCCATTTTTTTAATTAGTTATCTAAACGATAAAATTTCTTAACCAAATTTTAATACGACACATATGGCTCTATAAATATTCTATTAATATTATTTACGGGCCATCACGACAGAAATTTGTGGCCCTGAAACCACTATTCCGTCACCACTGAAAAATAAGATGTTACAGAACTAGATATTATTTGGTTTTTGGGTTAGTGATCATAAGTACATAACAATCTAGTCCCTCTATTAGGTCTAAAGAAAGCTATAAGCGTGGACAGATTTTCGACCGACAGATTTCATTCAAGTTTGAGAAAAATTACCAAGAGTTAGGATGACTCACCCAAATGAAAATTTCCCCTTCAATATTTTGTCTGGACAATCTGGAGCCTTGGGTTCTGGCAGCCAACCCAATGAAGCAGACTTGTTTGTCGGCTGGTTTGTCGACTGGCCGGAGTACTTCGACAATGCAGCCTATTAGGGAGTTTCCGGTCCATTGGACTTGAACATATCCTCTGGGGATGGGCTACCACTTCCTTCAAATCAAGAAACATCGCCACAACAATTTCTTGCTCTCTAGAAGAAGATGAAGTTTATGAGTGAACAATGGCTGCGCAGGAGGCACGGTTCGAGTGGTAGCAGGCTTTTCAACAAGAGTTACTAAAGCAAAATGAAGAGTTAAGAAGGAAGGTATACTCTGACAATTCTAATTTTCATGATAATGTAAATACGTAGGACAAAGGTCTGGGCATGTATGCAAGTGAATGGCAGAATGAGATGGACGAGTTACGATAGACTTGAGAGCGTTACACCTTGAGTCCTAGGATATGGATTGACTTTTTTGTTCTAACAATCTATTGGCCCACTTGATGCAGTACAATGATTATATGAAAGTGTTGGGAGCATCAAATTCAAAAAAATGCGAAGTTTTTTCCACGACACTTAAAGAAAGTAAGTAAAAGCTCAATTCGAAGTTTCTCCCAGCTGGGCCAGATGTTCTTGGGAAGATTCAGGGCCTACAAGGCGATCATGAGCATGCCTATGGGATTGATGTTTGTGAAATAGATAGAAGACGAATCTCTTCAAGATTATGTGAAACGATTTCATGTACTGACTTTGAACACGAAGAATTTAGAGTGTTAGTAGGCTATAGATGCTTTCATAATGAGGGTACAAAATGACCATGTACAATACTCATATACTAATAATAGGCCGCAGAGTTTGGTAGATATGTACGAGCGAGCCCACAAGTTCGTAGAGGCAGAGGAGATTAAAAGGGCGTTGCATGGCACTTTTCAAAGGGAAGGCATGCATTTTAGAAACCGAGAGGGAGCTCGCAGCAGATAAGGCTCTCCTTCTAGTGCTAAGATTGTTATGTACTTATGATTACCAACCCGAGAACCAGATAAGGTCTGGGTCGCCTACCCGCAACCTGAAAGTCCGCAGGGGAGCTCGCAGTCTCGGCTCGCACATTCCATAGGGTGCTCGAAGGGGAGCTCGCAAATACCCAAAGAGTTCGCATATGAGGGCCACGAAGTCCAGCTTGCAACCCAGAACAACACACGTGTCTTGCATGTTTGGGGTCTACTAAGAACGTCAATTCCATAAATAGTAACCATGTATATATATCGATTGTTCCCTTCAATGAGATACAACAGAAAATTACTTAACAAGTATGTAACAGCCTAATTTCAATGGTGTAACACCCCTAACCCGTAATCATCGCCGGAATAGGGTTAAGAGGCATTACCAAACAATCGGAACATTTCATAACCATTTCACAACACAAAATCAATTATCATTCAATCATAATAAAATATAATCATATAGTCCCTTATTGAGGTCTACGAGTCCATAAACACATGTTAGAAAGAGGTCGGGACTAGACCGAACACATACGAAAATTTCTAAAAGTTTAACATTTTTCTAAGCTGCAGAGGTCTCACGCCCGTGCGTCCAAGCCGTGGCAAAACAGGGCATACCTACTGACTTGTCCACACGGCCTGAGACACGCCCGTGTGCCTCACCTGTGGTTGACACTGACTTGTTTCACTTGGCAAACTTAAACAACACGGTCAAGCCACATGCCCGTGTGCTCAACCGTGTGGGCAATTATAGGCCATTTTCAAGCCAAACTTGCCTCCCACACATTGAATCACCTACAAGCCTCAAATCAATACCAATTCATATCTTAAAATGCAACCAAACATGCCCATACAAGCATCAATCCATCATTAACCATTCCATCTATAGCCATGCTCAAACTCATCTCAAATAAGTCAAACTAAAATACAAATTTCACATCCTAAATCATGTTAGCAATACATCATTTAATCAAGCCACAAATTCACACATAAAACATCATTTCCTTCAACTAATTCTAGCATGAAAATATCATTTGCAACCTCACTATTTCATACCACTTTCATCATTTTCATTGCTTCTCATATGAACCATCAACATTCAACTTTCTAGCCACATCACATGGCAAGATCCAACATTACAAAACATATCATGACTTCTAGCCTATACATGTCATATACCACATATGTACATCTTTCAAAAGTACCGAAATAGATAGTCGATAGTGTGATAGAGATGCTGACGATCCCAGGATCCGAGCTAGCTTTACTGACACTGTAAAACAGAGAAACATATTACACAGTAAACTTAAGCGCTTAGTAAGTTCGTAACATAATACATTCAATTTATTAGCTTAAATACAATGCACAAAATGAATCCATCACATAGATCAACTCTCAAATGTTCACACCACATCATCCATAGCTAATTCATGAATTCATATACAATCTCATCAACCACAAAGGTTCAAAACATACCTTAGCCAACACATAGTTACTCACCATCCATGCTAATTTATTTCGATATTGCATTTCGATCAACCTTCGTTATTCATTATATTTAATCGCACACTTAGTGCCAAACTTGTAACTGAGACTTAATTATCATCGCACACTTAGTGCCTATATTTTAAATTGAACTTATCTCGGTATCGCACACACAGTGCTATTTATCTCTGTCTCGATTTCAATCACGCACACTTAGTGCCTCATTCTCAATATCATGTATAACATTGCTATTTCAATAATTATGCATTCATTCACTACTCATCACATAGATATAAATTCAACAACTTGTATTATATCCGAACTTACCTCGGATGTCGAAATACCGAAACTAGCTGATCAATCGAGTACTTTATCTTTGCCTCAATCTCGATCTGAATCTCTCCTTTCTTGGTCTAAACACATTCAAATTTAACTAATTCAATCACTAATTCGTTCAATTTAGTCCAAACACATTTTTTAGGGCATTTTACAAAATATCCCTCGCATTTTCACATTTCGACACTTTAGTCCCTATTTCATAAAATCATCAAATACACAAAATTTGCTTGTACCCATGCCTAGCCGAATTCATCTTAGTCTCATACAAGTCCATATATTTCATTTATTTCACATTTTATCCCTTCAAAATATTATTTTCATAATTTAGTCCAATTTACTCAAAATCACCAAAAATCCAAAGGCAAACTATGTTAATCTATCACATAACTTTTATAATTCATCACCAAACTTCACTAAGCTCATGAATTCATCCATGGCACATTTAAAATTCATCATCAATTAACAAAATTTAAGCATGGGTTTTGTAGAGCACATAGCAACGATCACAAAAACGTAAAAATCATCAAAAAAGGAACAAAACTCTTACCATAATTAAGCCAAGTAATAGCCGAATATGAGAAAGTTTCTAAACCCCTTTTTCTTTTTTCAATTTTGGTGGAATTTGGATGATAATAGCCATCCAATTTGTTTGTTTTATTTTATTACAAATTAATACACCATTTACCATTTTGCCCTTTTTATTATTTCATTTAAAATCCACCAATTAAGGCCCATTTTTGTCCATCCAATTTATCAATGGGATATTAACAACATAAGGACTCAGATTTTAATAAGCCATGCCAAATTATTACTTTAACAATCAGCACACAACTTTTACATTTTATGCGATTAAGTCCTTTTTCATAATTCGGCACACAATCAATAAAATTTTCACACAGAACTTTTACACAGGCTCAATCATAAATTATAAACACCAAAAATAATATTAAAATAATATTAAAATATTTTTCCAAACTCGGATGTGTGATCTTGAAACCACTATTCTGACTAGAGTCTAAACTGGGTTGTTACAAGTGGTGTCGGAAGTAGTGGTTTCGGGACCACAGTTTCGATGAGAGAATACATATTTTATTAGTTATTTAGAGTCTATGGGATTATATTAGGGTTGTATTAAAGTGTCGTTAAGAATTTTTGAGGTTTATATAGTTAATTAATTAGAAAGGACTAAATCATAAAAGTTGAAAAAGTGGGTTTCTATTAATCAAAATGGTTAAATGGACATGGAAAGGTAAATTAATGGATCTAGTAGGTAATTATGCCATTCATATTTGTGGTGGACAATTATGGACATGATTGAGTTATTTTATAAGTTATATCATAAGGGTAAATAAGTAATTTGATAAATAAATGCTTAAACATGAGAGAATTAACTATCATCTTTCTCATTTCACCTTACTATTGCCGAAACTCCATTGTTAAGTTAAAGATATATTCCGCCAAGCTCCCTAAATTTAAAAAGAAAAAAGAAAAAGAAGAAGCCTAAAAGGCCAATTAAAAAAATCAACATATAAGTCTAATTTAGCCTAAAAAACATGAATTTTTTTCTGTTATCTCTCATTTCACACTTACTTCAAAACTCAAGTAATAATTAATTAATTTTACTTATAACATATCATCAATGAAACTCAAAGTTTTCGAAAGGAAGTGAATTGGTTAGATCACCGGGTTCTAATTCATCCAATTCAACCAGTTTGATTGAATAAATTATTAGAAATAAAAAAATATTTTAAAATAGATAAATCGATTCAATCAGTTCGATCGTCGATTTGGCCAGTCAGATAGGTTGAACCAATTCACGGATCAACCAATCTGATCCTTATTTCGGACTGGTACGCGATTGATTGTCAATCCAATCGGTCTGACCGACCAATTTGGTTCTATAAACAATGACAAAGCTTTATGCTTTTAATTTAATACAATGTAAATTTTCAAAATTTTCATTTATACCGTAATTTAGTATTTTTAATTTAGAAACCCTTGACTTTTTATTTATAATTTCCATATTTAGGCAATCGACTTGCTAGTCCAACAGGTTTGATCAATTCGACTGATTCGATCAATTTGATTGGTACAATTGGTTCGAACAATTCTATTAAATGAATCATTAGAAATTCATAAAAAAAAAATTGGTTCAATTGTCCAATCAATTTGTCCGTACTAGTTCCTGAGTCAACTGATCTAATGCCTTTCTCTGGACTGGTATCCTAGTCGATTCCCGAATCAACCAACTGGTCCAATCTGATTCAAGCAATAATGTTCAAAATCCTCCTAAATAATAATATTTTTAAAAAATAAGGTTTTGAATGAATTGAAATCCAAATATAAATTTAAATTATCTAAACAATGAATTTTAAATTAAATCAAAATCTTAAATTTAAATATTTTAATTCCCAAACAAAAAATTCATAAATCATAAATTTAAAAGTTAAATTTAAAATCTAAATTCCAATTCTAGTTGTAAAATTTTCCATTGTAACACCCCTTACCCGTATCCTATGTCGGGACCGAGTACGAGGCATTACCAGACTTAACAATACCTTTGGTCAAATTACTTAACACATATACAAAAGGACTTAGTCAAGTCCCTATACATGCCATAACTTAAATCATTTATAAATAAAGATACCCATAGATAACTTGATAGTGTGAAGCGATCTCCGACGACCTCCAACACGAGCTTGTTTAATAGGACTCTGTAACATGGGAAAGAAAAGGCGGTAAGCTTATAAAGCTTAGTAAGTTCACATGTAAAAATAATAAGCATTAGCAATGAATTTAGCTTACTACTAAGCTGTCATAACTTGCATAAATAATGCTAAGTTCTTACTTCCCCAACTTACTCATTTGTGGCCTTATCAAAGCCTTAACATGACAAATCCTCACAACAAGTTCTCAATTTGATACAAACATTAAATCACATGCTTATACCTCATTACTCATGTTCACATTAATCTGTCTACTCGAGTCACAGTCACTAAATTATTTATATCTCGATCTATAGAACTCCAAATTAAGATCCGTTAATTTTCTCTGAAACTAGACTCATATATCTTCATACCATAAAATTTCCATAATTTTTGGCTAATCCAATTAGTACAGTTTATTCATTAAAATTTTCCCTGTTTTACTGTTTGACTATTCTGACCACTTTTCACTACGAATCATTTTTCTCCTTGTACAGAACTCAAATGATGTTATAATTTATTTCATTTGAAACTAGACTCATTAAGGATTTCAAGCATATAACTTTTATCCCATAATTAGTTTTGTACAATTTTTAAAGATTTTTCCAAGTCAGAACAGGGGATCACGTAATCATTCTGAACCAATCTCACAAGAATTTAAAAATCTCGAAATATAAAACTTCTTTGTTTTCTCTGTTTCTTTTATATGCAAATAGACTCAATAAGCTTTAAATTGATATCTTATACAACTTATAATTCAATTTCTACTATTTTTGGTGAATTTTCAAATTCACGTCACTGCTGTTGTCCAAAACAGTTTCATTGTAAATTTTTGCTCTCTCACTCCCTTTAGTTGTATTCATTACTTACTTATAACAATCTTTCCAATTTCCGATTACATATCGAGCATATTTCTCATACGTTACGCATGTATATACCTGCACTTATCACTACAAAGTCACACATAATTTCACTTAATCGATTTTCCCGTTGAACACTCGGAATATACACGGATACGCAGAGAATTAGCACATAAGTGCCACACTGATATGTAGCCGAAGCTACCACTGTAATGTAGCCAAAGTTACCACTATTCACTGATCAGGTAGTCGGAGCTACCAATTTTTCACTGATCAGGTAGCCAGAGCTACCACTTTTCACTGATCAATAACACTGGAAATATCCACGGGCCTGCTCACACAAGCTGTCAGGTGTCTGCAACACATGCTAGATCACCCAGCACCCGGGAGTCACTGTAACACTGGTCTCTAGTATCCACTTCTATTCCTATGTTCAACCGGGAATTTATTCTTAACACTTATTTTAAACACTTTATCACTTGAATAATTCATAAATAATTTTTCTTCCACAATCAATACTTTCTTGATATTACACAAAGCCATCTTTCTGATTTGGTCTTACATGTAAATTTATACCAATTCTCATTAAAAATGTCGAGTCAATATCGAACATTATAATTATATTGGAAAATCAATACTAAAGTATTCATAATTAAAATTTCAATTTAACAATCAAACTTGCATCATTAAATGCTTATTAAACATATGAACTTACCTCGATACCGAAACGGCCATTTTACCAACTTTCCCGATTTTCAATTTTCCTCCCGTTCTGGGTCCAAATCTCATTTTCCAAGGTCTAAAACATCACATTTTACTTATTTAATTAATTTACTATTCAAAACAGTCCTTAACTCAACTTTTGTAAAATTACAATTTTAGCCCTAAACTTTTACATATTTACACTTTTGCCTCAATACTCGAAAATTAAACTTCAGCCTTTATTCTTATGTTTTATAACATGTTGATCATTTTTTCTCTTCTGTGGCAACATCAAATTCTCACTAATTCACACACTTATGACCAATTTATAACTTTTACAATTTAACTCCTTTTATACGGTTTCATCGAAAATCATCTAATAAAACTCGTTTCTCTAATCATAGACATGCATAATCTACCATAATTCATCAAATTTCACAATTGTTCAACATGGGTCAATTTTTAAAATTAAACTCTAGCTCAAAATAATGGTAGAAATAGCTAGATTAAGTTACTGGGATTTCAAAAATACGATGAACATTAAAAACGGGGTTCAAAACACTTACTATTGAGCTTTGAAAAAGCTTGAAACCCTATCCATGGCTTCTTGAGAAATTCGGCAGAATGGAGAAGAGAATGAGCAGATTTTTTTTTTTGGGGTTTCAATTTGTCTTTTATGCCTTAAAACACCCAAATGACAAAAATGCCCTTAAGGCTTTTCTTTCAATTTTGTCCAATTCATGCCAATTTTTATCCATCAAGTTATTCAATGGTCTAATTACCTTTTAAGGGCCTCCAATTTAAAACTCATAGCAATATGATACCTCTAATATATAGAACTCAAGTTTTGCACTTTTTACAATTTAGTCATTTTGACTAAATTGAGTGCTCAAACGTCAAAATTTTTTTTAATGAAATTTTTACGAAATATTTTCGTAAAATTGTAGACCATAAAAATATAATAAAAATAAAATTTTCTTTTTCGAATTTGTGGTCTCGAAACTTCTGTTTTGACTAGACCCAAATTTGTGCTGTTACAACTCTCCCCCTCTTTTAGGATTTTCGTCCCCGAAAATCTTACCAGAATGAAGTCTAATATCTTTCTCACAATTCCCAACATCACTAAATAACCCCCTTTTTTTTCTTTTTCTTTTTTTTTAAGACGACATTTTTAGAAACACTTTGTCATCAATCTGAATCCCAATATAACTCAGTCAATTCTGTCAAATAAAGAATCGATACAGATTGAAATTATTATACTAATTCCATCAAACGTTCGAAAATAACCCACTAGCATTTCTTTTGATCTGAAGATTGAGGGAAACCTGATACGAAATTCACAATAGTTCTGCCTTATTATCATTTTAATATTATCACTGATATCGTTAATCCTGAATACACTTAACATTCAACTTAATTCTGTCAACATATCATCATCTGAATACAGAGTCAGAAGTACCAGGTTCATATTCGTATGCCCAAAACATTTACTAAAGTTTCTTGCCATTCACAACCATTGTTAAAATACTTCATATAGTTGAGCTCAACATTAATAACTACTCAATCTCTTTCATTTGATTCACTTCTTTTATATTACTTATTATCAAATTAGGAAACGTCTTACGAATTTGAGTATGTTGTTGCTCAGTGCCACGTTTTACAACTCAGTATGGTTTTCCTCATTGAAATACCATACCTACATTTCACAACTTGGTATGGAAACACCATACCTACATTTCTTAACTCAGTATAGTTAATACCATACCTACATTTCACAACTCAGTATGGATGATACCATACCTACATTTCATATCTCAGTATGGTTAATACCATACCTACATTTCACAACTCAGTATGGATGATACCATACCTACATTTCATATCTCAGTATGGATGATACCATACCTACATTTCATAACTCAGTATGGTTAATACCATACCTACATTTCACAACTCAGTATGGTTAATACCATACCTACATTTCATATCTCAGTATGGACGATACCATACCTACATTTCATATCTCAGTATGGTTAATACCATACCTACATTTCACAACTCAGTATGGATAATACCATACCTACATTTCATATCTCAGTATGGATGATACCATACCTACATTTTATATCTCAGTATGGTTAATACCATACCTACATTTCACAACTCAGTATAGATGATACCATACCTACATTTCACACTTTGCCATGGATTAACCATGGTCTTATCCGTCAATTCATCATATGTCGAAATTCGATCATACTCCGCCCTGCATTTCTCTTAATTTGATTTTTCAATACAATCTCGTAATTTTTTTTTATATTATTCATGATCCAATAATAACATACAAAATAATACATGATATCAGTTAAACATTTAAACATATTAAATTTAATGCTTATTAACATACGAACTTACTACCACTTATCCAGATGAAAAATTCTCTGTTAATGAAATACTTTCAGAAGCACTTGACACACATCTAAGTTCAGTACTCTTACCCATTAAAAGTTTAAACATCAGGTTCAAAGTCTGGTACATAATATTTCATCCTCTTACTAGTGTAACTGCCTCAGGGTATCATCCATCTCTGTACTTCTCAAAGAAACATATAATTATCATTGTGCTAGACATCATAATATTATGTCTTTAACTCGTTGAAATATATATCAAGATCATTTGAAAAGTGAAAATCAATACACAGGTCTAAGTTGAACTTCCTATCATTCACACTTTTCCAACTTCAATTTCTTCTCAAATTTAGAAAAAGATTAAACTTATAGTAGAATTTACTTCAACTGTTACTCGTTGAAACACTTAACTATACTGATGCCACAATACTCATACAACTTAAAAATCATAATGCCATAATAAGACTAACTTCTCAATTACTTTAGTAGATAATGTCCCGGCTGAAAACAAAACATCTCGATCATCGGAGAAATTTAAACACAAATTTCCATAACAACCAATACAAAAGCACAACCTTTATACCTCTAGTAACTGAATTAAAGTACTCTCGCCATCAAGCCAAAACTTATAATCATCATAAGCATTTTAATTATAAAAAGAAATCATTTTCATCAATAGAACATTTCCTACTCATATCTCATGGCTGATACTTTGAACAATAATTTATTTAAGAAACGAAAATAACAAAATCTCATAACATGGAGCTACACATAAAATACTCATAAGCATTGAAAATAATCTTAACAAAAGCCATACAATCTTCCTTTATTTTCATCAATAGCTAGTAAAACAAGACGCTAACATCTTACGGACCTTACCGTCAACTTTCTATCTATGCATAATGCAGAGAACCAGAAAAGATAGAGCAATTTCGATCACAGTTCAAATAAACTACAATGCTTTCATCTACCTATAAATTTAGCTGACATTCTCATATTATAGAAATTTCATTCGAAATCTTGCATATATATATAGCTCTGAGAGTAAATGGACATATATAATAGTCGGAAGAGATTGTTGTAATTTCTCATCCATAAACACTGCATTCAGTCACTAATACATCTCAATCATGATTGCACTAACTAATTCTGTCTTTACTAATCTGATATTATTTCAATTGCAAACAGAAATAAATTCAGAATAAATTCAGTAATCACATACTTTAGGCCTCATACCTGGATGGGTTAATTACCTGAGCCTGACCTTTCTTCAACTATAACATTTCGGAATACGAATGATCTTCATATTAATCTGACATCTTTTATGTGACTGTGTTCATTTACTAAACCATTCTCAACTCTGATCACGTTGTCAGTTAATCTACAACTCAACTCTTTAGTCTTCTATTGTAAACCCATTCGGTCTGAATTTCATAAAATTTCTTTATAACATACCTTATTGTAAGGGGGGTGAAGTTGTAACGCCTCTGACTTACCTCTATATATTCATGCATAAAACTTAACACTCATCAATATATATTTTACTTCAAGTAACTTAACATGTATACTCATTTTACACGATCTTCCTATCATCTTATACAAACAAGTGCACTTATACTTTCATTCATAAATCCCAAGTAAAATTACTCATAACATTCACTTAATTTCACAAGTTATACTCATTGTTATAATTGCAATCAAACATAAACCTTTATGATAGTATAAACTTTCCTTTCATCACATTTTTCATATTTCAAATGAAATTTCTGTCCACAATTTATTCATCATCACATAAACATCATAAACTATTATTCTTACTTTTCACGAGTCTCAACTCATCATAAACACATTGTTTGCACTATCAAATTTAGCTCGGTTGAAGTGTGCATCTTTCTAATAAAATATTTTACATCAGGGTCAGGAGTCGCCACACTATCACAGTTCATTATGGCATGTATAACTAGACTCTCACACTCACTATGGTAGTCCGAGAACCGACTAAACCATAGCTCTGATACCAATAAATGTAACACCCCTTACCCGTATCCTATGCCGGGACCGAGTACGAGGCATTACCAGACTTAACAATACCTTTGGTCAAATTACTTAACACATATACAAAATGACTTAGTCAAGTCCCTATACATGCCATAACTTAAATCATTTATAAATAAAGATACCCATAGATAACTTGATAGTGTGAAGCGATCTCCGACGACCTCCAACACGAGCTTGTTTAATAGGACTCTGTAACATGGGAAAGAAAAGGCGGTAAGCTTATAAAGCTTAGTAAGTTCACATGTAAAAATAATAAGCATTAGCAATGAATTTAGCTTACTACTAAGCTGTCATAACTTGCATAAATAATGCTAAGTTCTTACTTTCCCAACTTACTCATTTGTGGCCTTATCAAAGCCTTAACATGACAAATCCTCACAACAAGTTCTCAATTTGATACAAACATTAAATCACATGCTTATACCTCATTACTCATGTTCACATTAATCTGTCTACTCGAGTCACAGTCACTAAATTATTTATATATCGATCTATAGAACTCCAAATTAAGATCCGTTAATTTTCTCTGAAACTAGACTCATATATCTTCATACCATAAAATTTCCAGAATTTTTGGCTAATCCAATTAGTACAGTTTATTCATTAAAATTTTCCCTGTTTTACTGTTTGACTATTCTGACCACTTTTCACTACGAATCAATTTTCTCCTTGTACAGAACTCAAATGATGTTATAATTTGTTTAATTTGAAACTAGACTCATTAAGGATTTCAAGCATATAACTTTTATCCCATAATTATTTTTGTACAATTTTTAATGATTTTTCCAAGTCAGAACAGGGGATCACGTAATCATTCTGAACCAATCTCACAAGAATTTAAAAATCTCGAAATATAAAACTTCTTTGTTTTCTCTGTTTCTTTTATATGAAAATAGACTCAATAAGCTTTAAATCGATATCTTATACAACTTATAATTCAATTTATACTATTTTTGGTGAATTTTCAAATTCACGTCACTGCTGCTATCCAAAACAGTTTCATTGTAAATTTTTGCTCTCTCTCTCCCTTTAGTTGTATTCATTACTTACTTATAACAATCTTTCCAATTTCCGGTTACATATCGAGCATATTGCTCATACGTTACGCATGTATATACCTGCACTTATCACTACAAAGTCACACATAATTTCACTTAATCGATTTTCCCGTTGAACACTCGGAATATACACGGATACGTAGAGAATTAGCACATAAGTGCTACACTGATATGTAGCCGAAGCTACCACTGTAATGTAGCCAAAGCTACCACTATTCACTGATCAGGTAGTCGGAGCTACCAATTTTTCACTGATCAGGTAGCCAGAGCTACCACTTTTCACTGATCAATAACACTGGAAATATCCACGGGCCTGCTCACACAAGCTGTCAGGTGTCTGCAACACATGCTAGATCACCCAGCACCCGGAAGTCACTGTAACACTGGTCTCTAGTATCCACTTCTATTCCTATGTTCAACCGGGAATTTATTCTTAACACTTATTTTAAACACTTTATCACTTGAATAATTCATAAATAATTTTTCTTCCACAATCAATACTTTCTTGATATTACACAAAGCCATCTTTCTGATTTGGTCTTACATGTAAATTTATACCAATTCTCATTAAAAATGTCGAGTCAATATCGAACATTATAATTATATTGGAAAATCAATACTAAAGTATTCATAATTAAAATTTCAATTTAACAATCAAACTTGCATCATTAAATGCTTATTAAACATATGAACTTACCTCGATACCGAAACGGCCATTTTACCAACTTTCCCGATTTTCAATTTTCCTCCCGTTCTGGGTCCAAATCTCATTTTCCAAGGTCTAAAACATCACATTTTACTTATTTAATTAATTTACTATTCAAAACAGTCCTTAACTCAACTTTTGTAAAATTACAATTTTAGCCCTAAACTTTTACATATTTACACTTTTGCCTCAATACTCGAAAATTAAACTTCAGCCTTTATTCTTATGTTTTATAACATGTTGATCATTTTTCTCTTCTGTGGCAACATCAAATTCTCACTAATTCACACACTTATGACCAATTTATAACTTTTACAATTTAACTCCTTTTATACGGTTTCATCGAAAATCATCTAATAAAACTCGTTTCTCTAATCATAGACATGCATAATCTACCATAATTCATCAAATTTCACAATTTTTCAACATGGGTCAATTTTTAAAATTAAACTCTAGCTCAAAATAATGGTAGAAATAGCTAGATTAAGTTACTGGGATTTCAAAAATACGATGAACATTAAAAAAGGGATTCAAAACACTTACTATTGAGCTTTGAAAAAGCTTGAAACCCTATCCATGGCTTCTTGAGAAATTCGGCAGAATGGAGAAGAGAATGAGCAGATTTTTTTTTTTTTGGGTTTCAATTTGTCTTTTATGCCTTAAAACACCCAAATGACAAAAATGCCCTTAAGGCTTTTCTTTCAATTTTGTCCAATTCATGCCAATTTTTATCCATCAAGTTATTCAATGGTCTAATTACCTTTTAAGGGCCTCCAATTTAAAACTCATAGCAATATGATACCTCTAATATATAGAACTCAAGTTTTGCACTTTTTACAATTTAGTCATTTTGACTAAATTGAGTGCTCAAACGTCAAAATTTTTTTTAACGAAATTTTTACGAAATATTTTCGTAAAATTGTAGACCATAAAAATATAATAAAAATAAAATTTTCTTTTTAGAATTTGTGGTCTCGAAACTTCTGTTTTGACTAGACCCAAATTTGTGCTGTTACATTCATATTAGAACAATTATCATCTCTTATTTCATTCGGTATTTGCATGGTAATCTGGAACAAATACCCACTAACTAACAAACCATTACTACTTCTTATAGTTTTTTTGGGTAAATTACATAAACAGTCACTCAACTTTGCGGTAGCTGACAAAACAGTCACCTTAGTTTCATTTCAGTCACTCAACTTTTAAAAAGTGACAAAATAGTCCTTTTTTGTCGTTTTCCGTTACAGACGTATCGGTAAAATGACGTGGCAGATGACGGCTTGCTTGGTGTCATTAACCATCCAGTTGGTCGGTTAGCATCAATTTAAACAGCCATATCAGTATCAATTTAGGGTTTATATAGTAGAATGATAAGATAAGAAGAAGAAAAAAAAGAAGAAGAAAAAAGAAGAAGAAGAAGGAGAATAATAAGAGAAGAAGAAGAAAAAAAAAAGAAAAAAAAAAAGAAAAAAGAAGAAGAAGAAGGAGAAGAGAAAAAATGGAGATGCTTGAAGATAAAACAGATGAAAAACATGTTCCCTTCTCTGTAAATCCTATTAGACTTCAATTTCCCCTTTCATAAATCTTTGGGTTTTCATGGAGGAAATCAATTGGGATACCCTTTTGCTCGAGGTTGATTTATCTGATTTTAGGGATATCTTCGATAATGAACCAGAATAGGTAACGAAACCTCCTCCTCAACCTTGTTTGACCCAGAAGCCTAATGATAATCAATTGAGAACATCGAGAAAGTTTTGATGGAGGATGATAATTTTGATCATATGGTTGAGACTCAACTTGTCCCCGATGATGATTTCTTGACCGATTTACTAGTCACCTCCTTGTAGCAGCAGCGATGTGGTTGGCGTCGATGGTGGTGATTTGCACAAACAGAGCTAGACCCACACCGACGTCGATAAAGATGATCCCATTGCTAAGAAACAGAAAAGGTATAAATTGATATTCCCAATTTATCAGTCTTTGTTTATTGTTCTTTGAAACTTCATTTTGTTTCAATTTTGTTAGTTGCATGTCTAATTTGAGATAGAGGTGTACTAACTTACCTGAGGAACTCAATCTCAATATAGTTTTACTTTTAAAGCTTGATTGATCTTCCCAATTTTCACACAAACTCAAGTATTTTGCAAATACCCAAAACTGATGATAATAAATGGTATTACTGCAATTGATGGATCTGAATGGTTTTTTTTTAGACAGTTGAGAAACAGAGATGCAGTTGTGAGATCAAGGGAGAGGAAGAAGATGCATGTCAAGGATCTTGAGATGAAGAGTAGGTATTTAGAAGGAG
This sequence comes from Gossypium australe, assembly GCA_005393395.2. NCBI lineage: Eukaryota > Viridiplantae > Streptophyta > Magnoliopsida > Malvales > Malvaceae > Gossypium > Gossypium australe. The sequence continues at coordinate 123,970,796 of CM016625.1, forward strand.
AATGTAGAGCAAACCTTGACCCATCAGCTGCTTCACCAACGTGGCAAGTTAACTGGCCACATTAGCTAGTTAACTTGCCACATCAGCAGTCCTGCTAGTGTCTTAACGAAAACTTTTAATCAGTGACTGTTTTGTCACTTTTTTATAATGTTAGTGACTGTTTTGTCATTTTTTTTAAAGTTGAGTGACTGAAATGAAACTAAGGGGACTGTTTTGTCAGCTACCCCAAAGTTGAGTGACTGTTGGTGTAATTTACCCTTTTTTTTTCCTTTTTTCTCTTGGCATAATGTAATTATTGAACAAATTTTACAAATTCTTATACATCATTCAAGAAATCCACCTTTCTCTACCAATGTTTTTCTTCAAAGGGGACTGAATCAAATAATAATGAATTTGGAAACCACAATTTCCATCCATTCAACAACGTCTAACATCCTCAAAATACAATAACCAAAACAGAAAATTACCAAAGTAAGCAGCTTTCAATAACAATGGTTGAGTGGAAAAGATTTTGCTTCGTCTACCAGCTGGATGACAGAGGAGCGGTGGCGTACAAGTTACGAAAGGGCAGACGGACTACTTCAGCTTCTTGGGTGTTTTTTATTGTTAGGTTAGAAATTGAAGTTTTGAACCAAAGCATTCACGATTGGGTAATAGTTGGTCAAAGCTTTATACAATTAAGTTTTAAAAGCGTTTTTAAGAAAATCTTGTATGGGCATTGCATTTATTTATAATTAGTGTAAAAGCAACGACGACAATAAGATTAAATATTATAGTGTGATATAAAAAAAACCTAAACATATTATACTGAAAATAAACGTGCCTAAATCTCATTTTGATATGGTTCGGTACATCTAAATTTTTCCAGAACATGCAAAAAACACCGGTACAAGCCGAAATCGAATAGGGCGATATTTGGAGCGAAACAGAATTCTCCCATCAGTGTTTCCATTGAGCATTGGAACGGAGCAGCGGTGAAGCCAGAATAATTTTTTAGGGGGGCCGAGTGAAATTTTAACTTTTGTAGTCTATATCTTTATAATTTTAAAGGATTAAATCGAATTTTTATAATTTTAAGAGAGACCAAAATACAATTTTACATTTATTAATTTAAAATTTTAAAAATTTTTAAAAAATCTAAATAATAATTTTTCATTTTAGGGGGCCGGGACCTGCCAGCCCCCCTAGCAACGCCTCTGGAACGGAGTGTTTCGGTTGGTACGAAGGTATTAGCAAGGAACCAACTCTTGTTAAAAAAGTAGAGAATGGATAATTTTTTATTTTTTTTGTTTTTTAAAAAATAGATATGGAATATTTTAATACTCTCTCGCTTTATTTATTTTTAAATTTGTTATTTATTTTATTTTAATAATATATTTTTACAACTTTTAAAAATTTTAGTTTTTTTTTTTTTTATATATAATCAATTAAAATCAAAGTTAAAAGTTTTTTATATATAAAAATTAAAAACTAAAATTAATATTATACGAACTAAAACTTTACTTGCCAGTAGGCTAAAGAAAAAGGTTTGAAATTTAATATTCTGACGTGGCACGGATAAGGAAGCGGGGAGACGTAAAAATTAGGGTTGAAGATGTAAGAGAAACGAAATATCCCTAGCAAAGACCAAATAGAGAAAATATCAGCTAAAGGATCTGACACTGGAAGAAAGTGTATTTAGCAATAACAGGGAAAAGCGAAAAGGCTGCTTTCTATCCTTCTATTTTGAAAAGAGAGAGAGGGAGGATGGAAGGAGACGATGTAGTCATGGCAGCGCCGGAATCCACTGAAGCTGTATTTTTACTATTTTATTTTTATATATTTTTTTCTCACTTTTATTATTGTTAGGGCTTTTCCTATTTTTAGTAAACCCTAATTTTGGGGAGAAATTTGCAGGACCTCGATGACATGAAAAGAAGGTTAAAAGAGATGGAGGATGAAGCCGCTGCTCTTCGTGAGATGCAAGCTAAGGTCGAGAAGGAGATGGGTTCCGTACAAGGTTATCTGTTTTTCTTTCTATCTTCCTGGTTCAATGTGCCCCTTTTTTTTCTTTGTTTTAAGATTTTGGGTTTTATTTATTTTTTTATTTTTTTGAAAAAATAATTTTTGTATTTAAAAGGTTCGGTTAAAGCGTTTGATTGGCGCTCTTTGTTTTTCTCCCCTTGTTTTCTCTTGTTGGTTTTTAGAAATGGGCTTCTGGTATTTAATATGTGATATCTTGCTAAATGATTGCGAAACTATCTGATAAATGCTTTCATTTGGCTTATTTTTGTTTTTCTTGTTATTGACAAAGCTTTCAAATCCAAAGCAAATCCCGTATGGGTTTTCAAAATTTTTAGGCTAAACTTCAGATGGTATCTGTTATGGAACACTTTGCTGGAATGTTGAATCCTGTGGATATGTGTGCATCATATAAGATGATTACCTTCTATCTTCTTTACTTTAAATTTTAGTTGCATGCTCATCTTTGTTGTTGGATTTGCTTCTTTGCAATAGATCCTGCTGCTGCTGCTACATCTCAGGCTAATCGAGAGGAAGTAGATTCCCGTTCAATCTTTGTTGGCAATGTGAGGCTGCTTTCCCTAGCTTATTTTTCTGCTTGCCTTCGCACATGTTTATAATGCTATTCCACGCATATATATACCTCCATTATCAAATATATAGAAATATCTATGAATTTTGAGTCATAATGAGTAGGTAAATGACATGCTATCTTCTGAATCTACAACCTCAACAACAAAGTAAGCCTTTGCCAACCGCATGAGAATAGTTAATTTTTGCATCAGGTTGAACTTATCCTATCAGCTCTAGAAATATCTGTACATGCTTGCAAGTTCCTATGCCAAGTAATTAAGGCTGGACACAGTAATACCAGTATTCGGATCAATCATACCTGAACTTAAAATATAATTGTAATTCAAATTGTTTCAACTAGTTGTCCAGCTTTACCAGTAGATATGCTGTATTAAGAGCCACTACCCAGCAGCATCTTATTGGGCAGCTTTGGGCTCTTCTTTGTGTGAGACTAGTGCCAGAGGTGCTCTACATGCATGAAGAAACCAAGCATGGAAGGCTGATCTTCCTGAATCCCGACATGTTTGCGTGGACATGAAGAAGGATGAAATTATAATTATAACTTGAAAGCCGTTTAGAAAGTTACAATAATTATTGAATAATGAGTTTGTTAGTTGTTTAAAAAGTGACTGAAATGAAACATATTGTGATCAACTCTGATTCTAGTTTTTAGTTCTGATTATGGTGTTTCTATTGTGAAAGAAATTAAGTAAAGGCTGATGCAGTATTATTACAGATTGATGAAAACAAATATTGTGTTACTTTTTCCATAACATATAACTCAAGTTGTCAAAATATTTTCTCATGAAACATTTGCATATGCGCTCTTGTTTTTTTCTCTGTATTTTTGAAGAATGTAATGGATTTTTCTTCTTTTACCTGTGCTTGTTAAAATGAACTTTACCCTAGTTTGGTCATGTAAGGATGATGTGGCTGTAATATGGCACTAGCCTGGTTCATGACATAGCGAACTCGGAAATATCCTTTTATGTGCTGTCCTCCTTACATTTATCAAGTTTATATAATCTGTCTATATTTACTTGGGTTATTTAGATCATTGACCAATGTGTTGGCCCTATCTATCAACAGTATCTTTCCTATGTGAATGCTAATTGCTTGAGAAGATTTTTAACCATTTGCTTATTTAGTTTGACTCCTTTGTTAGAAACACCCCGGACATGTTTGATCTTGTGAACTAAGACCTGTTCTTTATTCAGGCCGTCTGGGCTTTCTTAACAAGGTGATTAGTAAGTAGATACTTGCTGCACAAGTGACCTTGTTTGCTGCTTTCTTATAACAAATTAATATTTGCAGCCCCTTGTTCTATATTGTTAATATTTTAGAATATCCTGTTCTGCACAATTTACTGGCTGCATATAAAACATTCTGTGAATTCAGGTGGATTATTCATGTACACCCGAGGAAGTTCAACAGCATTTTCAGTCTTGTGGGACTGTAAATAGGGTTACTATCCGTACTGATAAATATGGCCAGCCAAAGGGTTATGCTTATGTGGAGTTCCTTGAAGCTGAGGCTGTTCAAGAGGCTCTTCTTTTAAATGAATCTGAACTGCATGGCAGGCAGTTGAAGGTAAAGTTTAGGTTTTTCCCCCTTTAAAACTTTCATCTGTTAAAATGTTCAAACATCATGTGCTTTCTTTCTCTATGTCTTTGCAGGTTACTGCTAAGCGGACCAATATACCTGGGATGAAACAATATCGGCCACGCCGGTCCAACCCTTTTATGCAACCCAGGGACCCATTTATGGCTCCATATTTCTTTTCTCCTTATGGATATGGGTATGTTTGCAGCTTTTGTTATTCATCTTAATTTGGATTACCTTCATATATGTACACACAAATGTATACTATTGTGCTTTTGCTTTCAGTTTTAGCAACCTGAATGTAGTTAAACTTTATCCTCTATGCGATGCAGGAAGGTTCCAAGGTTGAGAATGGCAACACGATATAGCCCGTATTATTAGACATCAAGGGCCATACTATTAGCTCCAAATACTTTTGATCAATGGGGCAAGTTTATGAGGGATTTTTTTATTGTAATCAATTTGGTTGATGTGCCAAAATTATGCAAGAATTTTGGTCTAGTTTTATTGGTGGTGAATTATGCAACTATCTTTCTTGCACTGCCCATGTTGCCTCTCCTAACATTAATGCATTCCATTTATGTTGAGCTGTCCGGTGCCTGTCTTGTTTTCTAAGTTCCTTAGGTCATTTTAAGTTTTTAATCGGTACCTGATAAGAATTAAGTGTTAGTTATGAACCCTAAGCTTAGCTCAGTTGATTCTTGTAATAATTTTTTTTAAAGAAAAAGGATCGGTATTTAAAGTGTGTTTGGTTGGTTGTAGTAACCACTCGGTTCTAGATCCATTCTGAGTGCTACAGTATTCTGTTAATTTGGTTGGCCGAATGCTATTAAGCAGAATAGCTCATTACAGGATTATTCTTCAAAGTTCTTCAATAGCAACTCAGAATAGATTCTTTTCTTTTATTTCCATTTTAACCCGACCAAAAATAATAAAGGAAAAGAAAAAATGGTAAGAACAAAAATAATTTAAATCATTTAATATAAAATATTGTTCTAAATTTCAAAAAATATAAAAATAAAATAATATTCTTTTGGTAGAAAATATTGTTCTTTTATATTAAATTGATGTGAAAAATACATTTATATGTATTGATTTGTTAATTATGTATTTAAAATAATATTTTTATTATAATTATAGATATTATTTCTTATTAAATTTATAGCTATTAAAGTTTTATTATTTTATTTTGAATTTTTAATACATATAATTGATTTATTTTTGTAATGTATATAAAATAAAATATTATTAATTTCACTTAAGAGCAAATATTTTATATTATATAATTTAATTTATTAAAAAGCATATTTGTCATTCGAGTTTTCTTTTGTTATTATTTATCTTTTTTTCTTCATCAAATCGGGAATATTATTATAATACTCATTTTATTTCATCCAACCAAACTATTTTTTTACAGTCTTATTCTATTCTTATAGAATGATTATTTTATTACAATCCTATTTTTATTCTATTCTAGTGAATCAAATGTGTGGTTAGTGTTCTGAATTATTTTTAAAGAAAAAACACTAGTAGCAGATGTAGAAATTTTGGATGCTATATATGCATGTATGCATTAGCAGCACGCGAATAGCCATTAGGGACACTATTATTTAAAAAGGGTTACAGACTTTTTAGTGGGTGCTTAAAAGCAAATGTGAGTTCGGTTGGAACTATTTATGATAATTAGGTTGGGTTTTCATACTACTTTTGGTTTGTTAAGGGCTGTTTCACCAGGTGGAAAATCTACTTTTGTGCAAGTAATCCTATAGGCATTTCCAAAGAGTCTTTGTAATGAACTTTGGTCACGAGTCAGAACCCTTCTTTTATAAGAAGCATATATGGTTTGAAAGGGATGGTAGAAAGACAAGTGGGCAATGGTAGATCCATTAATATTTCAATGACAGATGGGTGCCTGGAGGAACCCTAGTTGGAGCTAATTCAAATGGGAAACGCAGTACAAAAGTTGAATAAACACAGTTGACGACCTCATAGACCAAGGAACCAAAACATGGAGCTACTACAGAGTAATTTTAGTACATCAGAAGAAATCATGGTGATCACAAGAATACCAATTAGCACACATTATGCAACACAGACATGCTGGTATACAGGACGGTATATAGTTAAAAAGTGACTATCACGAGGCATTGGAGTTAAAATAACAGCGAAAACTTTCATCTGTGCGGACCAATACATAGTGAAGTGAACCTCACCAGAAGGAAGGGCAGGTAAAAAGATTGCTCACCAATTGGCTGCGTTTACTGGAAAAGGATAAAACATTAATGTAACGTCACCGTCTTTTGCCTCCATTATCTATTAATGAAAGGATTAATAATAAACAAACTTGTGATGCGGCTTGGCGTGGTGTAGGCAGCATCTTTGGGTAAAAAATACAGAGTAGATGAAAGGGTCCTGTGTCCTTCAGACGTCGCTGCTTACGTTTCTCACTTGCACTGCCCGACTCCAAACACTAAATCTCCTATTTATATAATGAAAAGGGCCCAACCCATAGCGCTATCCGCTGTTTGGTTCCTTAGAAAACAAAAATTAATGTGGGAAACCAACAAAATTACTGGTTGACCAGTCTGGTATCAAAATACAATTTCGACTCTCCTGATTGACCAGTCTGCAGTGCACTCAAGCTTTGGCCTATTTAAAGTATTCATATGAACTTAAAACAAATCAATAACGGTGGAAGAGATATGGGGTGGAAAGGAATTCTGGGTTTTGAGTATGGAATTGTTCAAGGACCTTTGGGACCGGATATTGCTGGTCCGGAGCTAGTTGCTGCTGTTGCAAACGCTGGCGGACTTGGCCTTCTTAGAGCTCCTGATTGGGTATTTAATTCTAGTATTTCCTTTTCTATATGTTCATAGTTTGATCTTCCTTTGGTAAATACTAGCGCTTTAGAGCTCCTGATTGGATATTGAATTCTAGTGTTTCCTCTTTTATATGTTGATAGTTTGATCTTCCTCTTCTGTTGTTTAAGTTTCACTAGAATGTTTGCTTTGAATCTCATTTGACCACCTTTGATTAGTTACAATTATACTTAAATACCATGTTTGGTTTCTGAGTCTTTCTGATTTGTATAGCATGAGAAACCTTATTAAATGTAGGCAGCCGATGAATATATAAAGAAAGTTTTTACTGTTTTCTTGGTTAAGCCAATATGGTCTTCAAGTTACAGGTTCAAGATTGGGAATTCCTAACCAATGAGTTGTATATGACTATTTACTAATAAGTACTTACTCTTCTCAATCTTGAACAGCTTTCAAGGTAATGGTAAGTTATCCAAATTATGCAACTTAACACAAGTAGATAAAATAAGGTCTGGTTTGAGTTTATTTTAGATTCCCAAGTAGATTTAAGGTATTACAATTGCTGATTTTATTTTGAAATTCAGAAATGGGTTACTTGTTACTAGTCTTAGTTCTACCTCTGCTTAAACTAGCAATCAACTGTTGATTTCCCCGTACTTTGTTGTACCAGGAATCACCAGCTTATGTGAAGGAGTTGATAAGGAAGACTCGGAAGTTAACCGACAAACCCTTTGGGGTTGGTGTTATTCTGGCATTTCCTCACAAAGAAAATGTAAAGGCTATACTAGAAGAGAAGGTAGCAGTGTTGCAACTGTATTGGGGGGAATGCTCAAAGGAGCTTGTAATAGAAGCTCATAATGCTGGGGTCAAGGTTGTTCCCCAAGTGAGTATCCTTTTTTCCCTCTCATTTCATAGTTTAACATGCCTTATGTCTTTTTCTGGATCGTGGAATCCTAATTCAACCAAAAACAAGCAAAAAGATACAACTTTGTATCGCCTATATGATATGATCGTTTTGTTAAGTGTATTAATCTCAATATGATATACATTTAATATTGAGAAGTTTGTGGGAAGGCGCTGGGGGCAGAGAAAACCCCTACTCGTTCCCAGTACTCTATGCCATACCATGATAGTTCGACATTACCTTATAATGGAGTGACTTTGCCTACTTAATGTGATTTTTTGAACGCTTTCAGAAACTTCATTTTCATATTGCATTTTTAGTTCATCAATAACGTTTTCTTATGATATATATAGTTGCCTTTCTGTACATATGATGAAGTAATTCCATTAGTTTTTGCCTTTTTGGATCCAAGAGAGATGTGCAAGGTAGGGATGAGGTTTTACTTTGTGCCAGTAGTTAACTAGTACTTATCATGTAATGGCATGCAAGAATAACATGAGGAAATTCTGTATTGGGGACAATAATATGCATTCATTTGTGGGGGAAGAAGTTAAGAACACTCATTTTGAAGGCTCATGTTGTCATGAAATTCTTTGCCAATTTTTGAAATGGAGGTGAAGAGTGGTATGATGGTATATTTCATCTGTATTGTGCTTTCTCTTAGACTATATCATGAGCTAAATGTAACTCCACTGAAGGTTGGGAGTTTGGAGGAAGCAAAAAAAGCAATTAATGTGGGCGTAGATGCAATCATTGTCCAAGGCCGTGAAGCAGGAGGGCATGTAATCGGACAGGTATGAGCATTTCTTGAGTTTATTTATTATATTTCAACTATAGTAGTAATAATTATCTTGGAGCTACTGCTTGCCAAAATTAACAACTGCGTCCCATGCATTCAATGTCATTATACTTTGAGGGTTAGTAAGATGTGTTTCTCAATCATATAAAACTTGTAAAAATGTCATGTTTTATTATTTCCAGGAAGGTCTAATTTCCTTGTTGCCACGAGTAGCCGATCTTGTTGGTGATCACGGTATTCCTGTTATTGCTGCTGGAGGCATTGTAGATGCTCGTGGTTATGTTGCTGCTTTGGCTCTTGGTGCTAAAGGCATTTGCATGGGCACAAGGTTAGGACCATGTCAGTGTAAAATAAAAAGTATCCACTTACAATAATCTGGGCATTTGGTTTCATTCCAAGACTGGTGGTGCTTAAATATGTTCAACTCGAGCATGATGCATGTGAAATATTCTCATCTTTGTTTCGTTGAATTTTTATGGTGTTTTGCCTCTTTTGTGTGTGTGAAAATCATTTGAACTCCAGCTAGTCTTGTGCAATAACTGCAAGGTAAGAAGTTATGGAATCATGCTTAAGCCAAAATCATTGAGGTTTTTGTTGAACCATGCAGAAATTCTGGAGCATTTATAGTCTCTTAAGTTTGTCCTAAAGTATTGAGTTTCTGCAGGTTTCTGGCAACTCATGAAAGCTATGCCCACCCCACGTACAAGCGGAAACTGATTGAATACGATAAAACCGAGTATACAGATGTCTTCGGTAGAGCAAGGTGGCCTGGTGCACCACACCGTGTCCTGCAAACACCCTTCTTCTGTGATTGGAAATGCCTTAATGCTCAAGAAAATGAAACTAATCAGCCTATCATTGGTCGAACAATAATACACGGCGTGGTGAGAATCTTAGACAACGCATTATTGAAATAATGTTGCGTAATGACATTTTCAACAATAGAGCTATTTCCTAATCGGTTCATTCCACTAGAGTGGGGCTAGAGAGATATCACTGAAATGGTATTGTGGTGAATGAAGTATCTAACCTTGTGTTAACTTGATGATTGTTTGATAGGAAAGAGAAATTCGGCGTTTTGCCGGTACAGTTCCGAACCCAACAACAACAGGTGACATTGAAAGCATGGTGATGTACGCAGGCCAAAGTGTAGGCCTCATCAAGGAAATTCTACCTGCCGGACAAGTTGTAAAGAAGCTGGTTGAAGCGGCTCAACTTCTTATCCACCAAACATTTAATCCGGACTCGATCTAAAATTGATTATGTGAGTTTTATGCCTTAATTGGTGAAGTTGTTACACAGTTTTAAAAGCCATTTCATTAGTATTCTAGTTTTACACATATGTAATGTGTACTTTTATCCGATTTAATAACACAAAAAGCAAATCTCCATAGCAGAAACTTGGAAGTTGATACAGTTCAAGCATTTGGCATCCCTTGTTTCAACTGTATAACAATCTTATTAAAATTAATGTAAGAAGAGCCATCAGGGCTTGTAGCTATTTCAGCTTTCTTCTTCCAATCTATGGCGTTTTGCCTTAAACCTTGCCCCTTCATCCCTTCCATCAACTCCCTCACAAGACTTTCAACTTTCTCCCTTTTGATATCACTGTCAATCTCCATCCCAATGCCCCACTTGGTGCACGAGTAGAAACAATTCATCTGTTGCTCTGCAAAAAACGGCCAACAAATCAATGGCACCCCTTCACTTACACTTTCTATGGTGGAATTCCACCCGCAATGCATCAAAAACCCACCCACTGAAGGGTGGCTCAATACCCTCTCTTGTGGGCACCACTCCACAAGCAGACCCCTGTCGCTTATCGCCGCCGTGAATTCCTTGGATAATATTCTTTCTCCACCGCCATCGACAATGTCCGGCCTAATAACCCACAAGAACGGGTAGTTGGTGTCCGCAAGTCCCCATGCAAACTCACGCAAATCTTGAGGCGTCACTGTTATCAAGCTCCCATAATTTACATACACAACTGACTTGGGTTTCCATCTGTCCAACCAACCCAAGCATTGGGGGTCTTCTTTCCACAAATTCGATCCAATGGAGTCCAAATTTGAGGGACAAAGCTGGCGTTGAAGCATTGATAAAGGACCAACAGTGTAGAGCTTGGGTAACTTGGTTTTAATGGCGTCCAAAACATGATGTTCAAAATCATCAAAGGTGTTGAGGATCACAGCAGCAGCTTTCCTGGCATTGTTGACGGATTGCAAGTTGTAATTGAACATGATATCATCAGGGTTGGTGGTTCGAATGAAAGTGGGGATATCTTTTAATCTAACCCCTTTCATTGCTGGTATCCAATCAATCTCCGTCTCAAGATATCCATTATTCAAATCACTCTCATCTGCAAATAATATTATTTAAACGAAGGGTCATCATATACATCAGAACAAACTTATGTATGTAAATTGTAAGTACCTTTCAATGGGAAGTATCCACGTTCCTTAAGGTCTTCAAAGTGAAGGTAACCCAACATACCACAAGCACTAGGAGTGAAAAGAACCATCTCAGGGATGCCAAATTCCTCAGCAACTTCCAAGGTGAAGCTCATCACCCCATCCGATATTATGCAAGTAACCGGAGGGACATCTGATCTAGCATTAAGTTTCATTATGAGCTCTCGAAACGAACGTAACCCATGAACCGGCAACGTCAAGCACAAGTCGGGTAAATCTTGTATCCTCCGCATGTTGGTCGATGGCAAACCATCGGTTATCGTTTCGAACCGGAAATCGGGTGAGCCCCTGAGCGAGTCGAGTCCTCTCGACTGAATCAAGCGATGGTAGTTGAACTCGGTATGGATGAAAGTGATATGGAAGCCATGGAAGTGGAGGAGCTTGGCAAATAATAACATAGGGTTAATGTGGCCTTGAGCTGGTAGAGGAATACAGACAGCATGGGGCTTTCCAGCTTCCATTTGGCCCTTTGAAAACATGTAGCACTCACACTCTCCAATGGAACAAGAAAGGCACGTTTAAATTGATAAAGAGGTTGTCATCAAAACAACCACACAAGGATAAGAAGAGGGTCCCCCACTCTGTTCTGTACAAATTAATCTTATCCCATGATCGCAACTTGTCATGTCACTGTAATTAAATATTGTTTTGGTTGGCCGACCTACGAGATCATTGAAGCATTTGTATGTAAATACAGGACGGTATCTTAAAATACATAAAATGAATAGCCGATGGGAAGCACCAGGGCGAACTGAGGTTTTTTTTTTTTATTCATAAGGTCGGACGCTGCCAATCCCCCTAAAGCCGCCCCTACCCAATGTAACAAAGAAAAGACAAAAAGGGTATATAGACTTTTTTATGGCAATGATGTAAGGAGTAACTTAAAGTCATCTTTTTATTAGGAACCACACAAGAAATTTTGATTTGTTCCAACCCTATAGTTTTTTATTTTAGTTACCATTTTTTTAATTTATACCATATCCATTTTTCTAGGGTAAATTATCTTAGTTGGTCACCCAATTTTTAAGTTGTTTTAATTTTGATCATTGCAATTTCATCACTTAACTTTTAGGACGCTTTTATTTTAGTCACTCAACTGTTAAATTTCTAACGATGGTTAACAGTATACACCTCGTCATGTTCACACTTTCGTTTTGATCACCTAACTTCTAGGTCGCTTTCAATTTGGTCACCCCAAACTACCTACTTTTAAAGTATTGATTGAGATGAAAAAAAACTAAGGATTGAAGTGAAAATATGGTAGAAACTAAAATAACGCATTAAAATTTTTTCAAATTGTACTTGTTTATCACATTGCCGAAATTCTATTTTTTTAAATAGTAAATTTTTAAATTTCAAAACATAAAAATCAATTAAATAATTTGTTGAAAATTTTGTTATCCCTTGATAATGTTAACCAATTTTTTCTGAATATTAAAATTAATTAAATTAATCTCCTTCTAAATTTTAAAATTTTATTTTATGTTTCTATATTATTTTTAAGGAAATCATCTCAATAACTCATATATAATAATTGTTTATGAAACTTAAATTTCTTTTGATTATATAATCTCGAATCTTCTATACTAAACTAAAAGTAAAGAAAAATAATTGCAATTAATTAAATTAATTGCCTGTTCTTCGTTTAAGTAAAGAAGTGATAATTTTTTTTGGGTTTTGTTTGGCATGGAATATAAAATTAATTAATTTAATTAATTATAAGGATTTTTCTTTGCTTTTAGCTTTGTATGAAAGATTCGATATCATATAATCAAAAGAAATTTGTGTTTCACGTGCATTTATTAAATATTATTTATTTAAGTTGATCTTAATTTAGAAACATAAAATAAAATTTTAAGATTTAAAATGAGACTAAATTAATTAATTTAATTAATTTCAATATTATAGTAACAAACCGTTTGACATTATAAGTGATAAAAAAATTTCAGTAACTTATTTAATTAATTTTGATGTTTTGAAATTTAAATTTTTAATATTGAAAAAAAAATAGAACTTTCGGCAATGAGATAAATAAGTACAATTTGACAATTTTTAAAGCATTATTTTAGTTTCTACCACTTTTTTACTTTAATGCTTAAAGTTTTTTACCCAATCAATATTATAAAAAAAAAATAATTTTTGGGTGACCAAAATAAAAGTGTGAACACGATATGACTATTATGTGTACAAGTTAACCGCCATTTAAGATTTAACTGTTAGGTGATTAAAATGAAAATACTCTAAAAATTGAGTGATGAAATTGTAAGGATTTCATATTAGGTGACCAAAATGAAAGCACCCTAAAAGTTAGGTTATTGAAATGAAAGTGTGTACATGATGTGACGTGTACAAGTTAATTGCTATTTGAGATTTAACAATTGAGTGACTAAAATAAAAGCGCTCTAAAAATTGGGTAACGAAACTGTAAAGATTTTGTTTCCGATGACCAAAATGAAAATGCCCTAAAAGTTGGGTGACCAACTAGGTAGATTATCCTTTTTTTTATACAATGCTTACAACTAGGCAAAATCCCTTTTCACCATTAAATAGAAGGATAAACACGCCTTAACGTGCTTAAATCCAAGTTCTCCTCCTCCGACAACCATACCAATATCAAATTAAGACTCAGTCAACTACCCTTTTTATAATTAGGGGTTAAAATAAATATTTTTAATATTTAAATGTAATGAGAACATCATTTTAAAATACAAATTTGTAACCATGACTAAAGTATTACAAAATAATTTAAAAAAATTGATTTTGAAAAAAAAAAAAACAACCATCTCCTTATTCTTAGTATCAAGTATATGTTTGTATTAATAAATTTAAAATTTTAGACTATGTTTGGGTTAAAATTTGGATAAAAAATTTTCATTTTTATCAAGGATTTTGAAAATTTTTGAAAATTTTTTAGATTTTTTTTAACAACTTAAATTCTCAATTCCAACTCCACCTAAAGATTTTTCAAAATTCATTTCATTTATGCTCCGTTTGTTTCAAAGTAAAAACTTTTACGTAAAATATTTTCAGTCTTTTCCAATATTTGTTTAATGTAAAATAGGATAGTCAACATAAAAGGTTTTCCAACTAACATAAAATTATCTCATTATTCCCGTAAAGTGTCTTACTAAATTTTTTTTCGTAAGACATTTTTTAAACTAATAATGCTCTGTTCACTGTAACATCCCCGTACCCGACCCAAACATCGGGTCAAAGCACCAGGATATTACATTCTCTACTACATTTTTTACTTATCAAATATTTTCTTATAAACTTTCATAAATTTTCAATTTAGTCCATTTTTGTCATAAAAGTTCAATATTTACTAGTTAATCATATTAAATCAATTTTCTTTCTTGTTACATTTTAATCACATAATTTATCTCAATATCTTGTTTCACATATCAAATTTCTATGTATTCCACTTCTATTTATTATTTCATCCACATATTTTCTCAAGTTTAACAATTTAGTCCTTGTTATCATAAAAAATTCATATTTTTTTTCACAATTTCACTTTTACAATACATTATACATATTTCATCATCTCATAACACATTCGTTAAACTTTTACCACAATTTCCTTATTCACATATTAAATTGTTTCACACTTAAACTTTTGTAATTTTTCAATTTAGTCCCTATTGCCATGTAATTTATTTTTCACCATATAAGCATTTTAATCAAATAATTTATTATAATATCTTATGTCATATGACAAATTTTCATGCATATCACTTCTCTTGTTTCAATTATAAATTTCACAAAGTTTACAGTTTAATCCTTAACATCACTTTGTAATCAATTCATGGCTTATCATAATCTTAAATATATGTTTGTTTCATCTAAAACAACTTCTATAAAATGTTTTCAAAAAAAATTGTTAAACAACAAAAATATTTTACTAAGATTCATCAAAACACTTAAAAATATTAACTTTTCTAAAAAAATAATTCCTTTTTCAAAAATTATTTTTCGAAAACCGTGAAACAAAAGATATGAGCCCACAATAAAATAAAAACAATTAACTTTAAAATGTGACTTTTGTCCATATTAAAATTTTTATACATTTTTAAGATCAAACTATGCTCATATTACATATTTTATATTATTTTTTTTAATCTCATTATTTTTATAATTATTTTAAATTTTCATTTAATGCTAGTATTTAAAATGCATCACTTCAAACTCAAACTACTAGTATTTGTGATTATCTTCTTTAGATAAATAATAAATTTAAAAAAGATTAAGCTATTGAAATCATTAATTAACAAATAATTATAAACGTTAATAATGATACTAAAAATAACTAAATAAAAAATGCAATATAAATATCATTACATTTGTAAAAAATTATAAATGTTTTTAAGAATATAAAATATAAATTAAATATAATATTCCAAAGTTTTATAGTGAAAATGTAAAAAATTAAGAGCCGCAAGAATGGGACTTGGCCTGTCAGGTACGCCATTTAACCTCTTCTAAGCTTCTTTTTATAGCTCACATCTGTATAGATCTTTCTACTAATGAATTTGTCAATTATTATAATTGTCGTATAAATTTGTCATGAACTTGTAATATAAGAAATACATGAATTCCGGGAAAAATGCTTATGCTAATATACCCTCTTATCTCCTGCTACCATTCAAAGTCTTGGTTTTCTTCAGGTTGGCTAGTTCTTCAACAAGCCTCCTTTCTTCATCACTTAGCTGCCTTGGGATTTCCACCTGCACTCTCACTAATTGGTCCCCCCTCATTTTGCCTTTGTTCAACAACGGCACTCCTTTCTTTGACATCACCAAGGTTGTTCCAGGCTGGACACCGGCAGGGATTTTAAGATCGGCCGATCCATCAACTGTTGGTACCTTCACTGTTGTCCCCAAGATTGCATCAATGTATGAAATCTTGCATGTATAGAGAATGTTCGTGTCTTCCCGTTTCAGTACAGGGTCTGGGATCACTTCAATGACAACAAAAAGATCACCAGGAGCACCCCCTCTCTTTCCAGCATTGCCCTCTGATCTGACCCTCAACCGACTACCGGAATCAACCCCAGCAGGCACCTTCAGGCTAATCTTCTTTGATTTCCTTTCTCTTCCATCGCCCCCACATTTGTTACAAGGAGTGAATGTTTCTCCAGTCCCACTACAGGCAGAACATGTCATTACCTGCTGGAAGACACCCAGTGGAGTCCTTGATGATGAGACAACTTGCCCTTGCCCACCACATGTGGTGCAAGTATATGCCTTGGTCCCTGGCTTTGCACCTGAACCATCACAGGTTGTACAGTTGTCAAGCCTGGACACATCGATCTCTTTTTCTACCCCAAAGACAGCTTCCTTGAAAGTCAAGACTAGATTGCAAATTAGATCTTCGCCGTCTGTGGCCATATTTCTAGCACCTCTATTTCTGACGTCCATGTCGAATAATGAGCTAAATAGATCAAATGGATTGGTAAAGTCCTACAAGAATAAACGGAAAAGATTTGACTTATTAAGAAGAGAGATGTGCCTAAAATAGAGATATTGGTAAAGTTTCACAGATTTATTCTTTTGATCGAAGTAACTTACCCCCATGTCCATAGTAGAACCTTTAAGACCATCTTTACCATATCTGTCGTATATAGAACGCTGCTCATCATCTGACAAGACCTGCACCGCATATTTTTCATCTTTATTACACAAATATCCTGAACAAAAGAAGTTGCACATCAAATCCCAAGTTCAATCCGGCACCCATGACCAATCACTGATGTTTGAAATCAGATTTGTACCTCATAAGCTTCACTAATCTCCTTAAATTTCTGTTCAGCTCCTGCTTCCCTGAAGGCACGATTTATATTAGCATAGAATTAAAATTGCAAACCGATAATGAAGAGTAGTCATCTAAGGTATGTTATGTTTAGCATACAAAGAGACCTGCATCTATTTTGGCAAGAATGTGTGCTAACAGAATTAGGAACAGACATACAGAGGATAAAATAGTGAAAAATGAGGATTTACAACTACATGTTTTGCTAATGGAAGGACTGGAAAGACAACATGATAAGAAAAATATGGGTGCAGTCTTGTGGGACAATAAGAATTTCCACAACATCCCCTCAAATTGATCTTCATAATTGCTACAAAAGCTCAATTTTCAATGGGCACTTCTTGTTATCTAATCAAGGCAGGACTAGTAACCACTAAAGCACACGTCAATTTAATAATTAAGCCTTCAAGTTAGCAAGTGAGACATGTTAAATCAACTATTCTGGAAGATTACTGTGTTTCAAGGTGGCAACACAGCAGTGGAGTCAAGGTGGCAAATCAATAGAAGAATCCAATATGTCTAGGTTTGAAGGTTATGATTACCAGTTTTGATCACATTGTAGCAATAAATTAAAGAAAAAAAAATGATAAAATGGATTTTTCCCCAGCAGAGGGGGGACTGATACATGATAGATTTAACATTCCAGCTGACAACTAAATAATATAAACAATTGCAAAAATTAAAAAGGTTCTTTAACTTACTTGTTCACATCAGGATGATAATTCCTGGCGAGTTTTCGATAAGCTGAAAGTTAAAAAAGGGTATAGTCAGTAATGAATCAAAATCAATATTTTTATAACTCCTAAATTACATGACTATAACAGATAAAGAAATAATACAAAGGGGAATACTCCTACTGTCCTACATGCTTCAGTAAATAAGGCTGACTAAGCACAGTAACAGAATAAGATTTGGATTCTAAATCAAAGAAACTCTTGGCAGACACTTAAAATGTCACAATAAAAGCATTGATTTTAAAACTTTCAATGAGGATGATAGCCGTAAAACATGAATGTGTAAATGAAGTCATAGGGGAAGCCTTCGATAAATGTAGACCTCAAGACCATATGCAAAACACAAGCCATCATATGCAAACCATGTCAAGTTGAAAAAGAAAAAAGCAGATGGGGTAAACACATAGAAGTCAAGAATAAACAGGGTAGTTCATTCACCGCTTTTTATGTCTGATTTGCTGGCATTTTTAGATACTCCAAGGATGGAATAGTAGTCCTGCAAAATGTATGCAGTTAAGCAAGAAAATACCAGAAAGAAAGGAAAAATAACCAAAGAAGAAATGTTTAAAACCATAGTTGCTAGATAAATACTCTACCCGAGCAGCTTTGACAATCAGACGCCTTGCCAAGTGGTGACATGGGATTTTAGGTGACCATGAATTGAATAACAAATGCGTCAAATTTTGAGGAAAAATGCTTGAACTCGAAAATGATAACGCTCCTATCTCAGTTGAAACACTGCATAACACAACATAAACACGTAAAATTGTTGCTCTAAAGCAAAAACCATTACTGATAATCTGCAGACAACATATTTTCCAGAACCTAAAAGCTGCAGTGCACCAACTAAATGATTTAAAAATTTAACCTTCTATATTCAGACGTTTATTAAAAGAACTTAAACCTCCATGATATATATATATATATATATACACACACAACTCTTAAACCTCCAAGGAGAAAATCTCACCGCGCTTGAGATATCCGCCATTTGTTGGTATGCAAGCTTGACAAAAGCCGCGGTCGAAGCCCAGTCACCACTGTGTTTCCACAAGGTATAGCCGTCGCCATACTCGAAACAAAGAATCAAAAGTTAATCTAGCAAACAAGCAGTAAAAGAGAAACGATCCTAGCAAAACTTGTTAGCCAAAACAATTACGAGAATCCCAGCATATTTCTTTAACTTACTAGATATATCAGAGAACATATAGATTAGAATTTGGGTTACTTGAGTTCTGATAAACTAATTACCTGAAACTACCAAATATGGCTCTTCTTCTCAAGCTTTTAGGCTATGGGTTCCACTGTTGGTAGCTGAATAATGAACTGCGAGAGGCGCCTTTCCTGCCTTGGGGCAGAGATGGGTGGTGGAAGGAAACGTTTGAAAGCAGAGCAATGCTTTGCTTTTGAATAAACACTCGAGAGTTCCCATCGCTATGCAGTGGAAGAAATGACATAAAGACTCCAACAGGACACTAACCTGCGGAAGCTATTAGAGTTTTCTGGAAACTATTTACTATTTAGTTTTTTTTTTATAAATTAATATTTTATTTATTAAGATGTAGAAATTAGTTTTTGTCCTAAATTCTAATATTAGTAAATTAATTTTATTTCATATATTAATATTTAATTTCATGTGCGTAATGGAAAGCTTTTTATTTATGTTTAAGTAATTTAAAATTGGATTACGATGAAGTTCACTCGACATACATGATATTAATACTATTCATATTGTAAATGATTAACCTAAATTAGTTTAAATTTACTTATATTATTTTTATTTAATATTTAGTGATTATATATATTAATGCGAGGCCAACTCATTTTACAGAAGTTTACAAAATATTGATTCGCTAAAGTTGTCAACGAGTCAATATTGTCCCACAATTAGTATGTTTGAATCTTTTCCCTTTAAATGGCAACTTTGCGCATATATGTCTAATTAGAGTTGAGAGATAAACCTTTAGCTTGAGCTAGAGACAATACAAACCCTATTTAGGGGTTTGATGGTTTTAGATGAATAATATTTTATAAATTTTAAGTTTCTCTCAATAATATATTTTATTATCATAAACAATTTAATATATTTTTAATATTTACAATATAATATATTAATTTTTTAATAATTACATGAAAATATAACATATTATAGACTTAACGTGTAGGTTAAATCGAGCTCAGACTATAAATATGAGAGCCCAAATTTGACTTATATTTTAAATAAACTTATTTTTTAATCAATTTTCGAATTTAAATTATTTATCTAAACCCTTTCAAAATATTTGAATCAACTAGTAAACTAGTAGGGACAATGGAATCCTTAAATATTAGTTCACTATAAATTAAATAATTTAAAAATATTTTTATTTAAAATTTAATTATAAAATATATAAATATTAATATAGAAAAGGATTATTTGAGCGGGCCAGGTTGATATCAACCCAAGACTGAATTTTTTTTTTCTTTTAGAATGACCTTGTTCATCTATGTATACCTCTGGTTGGATCAAGTTTGAGCGAGCTAATGCATTATAACTTGAGCGAGCTCATGCATGATTTGCTCCAGCCAAGTTTGATTTGGCATCAAAATTTATCCAAGTCTACGCATACTGTAAATGATTAACCCAAACTCATTTAAGCTTTACTTATATTTTTTTTTATTAAGTATATAGTGATTATATATGTTGAGGAAAGGCCGACTCATTTTTGAGAAGTTTTTAAAGTGTTATTCAATTGCAGTCATTGAACCCTTTAATGAGTCAATATTGTCCCTTGGTGCAACTAGGTTTTGTCTCTTAAATTTTATGAAAGTTGGAGTGCTTAAGGCCAGGTTCATGGAATAAGAATGCCTCGTAAAAAGATATAAGCATATGCATATAATAGGGTTTGAACTAACTATGGGCACATATATCGTATCAGAATATTTAGCTGGACTTGAAAAGAATACTAATTAACCATGTTTAAGGGTTTGTCGGTTCTAGACAAATAACATTTTATAGACCTCCTTTTAATATTATACATTTTACTAACATAACAATTTAATATATCTTTTAATATTTATATTGTAGTATAATAAATTTTCAGGTAAAATAATGATGTAATGTATAAAAAAAACATTACATATTATATACTTAACAGGTAGATTAGATCAAACTTAGATTATAAATATTGAAGCTGAAGTGGAATCTATATTTTAAATGAATTTTTTTGTCAAAATCTATTTTTTAGATTTAATTTGTTTTTCTCTAAACCCTTTCAAAATCTTCAACGGAGAGCTGAAGCCTAACCCTTTGACTGCTATATTAGGAATCACTGATCCAAGTGATGAGCCACAGTGATAGCAGTCGGTAAAAGTACTAAAAAAGTTATTCTGTATTTTTTAAATAAAATTTGATAATTTATTCCAAATAAACTCTTATCATTTTGTCTAAATAAACCCTTATTTTAAATGAAAAAAAAGTAATTACATTAAGGGTTTATTTAGATATAAATGAAAAGCTAGGGTTTAATTTAAAAAGTGAAGCATTATTTAAATGTAATAAAAGTGTATAAATAATAGGATGGATGAAATTGAAGTTATTGAGAAGAAAAAAGAGAGAGGTAATACTAATATTGAAATGTAAAGTTAAAATTAGGACCATAAAGAATCGAAAAGGGGTAAAAGGGAAGGGGGACGATGAGGTGTTAGAGAATCAAAAAGGAAAGATTTTAAGTGCTTCATGAAATCCTTTGACTTTTCTATGTTTACAGCATGCCCTGCATTCTTAATCACTACAATCTTAGCCTCTTCCCCCACATGCCTACACCACACAACACAACACATTCAAATACATATTCATCAGTACCAGCTCATACGTCCAAGGCAAAGAAAACACATTATTATGGTTATGAACCTTTTTAATCTGTAGCCAAGTTCCAATGGGAATATCTTATCTTCTTCTCCCCATATTATCAATACGCTCTTTAAGAATAAGAAAGAAAGAAGAAGGGTTAAATTAAGTTAATATAAGAATATAAGTAATGGGTTTAATTTTGTTTACATTTCTGAATATGAGAACACTATTTTAAAGGAGTAGAAAGTTAATATTTTTTTTTCAAGAATAATTTAGTCATTTCTGTTAAAAATTTCATTAATTTCTATCGTTAAAAACTGACGTGGCTAATAGAATAGCCGGAAAGACTAATTTTTAATAGTAGAAATGTATGTAATTTTTAACAGAAGGGCTAATTTGTATATTTTTTAGAAGAGGGGGTAAAATGCAATCTAACTCTTAGTATAAAGGCCTCCATGATATTTTAAAGTAATTATGTTAACTTTTTAATATTTAATTCCTAATTTATCCTTATTAGCAAATAAAATGTTTATTTGGCACTATATAGGGTGCAAGAAAAAAAAAATGAAAGAAGGGAACAAGCTTAAACCTGTGTGATCTTAGGAATGTTACTGAGTTTTCTATCTTTTAGTATTGCCACTAGCAGCTCTTTTTTCTCTTGAAGATGGTCTGTACACATTACCTACAGCAAACATATATGCAATGATGAGATACTGAAAATACAAGTTTAGGGTTTAGTTTTACTTGGTTGAATTCCAATATATTGAAATGGCTACATTCTTCGTTAGAATTCAATCTATCAATGTTCAAGTCAATCAAATTGAATTACTAAAAAGTTTGCAATAATTAGAATTATATAATGATAGAAATAGAATGGGAAGGGAAAGTGAAGCAAGCTTACATCAATGAAATCTGAGAGAAAAAAGCTTGGCACCCACTTGCCTATGGGCTTGACGAAGGAAAATTTAATCAAGTCCCTCAGTCTCTCAGGCGTCTGTGGCAACAAAATACTCAAAGCCTCATTCAAATCCGATACATTAAATAAACCCTCTTCCAAATCCTTCTCCTCTAAGCAAACCCCAGCGCAGCACAACACCAACTTCTCCATTTTCTCTGGAAACTGTGCCGCCATACTGTACCCCACGAACCCGCCGTAGCTTATGCCTACCAAGCTCATTCTTGGCACTCCGTGCGCCTCCATCAGTTTCATCAACGATTGAGCCTGGAACGACTCCGTCCGCTCGCTTCTCGTCGTGTAGGATTCGCCGAAGAAGATAAGGTCTGGCACATAGACGTTGAATCGAGATGTGAAGTGGCGGAGATGCTCACCGTATTGCCACATGGCATTGGCACCGAATCCGTGAACAAGGAGGAGATTGGGCCTGGAATCGTTGTGGCTTTTTGGTACCCAACAGTGCATGACGGTGCCTTCGCCGAGATCAGTCCTGATCGAACGAAGGCCTGCATTGCCGAACGAATAACGGTAGAACCAATCGCGAGACGCCGTGAAGCTGAAGTATCTTGACAACTTGGAATGGCGCATTGTGTGTTCTTCTAATTGCAAAAAAAAAAAATCAAACGAAATTTCAAATTTCCTGGTGTTGAGTTTGATGATGTTGTTCCATATTGAATCCAGATGATAAATTCAGCTTTCAAAATTTGTTGTAGCGTATATTTTGGGGGTAAATAAATTTGACAGAAAGGAAGCGTGAAAATCGCCTAGTTACATTAGCGTCCCGAAACAAAGATCAGTTACGTAGAGGGAAAAGACAAGAATGGCTAGAAAATCTTTGCCACAGATTAAGAGGAGCATATTGGTTTGCTGAGAGGATAGGAGAGTCCAACAAGATTCCATACATGCGCGATTTTCGCTTTTCGCTCTGTTGCCAGAGGTGGCTTGCAGAACCCGGAATTTGATCCCAGAGGAACATCCCTCGCTTGATTCTGCCTAAACAAACAAACAAACAAAAACCATACCTTCTAAGTTGTCTATTAAAGTTAAAAAGTTGCACCAAATGTTGTACTGATTACGCATATATGCATGGGCAAGGTAAGAACAATCTTTTAGGGTCCAATCAAATTTTAATTTTTTATAACTTATATTTTTATAATTTTTAAAGGATTAAATTAAATTTTTATAATTTTAAAAAAGTTAAAAGTACAATTTTACCATTATTAATTTAATTTTTTTAAAAAAATCTAAAAGCTTTACATTTTAGGGTGCGAGCGGCTCTAAATTCCCCACTGCATATCTGATTCATTTCCATGTCAGTTTATGGATAGCATAGATTGTCAACAGATATTCTCCTAGTTGTAAACTTTGTGCGACTAATTACATTATTTTTTCCCCATTTTGACAATGGCATGTTGTTCAGCATATTTAGTACTATAGTAACCTGTTTTTCAATGTTCATGTAATTTTTAGGAATGCTACATTCATTTAGTATACATGGTATATAACCATACACTGAAAAATATTGATTGTTGGGAATGCTACAACGTTTTGTACATATGGTATTAGATTTGTTTATGAGTCGGGTTAAGTTCGGATTGGGTCCTAACAAAATTTTAGGTCCAGCCCATATTAATTTTTTTATTTTATTTTTTATATAAAAAATTAAAAGTATAATATATTAAAAACACTAAAAACATTAAAATAAAAGTTTCTTAACAAATCGAAAATAAATTTTAAAAAGTCTTTATACTTAAATAACACTAAGATAGGTGCAATTTAACAAGTAAATGCCTCTAAAATAGTAGCAAAATTAACAAAAAAAAACAAGAGTTATACAATATCTAAATAATAACAACAAAATAGTAGCAACATAATTATGAAAATAGCAGCAAAACTGTTGGAAAATAACAACAAAACAATATTTTTCTTGCAAATTCGGGTCGTGAGAATTGTTCAACTAGAGAATTTAATTAAAGAATTTTCTTGAAAAATTAATTTGGAAAATCTAAGTGATTTTTGGGAAAATTAATTTTGATCAAGTAAAATTAAATTAATCAAATTAATTAAAATTAATATGATATTTTTAGAAATTAATTTTCAAGTTAGACAATTGGTCCAATTGGTAATTAAATTTTAAAATTGGACCTAAAATCGTAAATTGGGCCTAGGAGCCCAAAACTGAGATCAAGACCCAAAAACTGGTCAAACCAGGCTTGGTATGTGAAAGCGGGCCAACGGTCCAGCCGGTGGCTAGACCGGACCGGTCGGGTTGTCACTGACTCGGGCCAAACTGACAGCAATTGAACCGACTATGGGTGCTACAAAGATGTCGCACTTGCATCACTGGACACTATGGTATCGACGGCTACGATGGCAGCGTTCAGGTGGCCGACAGTGATTGGTCTTCGGTGGTTGAGTGGTGGAAGAGTTACACTCCTATTGGGACTCTACCAGAGAATTTGATTTCAGATTAACTATTCCAAAAATAATATTATTTTAATAGTTTAATATTAAATTTAATTTAATATTTATCTTATAAATAAATATTCTATTATTTTATATGTGGAGTCCTTCAGTACTATCTTATATGTGAAAGTTTGTCAGGACTATATTATATATGGAGTCCGTTAAGACTATCTTATATGTGAAAATTCGTAAGGACTATTTTACGAACAAGATTTCGCAAAGAAGGGACCCGCTTTTAATAAATCCGCCAAGAAATAGCTATTTCTATATGCAAGTCCGTATGAGCAAGATATAACAATCTTCAGGGCTATTTTACGTGTATGGTATCGCGATAAGGAATTCGCTCTTAAGAATCTGCCTACATGTTATCTGTTTCTAAAGGTGGACCACTATGAATGGTTTATCTATTATTGCGAGACAGAGGCGGGATTCGACAATCCACCAAAATCGTCGACTTGATTGAGATGAATTGTTCTTTTTATTAACTCGTAATGGGAGTTTTACTTATGAGTCTGCTGGTATATTTTCGCAAGGTATGAATCCATAGACTTGGGCCTGAAACAGGAACCTATAAGGATCGCATTACAGATCTGAATCCGTTAGGACAAACCACTAATGGTAGTTCGCAACAGGAACTATCCGCCAAGATCTGTATTATATGGATAACGATATATTATTGAGGAAAAAGGGTGAGATAGGTTTACTTTTATAAGTCCGCAAGTAAAATCCACGAAGATTTCCTCTCAAGGAAGAAGCTGCATATGGGTTTGCAATGGCAACTAATGAAGATAGAATTCACAGGGATAATTCGCCAAGTGGTCAAGCGTTTATCTACATTCTAATATTACATCTGTGAAGTTTCATCAGTGAGAGCTTTTTATGTGCAAGGCTCATTAGCTGATTACGAAATCTTCTATTTTCAAGTCATCCATAATAGATCAAAGGCAGTCAAGAAAGATGATTTGTTCTCCAGGTTGTGCAAGTGATTAAGTGATGGTGTCTTTGAAGATGATGTGCCAAGTACAAGTGAGCTAGATCTTATAACATAAATACCACACCAATGAGATTGGCGAACTGTCAGACTTTAGTTCAAAATCATAAAGTGTAAGCCTGATAGCATTCTGCTAATATGAGGTATGGATAACTCATTAAGTTCATTTGAATTTATGTTTGTGTCATTATGTATTGCCAGTAATAAGGGAATTTGATAATTCATAGACGGACCGAACTAGAATCCATGGTGATTAGGCAATTGCGCTTCTTTGTCGTAATATATATACAGTGGGACGATCCAGAGGTGGAGTCTCAGGGTCAAAGTTTTATTTGTAATTGATTTTGATAAGAATATTATTTCCAAACTAAGCAAATATTCAAGATGTTTAAACTATAAATTGTAAAATATTTTGTATATTATATTAAGGTTACATAATCGAATTAAATTCATGTGGCATGATCAATTAGATAACTGTAATTTAATAATAGTTGCATTAAGTTAAAATGGTGGAATATTCATTAAAGAATGTGTTAGGTAATTTTCACCTATGAAGTGTAGCACCCTGTAGCCCGAATTTGATGATCGAGTTAGGCATGGGGTGTTACAATGACCCTCTCCTCTATCCTCGTACCACAAATTGTGTCGAGCGTGAGATCGAGCAACACGAACCAAAGAACAAAATAGAAACAATTTACTTACTTTCAGTTGGAAAGTAAGTTCTCTTTATAAAAATTGGTAAAAATCGTAATTTTAAAATTTATTCTTTAGGAAATATATTATCACTACTTTCTAGCAAAATAATGATAACTCAATAATCTATGAAGAATGCTTTTAGGTCAACCAATGCTCTTATTTATAAGGAGATGTATAAGAATTATGATTGAACAAACCCTTAATAAATAATATTATTTAAATAGAAAACGCACTCCCAATTTAACTAGAGAGAGGGGCGACACACCATAATTAATATTACTAGGGTTACTGCCCTTCACATGTTGTATGAGAGTAATTTGGACCTCTCAAATATTGAGTTCAATTATATGTGTTCACTAGACTTTTGACACAACACTTTATAATTTAATCTAACCTAATACTTATTTTCTATTTCCCAAATTAAATATTATTTATTCAATTAATTTAAATTAACTAAATTAATTTATCAAATAAATAAAATTTTCAAACCAATTCTATTTTCATTGAAGTCATAACAATTTTACCGTAATAGAATCTATGAGGAAATATATTTAATTTTCTTATTCAACATATTCATAATGACTAATTAATTTAACCTCATTTTCGGATTCCAATTATTTAATTATAATTAATTAAATCATAATTAGAAAAATTTTAAATTAATTTTCAAATCATTTCTATACTTAGAGAGAAAAACACATTTACTATAATGCGATCCATTTCTCTTACTTCATCATTTCTATTTATTTAGTTCTACCTGCAATTCATTTTTTGTTTCAACAAGCTAATGGAAAGACCAATTAGACATATACAATTAGAGCTCAAATAATTTATAATTAAGTTTTGGCTTTTCGCCTATTAATTATAAATTTATTTAGTCACAAAATCATTCCACTAAAGTATCGTGATTGAGTTCTCTCTTATTGTATATCTTCACGAAAGCTACTTAATAAATGCTCATCCAATGACTTTATCACAAGTGTGTTATCCTTATAGAATATTCTTAATCTCTATGGGATAAATTTGTTTTCTCAATATAATCTTATTTTATCTCACAATAATCATTAATCTTCTTTCATAAGAAGTTAATTACTGTCAAATAGTAATCAAGTCATTTATCACAAAGACAAATGACCTGTGATCAAGGTAGTCAGTACCGCACCAGTGGATGCATCGTTTTTCTACTAGAACTGGTATGTAACAGTACCAGTCTATTTCGGTGTACCGTTTTGAATTTATTGATTTTAAAAAAATATTAAATACATCAAATGAATTAGATTAAATAATTTCAAATATAAAAATATTAATTGATTATACAAAATACTTATCCATAAACTTTGCAAATAAAATTTCATCATTTAACAAATTTAAAATAAACAAGAAAAAAAAATCTCACACATTAAATAACAAAATTATCCACAACATTATTTAAAAAAAAAATTACAATAAGATCATCCCACATTAAATATATAAAATGAAAGTTTAACAAAAAAAACATACATAAAATGTTGTGTTCGTGAAACATTTAGAATTTTTTTTTTCTTTAGTTTGTTTGTTATATAAATTATTTACTTTTTATTATTCATTCATTTTTACTTAAAATTGTAAAGTTCTTTATTTTTGTTAAAATTTAAAATTGATTAATAAAAAATGATAATTTTATCTATTTTTTAACATTATTCATGCACAGGTCGGTGTAATCGGCATTAGCCGTAACAAGCCGGTGCAACCGGTACAGATCAAAATTTACACCGGTGTAGAAAAGAGTAGTCATTCTAATTTATAATTGGAAAGGTGTGCACTGACCGGTGCAATTGGAACAGGTGTGGAACCGACTACAATACCCGCAGTCACGTTTATTTTTCACCTATCATGTAATGCCAGTAAAAGGATATATTTTACCCTTTAGTTGAGTTCTGTATTCTACTACTGTGGAATGATGCTCAAAACAAATCATCTACTCAATTGAACTTATAGACGACATATTAGTCTTACAATTAGACAAAACATCTACTCGTTTCCAGTGTTTAGATTATCTACTAATATAAGTTGTCTTTCTATATTATGATCCGACTACGTCATAATACTTAGTATTAGTTAAATATTAGATAATCAATAAACCGATATTTGCTTCCATTTTACTTGCATGCAAAAACCATTAAGAATAATATACAAATGTTATTAACGTAATTAATGGATGTTTTTATTAAATCAGTTTATTCAAAAAATACAAATATACATATTGATTAAAATTTTTTACTAAGAGCACTAGATCCAACAATTTGAAGTTAAGGCAACATGGTTTTCAACATCTCAACTTTACAATTTTAACTATAATTTTTTTTAATAGATATATTTGTCACATAAAATTTTTTTTCGTGGGTTAATAAATATATTTATTATATAATTTTTCACTTACATCGTAGGTGTACCATAATCTAGTTGTATCTATTGTTACACTATATTTAATGGGAACATCAAACAAACCAAATTTTGTTAGGATTAAAAATGGGCTTATGTGCATGTCCTTATGAAGAGATAAGGTCTGTTTATTCCTCTTTAAATTGTGTTCCATTAGGAAATGATAGAAAGGAAAATCAAATTTATACAAGACATCCATATGTCATCTGTGTTCAACCTTTACACCTAATTTTCAAAAGTAAAATAAAATGAAAGGAAAAAAAAATTGAACTCGGTTTGACCAGTCATCCCATAACCAACTCTTGGCGTTCTATCGGGAGGGCTCAGCGCTGAAGATAGGCGTCTGAATCCATCAGTTGGAGATGACCTGCAGATATGCTTAAAACCCAAGGTTTTCATATAGTGAAGATTTCCCCTTAGCTAAGACATGATTGGCATGTTTAAGAAATAAGTTAGCAAATTTCTTTCTCATTTGTCATTCTTGCAATCCCATTCTTTTCAATATCTGGTCGCTTCTCCTCCTTGTTGACTAGCAATTTGGATATGAAATAGTTTCTTTTCCTGTAGCTCAGTTCTGCAATTTTATAGCGCAGATCAAGTTAATGGCATCTTTTCAAGATCTACATGTCATTCACATCACAGCAATAATTGAACTCCGGATAACCCAAAAGGAACTCGTCCTTCCTACTTTTTACTTGTCAAGTAATATGCCATTTAGTAAAACAATATACTATTACAAGATAAAGAATACAAATAGGCAAAACTAAAACTTCATTTTGGACTTGTGGGAATCACTGACTCCAGTCAACTAATAAAATCAGGGATGTCATTCACATAGACATAGATTTTGTTAGAAAAATCAATTAAGATATTGCAAGGCAGACCTTTTCCTTCACCATTGAGAAGCATCCATATTACCATTGACATCAGGCAATGGCGCGGACTTGGATGCAATGCTGACTTGGCCTTGCAGAGATGCATACATATCCAAAACTGCATCAAGAAGAAATTTATCTGCTCCATGGTACGAGACAAACGAAACAGAAACAGGACAACCAGCATCATTTCCTAATGGAACACAAGCCTAGGAAGAGATTGTACGGTCAAATGAATTATTGATATCCAAGCTACAACAAATAAGAATGACAACTTAACCCTAGTAACATTGTAAGTCACCTGACAGCCCCCTGACATGCTAGCAATGCTCAATACTGCACAGGCTCTATCATGAAACTCAGTGGAATAATCTTTCATTGAATTAAGCTTTGGTGGAGGGTCCACAATTGTGGGAATCACTAATATTCCATCATCCTGAAACAAAAAGGATAACCTGGTTATCTGAGTTCATCCAGTTCAAATCCATTCTAACATAGTAGACCATAGCAATTCAAGACAACACCAGAAATCTGAGAACCTTTGGATCCATAAAAATAACCCTAAATTCAGCAGAGGTAGGCACCTTCTTAGATACTGATGATAAGCACCCGACATTCTTAGCATTTTTTCTCAATTAGATTAATCATAGCTAATATCCCATCTGCCCAATGTCTCCTTTCCAGGCACCTCTAACAAGATTGTTATTATTAAACGTGTCTCAGTTATACAATGTAAACATAAAAAAAGTTTACTATGAAAAGAACAGTTTATCTTGCATTCCCTTTGAAATATGATCGGTGTTCTGGAACCAAAAACCAATAAGCATGTCTCAGATAAGAAAAAGCTAAAGTTTGCTAATAAGACGCTACAGTTTGCTTCTCTCTTTGATTAAAAATGAAGCACAGAACTGCCTGGAGACAACTTCATTGGTATATTGTAACAAATGTATTATAGCAATGACCAGGGAGACTTCATAATCCTTGGTATATGGTGAACATTCTTATAGAAAAGAATAACAGTAACAAATGGTAGAAAAACTTATCACATTAGTTGAAACAAATGGAAGCAGAAAGAAAAGAGGAAGGAGAAGAAGCAACCACACCTTAAGAAGACTTTGCAGAGCAGCCCGCATCTCTGTCCCGACTTTGTACAAAACTTTCACGTTCTCATATTTAGTGTTGATTGCTGCAAGAACACGATGAGAAATCTCAGGTCCTAGTCTTGGTTTAACATTTTTAACCCATTCCTCATGGTTTGTTTTGAACTCATAGCTGAAAAGTAATACTGCTAGATATTAGAACTGGTAAGTGGACAAAGCCAAGAATTGATATTAATAATGACTATATCTTGATCTAGGGATTGCAACAACAAAAGCAGGTCGAAGAGGTATATGTACTCCTGCATGTAACACGTTATTCTCAAGTACCTTTGCAATGACACCATCACTGATGAAAGAGCTTTCAAAGCAGAAATTCCATACTGCAGGTTTGTGGAATTTTGACCAAAAGCTTTTAGACTGGGCACATTTGAAGCAACATACTGAGAAAAATTAATATGCTGGGGAGGCTGGTCTGTGCAATCAACAAGAGGTAGACAAATCATGAAGTAAAACTTACAGCATCATAACAGAAGTGGTAGCACCAAGTTAGGATCATGATTTTGAGACCCAAAAAACATGCAACTGATATAAATAAAAATTGAAGGCCATACAACTTACAACCAGAAAGCTTTTCTATTGCTTTGCTAACAACATAAACTGTCCTCCGCTTGGTAACCTTTGAAAGCTGGAATAGATCATCAGCAAACACAAGGCGCCTTTCCCTTTTAGGTTCCACAGCTTTTACTTTAAGTAAAACATGTCCAACACGGTGTAGAACAGATGGATCACGAGCAAACCATCCTTTAAAATCAACATTCGACGAAATCAAGAGAAGCAAAGGAAATCTAGAGGAAGGCAAAGCAAACTCTCCAAAAGTTTGATGCTAAGCAATAAATTAGACTCAAACAAATAAATACCCATTGATTATTTGAATTGCCCATTCTTATAATAGAACAGCAATGACATGTGCCACAAACCTAGAGGGGCAAAGTTGTCTGCTCCTTTTCTGGAGGCAGCATCCATTCACTAATAGATCACACATTCAGTTGCACCACATTTTAGTTAAGAAATAATATATTTAGGTGAAGACAAAATGAATTCACATAATTATATAATTCAGACTAGCTAAAACTATCAACAGCTATTATCTACGAGTAGATTCAACAAACATCTCAAGGATCAAAATACCATGGCCACACTGCACAATTAGAACATCTTAACAATCTGAACAAGAAGGCCACATTACAATACCAATAGTATCCAAACTTTGGGAATTTGGAATAAGCCCAATAGTAGATACAGCTCGATGAGATGGACGGAAGCCAAGAATACCACAGAAGGATGCCGGAAGTCTAATGCAGCCAATTGTATCAGTACCTGCAAAGTGATGAAAAAGCCTTCTATGCTAAGATAACAGTAAGAAGAAGACAAATTGTATATCAACAAGATTCAGTAAAAAGGGGTCTGCAAAGGCTTTTAGGAAGGGAATGGAAAAGATAAGCGATGTCATTCAAGGCTAGAAACTAATTAATCATGCACAAAACAAAAGAAAAGCATAACAAACAGGGAAAGAGCTGTGGGGATTTGACTGACTATTGAGTACTGGCAATGTAAGGGAGTGAAGAAATTACCTAGAGCAAAGTCCACAAATTCAGCTGCAACTGCCACAGCAGAACCACTTGAAGAACCTCCTGGAATATTTGACTGCACTTTGGGATTTATAGGTGTTCCATAATGCTTATTTTCCCCCGTTATTCTAATAATTGGAAAACAAAAGCAAGAATTGTCACATTTGGGAAATCAATCTATGTTGCTCCAGCTCTTCTTCATAACAACTTTCTTCCTAGAAATCCAAATAAAAGGTTACCCAAAAGCCAATTCGTCCATGACTGTCTTGCCAACACATTTAGCACCGTTTTGCAGCAAAGCAGTAAGCACCAGCGCCATGTTATCAGACGGCTCATGTGTTCTACGCCAATCGGGATTCCCAAACCCCGTTACGTAACCTTTTACATCAAATCTGTTGCAACCATTAAAAGAAAGAAAGAAAAAGATTGGAAGGGAAAACCAAAATTATAACAAAAGTATAGCAAGGGAGAAAGAGAAAGGATGTGGAATGACGAACATGTCCTTGATGGCAAATGTAAGACCTTGTAATGGAAGTTTTGCGGGAGGAGTTGGCGGCTGGGGAAAAGGGATTAAGTCGAAGCGTTCCAAGAAAGCGCCAAAATCTTGTCTTTGGATGATGATAGCTTTCCTCCTCCTCCTTCTAGTGGTGTCAGCCAGAAGTAGGACTCCGGCCACTGTAATTCCCGCCACAATCCAAACCTTAGGGTTAGAAGCGTTGGCTTTTATTAGATTAATGGTTTTTGACATTATCGGATTCCAAGAGAAGCTCTCGAATCCAGAGAAGCGGGTAAGAGGTCAAAGGTGGGTTTGACTTCGGACACTTTAATCTAATCCTTAAAGGGGTTGTAATTGGAAACAGATATTGGAATGTTCTGCCTTGTGTCGGGGTTAAATGCCTAATTAAAGACGAGCCGAAGTCTTCCTTTTTCTTCTTGGACAAAGCCCAAGTCTTCCCTTATTTTTATTTCATTTTTAAAAACGACCCAAGGACTTTCTTTCTTTCTTTTTTTCTTTTTAAGTTTATTTTATCATTTTAATTTAATTTAAATTTTTTTTTAAATCAAGTAAAGTGAAATGAAATTCTAATCAAGTCGAATCGAGTGAAATTATTCGACTTAAATTAAAAAAATAAACATATCAAATTAAAATATTGTTCGAGTGAAACCACATATATTCAAAAAATTTTCAAAACAAAATAAAAAAATAATCTAATATGATAAACTTAAATTATTAATTAACTTATTTAGATCCCAAAATTAATATTTTAGAAAGTTTTTAAAATTTTAACTTTCTTTTAATATTTTTTTAGAAATTTTCGAATTTTTTAAAATTTTTTAAAAAATATAAATTTTTGAATTTTTGAATTTTAAAAATTATTTTAAAATTTTAGAAATTATTGTGAACTTTTTTTTTGTAATTTTTGTTCAGAGAAATCAATTTACTCATTTTAAAAAATGACAAGGACAAAAAGGTATTTACACCAATCTGTTATTCGAATCATTCGAGTTATTTTAATTGTAAAATTTAATTCGACTCGAACTCGAATAACTCGAAATTTAAATTTATTTCGATTTTTTAGAATCAAATCGGGTTTTACTCACCCCTACAACTAATCAAAAATTGTTTTTCAAGTACAAATGAAGATTAAATCAACATAGTTTTAATCAAATTTATACCTGATTTCAACAACTTATATTTTATATTGGGATAGTGAATTATTTGGACTTCCAGTTTTATAAAAAAAAATTATTTTAATTTTTATTTAATTTTTTGTCTCCTTTAGTTTTTAAACTTATATTATTAATGTTAACTTTGCTAACATGGCAGTCCACGTATATGTTACGTTAGTAATTATTTATTTTTTAAAAATAAAACAATATTTTTTAATATTTTATACTTTTTAATAATTAAAATATTTTTTATTTTAATTTTTTTGATTTTTTAAAAATTAAAAAAATTAATTAATTAATTGCTTATGTTACATCCACATGTATGACACACCATCAAAGTTAACAAACATTAATTTTTTCATCCATTTTAGAGTAATTTCACAAATAAATTTAAAAGCTAAAAGAGACGAAAAACTAAATAAACTGTAAAAATAATCTCTCCTTTTTCAATTGAAAGATCAAACAAATCATTATTCCATTCATATTCTTTGCATTTGTTTATACTATTATAAACCATTGAGTTGGATATCAACTCATTCACTCAAAAAGAAAATAACATTTTAAAGAAAGTTATTATACTGATGTTTTTACCTTTTTATATTTTTTTTAAGCTTGATACATCATTTAGTACTTTTATTTAATTTGGTACTCTTTTTTTTACTAATGTGATACTTTTGATAAAATCATAATTTTTTGTATTTGGAGGCCACTATGTTAACTTTTTAATTTTACTTCTAGTTTTAGTATATGTTTGTGTCATGAGCCACAAATTAAAGTATATAACGAATGCGTACAGAATATCTGATGG
The DNA here is from genome assembly GCA_005393395.2 of Gossypium australe. Taxonomy (NCBI): domain Eukaryota; kingdom Viridiplantae; phylum Streptophyta; class Magnoliopsida; order Malvales; family Malvaceae; genus Gossypium; species Gossypium australe. The sequence continues at coordinate 124,005,953 of CM016625.1, forward strand.
GCGTCGAAATCATAAAATATAAATTTTTACTACAAAATACAGTAATTAGCAGTATAGAGCAGTAGGGTCGAATCCACATGGACTGGCTATCTAATCTCACCTTTTTCTGTGACCAAAATCAATGTCGCGGTCACAGTCATGCCCATAACTTGTGCGTAGAAATGCTGAAAATAAAAATAAAAATGGGGGTTTAAATTGGTTAGGATAATAAAATAAGGAAATAGAAAAAATAAAATAAAAAATTTTTAAAAAATAAAATAAATGGATAAATAAAATATTTTTAAGCTTAGCCTTAGCCTCGGTGTACTCCAATCTTGAATCGATCCTTGAAATAGATTTTCCCTTCCAAGCGATAAGCTGGTTATAGCAACCTAGAACGTCCAATCGCCAACTTTTCCTTATGTAGTCAATCCCGGTACGACTTGCAAATTGACTTTTGCCAGATTTCTAACTGCGATACACATGTTCGCAATTTAAGATTTCGACAGCCTTACAATCTGAAAAGCCCAACCCAAATCAACAACCCCAACCACGTGGGTCGTTTAAATCCGATCTCTATCTCCCTTGACGTAATCCAACTGGCTTTTCCCACCTAGACACACCTAGAGGTGAGCATGGGCCGGGCCAGGCTCAACTAAAAATTTAGGCCAGTTTGTTAGGTCTGGGCTCATCCCGGCTCGTCCCAAAAAATGGGCCTAAAATTTTACCCGGGCCCGACCCGGCCCACCCATATTAATTTTTATATTATTTTAAAAAATATATAATACATCAAAATACTAAAAACATCAAAATAAATATTTCCTAACAAATTGAAAATAAATTTTTAAAAATATATATACTTAAATAACACTAAGATAGATGCAACTTAACAAGCAAATATCTCTAAAATAATAACAAAATTAAAAATAAAATAAGTTTTATACAATACTCAAACAATAACAACATAATAGTAAAATGGTAGCAAAATAGGGAGAAAACAACAAGAAAATAATATTAAAAAAAGCATATTTTTTGTCCTTTAGTGGATTTGGGCTGGGCTAGGCTCGGGCCAAAAATGCCTTACCCGAGGCTCGGCCCATTTTTTAAACGGGCATTAATTTTTTGTCCAAGCCCATTTTTCGAGCCTATATTTTTGTCTAAACCCTCCCACATTTCGGGTGACTCGACCCATGATCAAGTCTAGACACACCAATTTGTTCGCGAGAATTCAAATACAGTATGGACCGATTCATCTTCCCAACTGTACGCCAAATAACTCCAACCCAACGTGCACTTTTTGAATCGAAATCAAATCAACTTTAAGGGATGAATTTATATTATTTCATATACCAGAGAGAAAGAAAATACTAAGTTGAGAGGTTTTTGAGCAGGTTCATATCTCACGATTGTTTTGTTGGAGCAATTTCTAAGCTAGAGTTAAAAAGGGTTTAGTTAATCATGGAAAGAATCATACTTGAAAATAAATGGTTCAAATGGAATTGTGGAAAGTGAAAAGGGAAAGGGCCTTGGAAGATAATTAAATCAAAAAGTTGAAAGTAAAAAGAATAAAAAATGAAACAACATAATGAAAAGTAACACAGGAAGGGAGGAAAAAAATAGAGAATTTATTAAATGCCAAAAGCAAAGTATGTGTTCAATTGGTTGTAGTTACTAGGTATTTATACACATTTTTAGTATTAAAATTTAGTTAGATTTTTCCTAAATATTATCACTAAATAATTCAAAATTAAGAAATTAAATAATTCAAAATAGTTGTCGATTAACCTGACATGTTGGAGACAAAGCCACCTTTGTTCTCAATGCTTCCGCACTCAGTGTTGGGCTCATGATCGATTCTCATTTCTATAGCTTGTCCTCCCAGGTCAGGAATGTGTAAGAGAATTTCCTGGCCTGTCTTCTCGTAAGCTTTAGAGATGGACCTGATGGTATTGGTCCAAAACTCCTCCTGCAATTTGTTATAATACACGGTAAGTATGTACCCTAACAATCAATAATACACGCTAAGTATTGGTCCAAAACTCCTGCAATTTGTCATAATACACGGTAAGTATAGTCATAATCCTGGGAAAGTCGGGTGAGCTGATATATAATTTATGCACATAAAAGTAACACTAAACAAAAAATCTGATATAAAATCAAAATTAGCACTAAACTAGATCATGATCTTGCAAAAGTTGACTAAATCACTGATCAAAGACATGGAAAAATTGACAAAGAGACTTGAGATTAGGTGACTTGAGATTGGGTGACTTGAGAATATATTGAAAATTATTAAACAATTAATTGAGTGTTAAGCGGCCCACTCGCTTAATATTAATGGAGCTATTTTAGACAGTTTTCATATTTGAGATGTTCACAATTTATTAAACAATATTGTACGGATGCATATTGGTAGTAATAACTTGCCTGTTGTGGTTTTATTTGTTGAATTCACAAGAGTGAATTTAATGGTGAGAGTATTATTCGTCAAAGTATAAATGTAAGGAAATTGCCATTGGTGTGTAATAAATTATAATAATTTGTTGTAAGTGTTGAAAATAATAAATATTTTTCACTAAACTAAACTCCGCGGACATAGGAAAATAGAATTGTGTAAATAACTATTGAGTCTTCTGTTTGTTTAATGCTTTTACTTCCAATGGTGAAAGACTGATGCCCACTCTCTAGTCACTCCTTTATAATGTGTAACTTTTATCTTAGCAATCTTTTAAAAACTTCAATTGGTATTAGAGCTTGCCACTTTACATTTTCTTTCTGTTCATTACTTGGTAGAGATAAAAAAATGGAATGAAAGAAGAAAAAATATTTGAACAATGCATAACACGTCTATCTTATTTTCTATTGTTTCATCATTCCAATTTGAAAAGATCGATTTTTATGCATTGGGATGAAAAATGGTCTTCCTCCTATTTTTCTTCTTCTCACTCTTCTTCCCAATCAAACATACTTAAAATTTATTTTGTTTTCACTTTTCTACTCCCTCCTCACATACTTCCATTTTTCTACCCAACCAAGTACACCTTTAAAAGAAGCTCTAAGTTGGGAAATCTCTTATTGATTTTTTGGAACATCTTGTTGAGATTAATTGAGCCTGCCAATCAAGTCTAGTCCCCTCCCCAAAAAAAAAAAAAGATTTGAACACGAATGCAACACTTTATAAGTAAGCATCAAGTTTTAGAAACAAAATAAGAAAAATAACAAAAACATAAAACCAAAAAATCACACGTAGACAACATGAATATCCTAATAAGTAAAAACTTATAATCACATTATTATTTATCAAAATTTATAGAACATGAAAATAACACAAAATTCAATATAAAAATACGGATTATAAGGTCTACACACAATGAATTAATGTGTTCATATTCCACGAAATATCTAAGTTATAACCACAACAATTGGCCCCGCTATGAAAGTGAACTCATTTAACTCACTTATTTTTACTCTACAAATAATTTTATCCAACAAACTCAGCAACCAATAAATACTACTCTAACCCTTTAGTTAAGAATTTATGATATTAGAAACTATTAAACCTGAAAAGAAACACTTTTTCTACGTTACCTAGAAACAAGCACAATACCTTAGACCCTAAAATTGTTGGATATTATATTTATAGACAAAATGAAGTTACCTCCTCCATAATGTTGCAAAGATGTTGCCGAACTTTGTTTGGGTAGGACATGCAGGGGAAAGGTTGGCAGGAGATCTTATTCAAATGCAATAGACATGAAAGCGTCATCATCCAAAAGAGAGTCGATGTCTCCACATGTAGCATAAAAATGAAGCTTGCATATACCACAAATGATAAGAGTAAGTTTATAGAGTCATTGCCTGCCACAGAAAGCAGCCCAGTGCATTCTTGTCCATCCATTAGCATCACGAAAATTTATACTAACTCCAGCAGTAACAGTTAGTTTTATTGCTTGATCATAACCAAGTGCAGCCGCTAAGTGTATTACAGCTTGACCCTTCTATTTAGAAACACATCGACTCTAGTGTCTTTTGGACTATGAACTATAACAAGAAAGAATGAGACATAGTTTACGGAATAAATGATGAATCATAAAATTTTCATGAGTGCTTTAAAGACTTTTCCATAAATCTTATAAAAGCAACTCTATTTCACACTCATATAGGTTAATTTTAAGTGGATTATGCAGATTAATGCACTACCTATGATAAATGTTAAAAGTAATATGTTTCAACTTCATTCTTAATGCGTTTTTGGGTGATTATTCGATGTTAATTGTGAATTTTATGCTCATAATCCTTTAAATTCATGTTTTTATACTTAATAGAGCATTTTGGAGCAAAAGGAGTGAAAATGGAAAATCAAAGCAATCTATAGGAGCCACACGGGTTGACCCATTCCACACGGGCAGACCACACGGCCATGTGGTAGGCCATGTCGATTTCGTAAATTTGCACCCTAAATTGCGAGAAATTGTGTTTTTAGGTTTTTTTAGGCATTCTAAGGCGTATCTATCACAAAAATAAGGTGGGAATGAGTCGTCATAAAATATTCAAGAAAACAACTCGAAAAATACAATTAAAGTCGATTCTGAAGCGGATTTCCGTCAAGATTGAAGATTCCCAATTGATTTCTTAGAAGAATATCATGAGTTTTTTTTTTTTTTTGTCTCTTTCGATTATTCTGTCTCTTAGTTGTTTTTATTTGCAAGCATGAATTAATTTTCTAAATACCTAGGGGAGATGAATCCTATGATGGATTCTATCGTTTGATTTTTATTTTACTCGATAAATACTTAGTTTCTTGTTCTTAATTATGTGTGCTTAATTCTTGGCTTGATATTTCTAGGTTATTGATACATGTTTGATGTGCTTAAATAAGAGGAGGAATATACCCTGTTTAAGAGTAGGTCTTGCGTGATTGCGTGGAGTTGCATGTAATCCTAGAAATAGGACAACATAAACTTAAAGGATTATAGTTAAATCAAAATGATTATAGTTAAATCTAATAGGGGAATCCATAGCACTAGTTAATACGATAATAGGAGTTTTAATTAGAAAAAAAATTCAATTAATCAACCTAGAGTCAATTGCTCTTACTCTCGAAAGAGATATTAGCATAATTTAGGTATTTCTACAGATCAAGTTACTAAGTAAATAAATTGTGTAATTTAGGTTGATAGTGATAGGTGACGTCTAGGTGAATTCTTTCTTGGGTACCGCTTTGTTTATTGGTTGATAATCAGTTATTTTCATGTTTTGTTTTTTGGCGTGTTAGTTAGTTAATTGATTTAGTTAATTTTAGTTTTTCATCAATCACTCGAATTTATCAATTAAATAATAGAAATACGGTAATTACTAGTACTTTTAGTCTTCGTAGGAACAATATCTTTACTCATTATAACTATACTATTAATTAATAGATGCACTTACTTTATTTAATTTTTTAGTTAATTTCGTAGATATTAAATTAAAAGATATAGATTTAAAATTTAACACACAAGCTTAATTTACATTTTAAACGTGTCTAATATTTTTATACAAATCTTTTTAAATTTCGAATTAACCTTATTTAACAAATGTAATGATGAAAAAGGTTGTGGTATTTTGTATGTGAAAAGGACTACCAAATGAAAAGACAAGTGCAACCGACGTAGTGTAAGAGATTTACAACGTGCAGATTTTCAAGAGTAATTAATGTGCGAAGGAGACAAGGTGAGGCAAGGTGTGAGGATTTATGGAAAGGTATGATTGCAGAGTGTTAGGAAAATAATGTTGGAGTGGGGAACCTGCGGCTTTTTTATAAAACTAACCCCCCAAAAATAATTAATTACTTAAATGATCTATTTTTTGATAAAATACAAAAATAACTCAAAATCTCCAGTAAAAGTTGGTGAGCCAAAGTGTTTGGCGCCACCAACATGCCAATCGGCAATATGCATAAAAAATCAATTTTTTGGTGAAGCCATATAGAATGTCGCCACTTGTAAAAATATTAAAGAAATACTGTGATTTTTGAAAAAAGAGGGGGCTTTAAGCAATTTTACCTTTTTTTCTAGTGAAGCAAAATAATTTGACGCACCCTAGCCTATTCTGCTACCTATTCAAACAACTTGAATTTTTTTTTTCATTCGTTGCTTTTTCTATTCTTTCTTTCATTTCTTTGTTTTTTTCATTTTATTTTTTTCTTTATTTATTTTTTCAGTTTCTTTTATTTTTCCTTTATTTGCCTTATTTATTTTTTTATTATTGGTTTTATAAAATTTTAAATGTATATTTTAAATGTTTTATAATATTACTTTTTAAAATTTTAAATATATTTTTTAATATTATAAAACATTTAAAATATATTATTTTTAAAGAAATGACTTTCAAATTTATTATTTGTTTTATAATATTTTAAATGTATATTTTAAAATTATTTTTTTAAAATTTAAATATAAATTTTTTAAAATTTTTAAAGATATTCAAACATTTTTTAAATTATATTTTATTTATTTGTCCTTTATTTGTTTTTTATTTGTTTTTTTTATTTTATAATATTTTATGTATATTTGTATAATTAGTGTAGATTTTAAGTTTTTTACGTATTTTATCAAAAAATAGATAATTTATGTAATTAATTAATTTTTTGGGTTAGCTTTATAAAAAAAAGCCTATAAATAATTTATGTAATGTGAAATCAAGAAAATTAAAGGGAGATTTTTAATAGAAATAAAAAAAATTGAGGACCAAAAAACAAAAGGAAAATTGAAAAAAAAAGAGAAAAAAAATTGAAAATTGAATTGATTGGAAAAAAATTAAAAAGTATTTATTTGTTAAAAAAAGGATTTATTTGTTAAAAACCTATGGCTTTTTTTAATATATATATTAAAAAATTAAAATTATATATTATGATTGGTCACATCGTGTCAATAACATCATATATGTGACTAGTTATTAGTCTAATAATTGTTAGTTAAAAAAAAAAAAAAGGAGGAGAAGAAGAACGCCTTATTTAAGAAGGTAGCGTTTTGGTCCCCCATCAAATAATATTTTGTAGAAGAAAGGAAGAAAAGAGAAAAAAAAAATAGTAAGTTATTTATAGTTTGTATTTTGTATTTTATATTTTATAGTTATCGTAATATAATAATTAATTACATTTAATTTATGTAATTTTTAAAATTATACATATATCAAAATGTCTTTTGAAGCAAATACAGATCACACTTCATCGAGGATCAACGAAACAGTAAAATTAATTATAAATTAAATAAAAAATTGTTTCAATTTCTAGTTTTTTCTTACTAAGCGCTACTTTGCTCAGCGTGTTTTGATTGCATAAAACTTATCTCTATTTGGTTGTTATTATCCCTTTTTAACTCCTTTTTGCATAAATTGATCTCTACGTGTTAGTTATAAATTTTTTTTTAATTTATGACACATTCATAAATTTATATATTAATTTTTTTTAATTTGACGATCTTTCTGCTTAATTTTGCATTGTTACTGTCCTTGTTTCCATTTATGGGGTACAAAAAAGTTACATTTGTCTTTAATGAGTGAATATATATATTTTATAAAAGTTATCATATGTAAAATAAATTTTCGAGTTTGAATATGCTTAGTTTATATTATATGTAAAATTCTATTTATATTATATTTAAAATTCTATGTATTATTATAGATATCGATTCAATAAAAATAAGTCTTTTTTTATTTTTATATTTACCCATACCACCTATGTTTTTTAGGACATTATTGTTTTTTTTAAATGTATTTTTTGTAGTTATATGGTTGCCTTTTGTTTTAATGCTTAACTATGATTAAGACATAATAATCACATCTGATCTCTACGTGTTATTATTAATATTTTATGATAAATTTTCATTCTATTATTAATATTTTATTACTCATTTAATTTAACTTAAATAAAAAATACTTAGAATGGATACGCTGGTATAGTATAAGTGTGATGTTTTTATTTTCTCAGCCTTTTAGTTTTACTCTTCAATATATAATTTATGTTTAAATTATATAGATAATTGATTTATCATATTTTCATAAAAAATTTACCATACAGGATAAGTATCGAGTTTTGAGGTCACGGTTTCATTTTCCCAAGTATGATCCGGACAAGTAGATCATGTCATACTTACAATTGGCGGGATTTGGGGACGTCGCATTGATCCGAAGGTTTGACTTGAGGGCGAACTTAATATTTGTCTTGGTTGAGCGGTGGTTACGGAGACCTACACCTTCATTATGTCGTGCGGGGAGTGTACTATCACATTGGAAGATGTGCTATGCAAACTTGGGTTACGAGTTGATGGTGTTGTGGTCACGGGCCGAAGCAAAGTGTTGGAACCTTTAATACTATGCCACAGATTGCTTGGACAGTCCCTCAGTGATGAAGAACAGAATTTCACATGTTTGACATTGGCATGGTTGAGAGCAAATTTTAAGGAGTTATCGAGCATCGTCATTAAGCATGAGGTGATGTGTGCTGCTCGAACCTATATTATGCAGCTGATCGGGGGTACTTATGCCAGACAACACGTCTAATAGGGTCTATTTAAAGTACTTGCCTCTATTGGAGGATTTCTCTCGTGCCAGTACTTACAGTTGGGGATCAAGAGTGTTGGCTATATTGTACCGTGAGCTTCACCAAACAACAAAACATGGGATTAGCAATATGGCTGGTTGTCTGGGTCTGCTGCAAACTTGGGCTCTATACAGGATGTCGTTTCTAGCGGCTGTTAGGCACCAGCCATGTTCGTGGCCAATTGTAAATAGGTAAAAACAAAATTATACTTAAAATTTAACGACTCATAAGTCTGGATAATATTTTCCCAAGTTTAATTATTAATGTCGGTGCAGACTTGGCAACCTTGTAATCAATCGACAACTTCATGCTATACTATTTGATGGCAAACACACAGTCTGCCTCGTTCTTAAATCGTTGCCTAACGAACAACTCCTTCTCCAACTGCGAATTTGACGCCAATCTATGAGCAGGTACTATATCGGCGTACCTAGGGAACTCGGATGTATGCGCTGCATCTGGATCTACGTTCAACATGTCGCCCCCAGGTTCATTTCGTAAAACAATGCCACGAATCGAGTTACTGAATGAAGGACCGTGAACATCTTCAACCTCCTTCGGGCCTTCATTATCAATATCATCCGGAACCTCATCAACATTGGGATCACTAAAATCTTCAACGTCCTGATAATAATATTCACCATTATTGGTCCTTTCTCCGACGTCTGCCTCTGTGTTTATTATCTGGATGTATTTGTAGAGGGGACCGAGGGTAGGGTTGCTATACGAACTCCTACCATAATTTGGATTTTCAGGTATCTGCGATGTCCATTCGCATTCTAACTGGTCTGTCCATCCGACCTTAAGATTAAAGTCAAATTCGCGATGTTGACTTTTTGGACTAACATTCTCAATAGGCTCTAAGTCCACTAACTTAGCAAATAACTCAACTGGTTGGGGGTTCTCACTCCCAGTCAACCGCCATATTTCCATAATAGTGCCCAAGTCATCATCATTTAATAGTTGCATCTCACAAAATTTCAACGGATTTGTAGATATTGGAAACTTGTAAAATAATCTGGACATCGCCCTTCCACAATGGATGGCTATTTTCACACTGATCTTCCTTTTCATTTCTACCAGCTTCACATTTTTTTTGAATCATAACCCTACTCTTTGCCGACCTTGAGATACACAACCAACATCACCTTCTACAATTTCAACATAAAAAAGAACATACACCAAAAACACCTTGTTATTCATCTTCAACAGAATTTTTGAACTCTCCTACTAAACACAACAACTTCACCATTCTATATATACTAGAGAACCAAGAGGTGGAGCCATTCTTAATGGCTCCACCAAAATAAAATATTAAATTTTAAAATTTTATATTAAAAAAATATTTTAAAAAAATTACACTTGTAATAAAGTGATGGAGCCATTTTAAATAGCTCCACTAAATAAAATATATATTTTAAAATTTTAAATATAATTTAAAAAAACATTTGAATATCTTTAAAAATAATTTAAAATGAAAATTTTAAAAAATAATATTTAAAAAATTTAAATATACATTTAAAATATTAAAACATATAATAAATTTGAAAGGTCATATCTTTAAAAATAATGTATTTTAAATGTTTTATAATATTAAAAAAATATTTAAATTTTAAAAAAATATTATAAAATATTTAAAATATTATAAAATCAATAATAAACAAATAAATAAAGCAAATAAAGGACAAATAAAAAAACTGAAAAAGTAAATAAAGAAAAACAAAATAAAGAAAACGAAAAAGGACAAAGAAATGAAAGAAAGAATAAAAAAAAGCAACGAATGAAAAGAAAAAATTCAGGCTGTTTGAATAGGTAATAGAATAGTCTAGGGTGTTGGAATCTGGGGGCGCTAAATTATTTGCTCCACTAAAAAAAGGTAAAATTGCTTAAAGCTCTTAATTTTAAAAACAATCACAATATTTCTTTAATATTTATACAAGTGGCATCATTTTATATGGCTCCACCAAAAAATTGATTTCTTTATGTAGATTATTGGTGTGACATGTTGGTGGTGCCAAACACTTTTGCTCCACCAATTTTTACTATAAATTTTGGATTATTTCCGTATTTTATCAAAAAACATAAGTTATTTAAGTAATCAATTATTTTTTTTTAGGTTAGTTTTATAAAAAAAAGCCGCTAAACTACCTATCCGAATTTGAAAAGGTATTTATTTTCCTTTTGCTGCCACTGTTGTTAGCAACTCTACCACTTTTAGTCCTTTATTATTGAATTTCTGCGTCACTGTTTGCTCCTACCTTAGTTTAGTTTTATTACTAATATAGTTTATTTACCCTTCATTAATTATTTATTTGTATGAAATTATATAATAAAAATTTGAAGACTAAATATACTCTAAAAAAAAAAATTTAAAATCAAAACAGTGGTTGAACTGGTCAGACTATTAGTTCGTATTATTAGATTAAATGAATCATTAGAAACATAAAAATAAAAATATTTTTAAAAGCAAAAAAATCGGATCAATTGATTTTTTAGTCTAGTTCTACAAGCCTGTACTAGTTCGCAAGTCAATCAATCTGATGCCTTTCTTCGGACTGGCACCTCAAATGGTTCGATCTGTTCAAACAACCATGACTTTAAATCTCTACACTTCATACATTTGAAATTAAGTACTCCAACATCTATTTTCAAGAATTTAATCTCTCAACTTTATGGAATTAAAAATTTGCTTTCAAATACATATAACCACATAATATTTAAATTGAAAAGTTAACAATTTGATTTAATTAATAAAATTATATAAATATAGAAACCAAATTAAGTTGGAAATTAAAGTATAAAGATTAGATCTCAAAATTAAGATATTAAAAGCACCAAAATTAGAAATTAACAAATTTTCATAAGATGGAAAGAAAAAAAAAACGTGTGTAGGTACTCTGTAAACATTGTTTGTGCCCATGGTAGGAGAGAGGATTCTGTCATTGTCCACCATCTAAATCAAAGGATGTTAATCCCTTCTCAATCCTCAAGCCTTAAAAAAAAAAAAAACAAAACACAGTACTTATCTTACTGTTATCAAACTCTCTACTTAATTTGATATCACACCAACTCTAACTTTTGAACCTAAACTAAAATCACAATAATAATAAGTATTCAAATCTTTTAATGTTTATTAAATAACTAAGAAATAAAACATAACCGATTATTCAAGATACTTTTTACATTTTTAAATTGTATCTTTTCTTTTCCTTTTAAAATTTACTTGTTCTTTTAAAAAATACACTAGATGTATCCAAGTAAATTAATATTATGAATTAACAGGCACAACTTAACTGATTTAAAATATAGATATACGAGTAATTATTTCTTCCTACAATTAATATAATATATTTTTGCACAACAAAATATCAATTCACTCCAAAATTACATGAATATTATTCTAAATAACTACCTGCTTTAAAAACATATATCCATTTTTTCTAAAACTTTTTTTTCTTTTCAAAATATAATATTCTAGTAAGGAAAAAGGTGAACTAATCCACACTAGTTAATATGAGGTCTATTTATAAAGATCATAATTAATGCATTCTTTACGTTCAAAAAATAATAATTAATGCCTTTTTAATTCAGTACAAAATAATATATTTAATATATAATAAAATAATTCGTAACTGATAATCAGATCCTTAATAAATACCATTACCATAATAATTTCTAGAAAAAAACTACAACACCATTGGCATGTAGAGTTAAAATAACAAGTATTTTTTTTTTACTCAAATTTTTTTTATATATTAAGATTGGACCAAAAATATCTATTCACTTAACTGAAAAAAAGTTAAAATTAAAATATCTGCCCCAATAATTACAACAAGATTTAATTTGATATGAACCAGCTTCTAACAGTGAAAAAACCAATACAGGAAAAGGAAAGGCAACTCCAGAATCATTACAAAACTTCCTAATCAGCAAAACAAAATGAAAACAAACAGTATTCCATAACAAATTTGCAGATTCAAGGGGCCAGCGTTATCAAGAGAAAGGTTTAAGACTTACTGTTAGCAGTTGACTTGAGCTCCGCAATGCAGCTTCGATCAGAGATATGCTGAAAAGATAGGCCCTTTCTGAATGTTCATCTTCCTTTGTGGAACCGTTCTTTTCAAAGTGAGAAAAATTATGCACCTTATTTTGGTTTGCAAAAATGTACCATCAAACCATGTAAGTCATGCCAACCTGCATGAGATGCGAATGGGGCACACTCAAATTTGCAATGCCCCTCCTGCAATTTTTTCTCAAGAAAGCATAGAAGTAATTGATAACTAGTTTCTTAATAAACCAGGAATCCTTTCTTGCCCTAATATCTCCATGACCAAGAAGATAAACAACTCCAGATTCCTTAGCTTTGCGTATGAACGACAGCTCCCTCTCTAAACCGTGCTCCGCATCAGAAATTGACGGATCTACAGGCACATCTGCCGTCACCTCCTCTGAGGTGCTTGCTTCAGAAATGGGATTATTACTAGAGCTCCCGAACTCAGCCAACAGTGGAACAGCAAGTGAGTAAACACTTCCATTGGGAGCTATGAGAACCCTTGAGAGAGAGGTATCCTCTTCATTATCAGTGTCTTCATCGCCATCACTTTCCAATTGCCTTTCCTGAGCTTCTCGACGAATGAACTTCTCAATACTCTCGATCAGCAGCTGCTCAAATGTCTGGTGATTTTCTTTACGGACATCCTTATAACCATACCTGAGAATGGAGAAAAGGATAAGGCTGAAGAAAAATGAAAAAAAGGAAGGAATTGCAAGCATGGTAATATATAATCTACTTTTCCGATTTTATTGCTAGTTTAATATTGACAACTTCCAGTCAAGGTGGCATTTTAACGAGGGATAAGTCTCAAATTTACACCTTAACTTTAATCATACGAAATGTGATACATAAACTTTGATTTGATGCAATTGTACATGTAAAATTTTGATTTTGGTTCAATCATACAAATAAAACTTTGATTTTGATTCAATATGAATTTAGAAAAATAAATATATCCATTTATTTTCATGTGGGATAATGCACTTGTTTATGTAATATGTAAACATAAAGTGATGTTACATCAATAACATAGTTAGTGGTTTGTAAAAAATTGAATAAAATCACAATTTTTATATACAATTGTACAAAATCAAAGTTCATGTATCACATTGCACATTGGACTAGAGTTCTCGTATAATTTTGAGATTTATCTCTTTTTTACCATGCAAGTTAGTTTCTATGATAAATATTGCACTTCAAAGATTGAACCTGAAATGAAGATAAATCCCAACTAACACAAAAAGGAACTGGGTTAGGCAAGATAACAGGTTTGGAGTTTCCAGCCAGAGCATCTTACCTGGCAATGCAACGAAAGATATGGTAACTCTTAGGGCAGACTCGCCTGAACAGGAATCTTTCACTCTGAGGCACCATAGGAACAGGGACATACTTTATGCAGACAAAGATGATCATGGAGTGGATTGCAGGGAGTGTAGTTAGAAAATGGCCAAATATAGCTGGTACTCCTTTTGCCAGCTCATTGTAAACCAAACCAATGCCAGGAGCTCTAATTGTCCCAAGATTGCAGCCCAATTCTCGCATCAAATCCATTGAGAGCTTTTGCTTCACTTCAGTTTCATACTTAAGCTTACTACCATAATTCCAGATATACATAATGAGAAACATTATCACAGCAAAAACCAAGATTATCCAACTTCCATCTGTCACACTCCATAAAACTGAGGAGAAAAAAGTCAGTTCCAAACCCAGGAAAAAGATCACAAAGCTCAGGACAATTACAATGTTTATCTGCCATATGAGCAGCATGACAATGGTGACTAAAATTGTTGTCATCATCATGACCCCCAGCTCTGCTATACCTGAGAAAAAAAACCAAAACCAGAATGATGAGAAAACTCGGATAAGATTGGCAGTTTGTTTCAGCTATCTTCCCAGTAAAACCAAAAAAATCTAGATTTTGAATTACATGACATCACAGATTCATTCAAGGATAAAGAAACTATACTGTCAGTGAAATCAATATATATACATATAGAGAGAGAGAGACTACGAGAAAATATTACCATATGCATTTCCAATCTCGGTAATGCTGGAGATAGAGCACACAACGATCAAGCAAACTACCAGCAAAAACCAGTTTATGACTGGGATATAGATCTGACCCATGAACTTTCTAGATGTATGAACGATTTTCAGGCGAGGGAAACAACCAAGAGCAGTTGATTGCTTTATGCATGAAAATGTGGCTGTTGTCATAGTTCGGCTGGCAATCAAAGCGGCAATATTAGCTATGAGGAAGATTGGCCAAAACATACCACCTATATGGAGCCAAAAAGTTCTCATTTAGAGGAAGGCAAGCAAGACAGTGTTCCGAATCAGAAAATAGGAATTCAACTATTTGGAGATCCACTACCCATTGATGATAAACTTACCTGGAATTGAATAAAAGAAAGGCTGCTCTTCACCACTAGGATTATTAATAAGGTAGGCAGCTTGACCCAGATAACCCAACAATAGGCAAGGCAATACGAGAAAAACAAATGTAAGCTGCAGACAACCAACTATCACACAAATCAAAAGAAGTAAACTAGCAATTTCATCAGTCATTATAATGTATTAAAGGATGTATGAAAACCAGAAGATTTGGTAACCAAGTTTTCTAGCTCCATTACCTGGATTGATTGCACCGAAAAATAGCAAAGATCTGCAAACATTGCTTCAGACCCTGAAACACAAACCATCAACAGCATAGAAAGATAAGATACAATGACCATTAATGCTTTACTTCAAATTCATCAAAGTTGAATCAAATGCATAACTTTTAACTTAACTGGGCTAACACCTAAAGAGTTACATTCCACTGCAGCAAATTAAGCATTAGGAGATGCAACAAAAATGTACAGGGCAATGTGAGATGATAACTTGAAAGAAAACTTATTCAAAGCTATTATTGTGCAGGAGAAATATGTTGCACTACAACACTCTTGGAAATTATATTTAAGATATGAATGAAATATAAATAAAATGATAGCTATCTTTTATTAATGTGTTACCTGTTGCACATAAGAGACAACCGCCAAGAGCATACCAAGCTTTAACTGAGTTCCTCTTGAAGTATAAATAGATGTGAACAGGATTAAATGCCTTCAAGACACTGGTGTCATACTTAAGAAGATTGTAAATTCCAATGCCTGCTAGAGAACAAAACCATATGAACAAAGCAGGGCCAACAGCAAGTCCCACTTTACTTGTTCCAAACTTCTGTACACTGAACAAAATCACAAGAAAGGCAACTGATATCATCACCACTTCATCTGCATATAAAGAAAAGAGTAAAGTTAACTCAAAAAGCTAGCAATTCAGTTGTAATAATATTGCAAAAATCATAAAGGAAAAATAAACTCTTAAAATTTAAAGGCAGGCAAGCAGGCAAAAGAAAAAGGGATAGACATGGGGCTCCATCATAACATGTTAATAGATCCATGCAGAATGTAGGATCTAACCCAACTTATAAACTACAGTCTAGCAAAAGTTAAATCATTGTCACAAATAGCACAAAAACAATTCTAGACCAAGGATCACTCAATAACCTAAGAGACCTACAACCTAGTCAACTGCAACATGGTCTGATATTATATACAAAGAACAAGTAAATTTTAAACATGTGAATTAAGTTTTGCAAAATATTCCTTACCAACATGGTAAACTAAGAAACAAAAGCAACCTATCTGAGAGAATTAGCTAACAAACAGCATAAAATCAATGGATAGAAAATTGGATTGGATTTGAATGATGGGGGCTCTGATCAAATGCAAAAGAGATTATATTATTAATATGTTATTTTAGTATTAAGTAAATATTAACTTTAAAGGTTTGAAACTCACTGCTTAAAATAATTTGAGTAATAAAACAATAAAATAAATATAAAACCAGTTTAAAACTGAATTAATCCAGGTTTTGTCTGCTCAATTGGATTTTAAGTGGTTTGAGAAAACCAGGTTTACAGCATATTACAGGATTAGATGGGCTACAAATTCAACAGGTCTGACCAGCCAATCCTATTTGATTTTTTATTAAATAGTGCAAGCAGAGTAATAATGATCTCTTAATGTTGATAACAGCAGGGAATTCCACCTACCTTGCTCAATTGCATCAACGCCAACCTTTAAACCACCAACAGCTGACATCACTACATCAGAAAAAATAAAAAAATTTAAACATAAGTTATCACATAAATGTCAATATGCAAAAGCAGTATAGCAATGCTCTACTCATTCGTACCACAATTATTAAAAAATCAAGAGAATAGCATATGGAAACCTGACATTGCCGGTGTGACAACCCCATCAGCTATCACCATAGAAGTGCCGGCAAGCACTAACACCAGAAGAAGTTTTTTCAGAGTCAATGAAGTCTCTAGTCTCTCCTTTATTTTAAGTGATCTCTCAAGTTCAGCAGATGGCACCTTTAGCCTGAAGCTTGATATGCGAGCATCTGATGGTAGCTGATTTGGGAGAAGGCTGACCTTAGCATGCCGACAAATCAATGAGTACAATGCGAAAGTACCACCTTCAAGAAACCAAATGGAAAAGTTATGAAGCAATTAAGATGGAATATATATTCTACACATGTTTAAGGCCTGCATAAAAGCTTATAAATACTGTCTTAATTGGGAAAATCCAGCATACCTTCACCATCATCATTTGCCCAAAGAACCACAAGGACATATTTGATTAGGGGGATCAAGATTAAGGTGTATAGAACAAGTGACAATGCTCCAATAACATCTTCATTCCCATTGATAGGTGCCTTGCTAAACATCACACTGAAGGTATATAATGGACTTGTTCCAACATCACCAAATACAACTCCAAGTGTCTGAAAGGCAAGTACTATTTTCCTCCCCATACCAAAGTCCTTAGATCAAAATTAAGTGAACATATAAACACGAGAATAAAAACAAATGTACCATGGAATAAATTTAATAAAAATTTATCTTATTTCCAGTACCATGGTTATCATAGATAGCTATAAGAAAGTTTTTCACTTGATCCAACAAACATCACAAGACACAAGTTTTTCACTTGATCCAACAAACATCACAAGAAACAAGCTTTTTTATTTGCAACAAGAAAAGTACAATCTTTCAGTAAAATAAAGGTCATCAAAAACCATTAAAAGTCATATAGTCATCGTAATGCTACAAAACAACCTCCCTGCTAGTTAAGGCACCATTAATTTTAGAGTGTCCCATCCTTTGGGATTATAATTCAAGAGAATTTACCAGCATCCCTCATAATCTTGTGATAGAATCTGGACTTGTCATAAAAGTTTAAACATTCAAGTGTAATCATAAATACTGTCCACATGGACAGTGATGGGATGGAATCTAGACTTGCTACCAGTTAGAGTGATAGAACAATCTCGCACTCAATGTAACAGTGCAAGAAAGGTAGAATTCAACAGGAATGTCAAAAGTAACAAAATTATACCTTGAGTTTATCATGTGTAGCTTTTCTAAAAAATAAAACCAAACCAATAATAAAACAATGCTAAGCAGTCCAGACAACAGAATGGCAGATGTTGGAAGGACTGAAGGAAGTATGTACTGTTTCCAAAACAAAGTCACAGTTGCCTCGCAAACTCTATTTATTAATTATCTTGAAAAGCATACTAAGGTTAGGCTCAAATTCAGAGCAAATAACTCAGCCTGAATTAATGCAATATATAGAAATACAGCCATAACTTACCTCAGTCAGGATTTCTGTCCAAAATAGGCTGTAATTTTATTACCTTAAATTATATATTTAACAACTGAGATCACTAAATACTCATAATGTCAAGGTTTTCATTTCATTCATTCATTAACCTAGACTAAAACCATAATTCTTTCTGCCAACATACTATTGAAGCTCGACTTACCAAATAAGAAATTATTAACTTCCCGTACAACCAAACAAATTAAAAAAATAAGTACTCCTCAAAGATACCAAAGTAAACCCCAACTGAATTCCAAATTCTCAAATTACAGTAAGCCAATAGTTTTATTAGATTAGCACAATAAACGCGTGTCAAGCAAGTAAATCTGAAAACGAAACGACAATGTACCTCATAATCACTTCTTGGTGCACCGGGGACTTCGAGAGCTTCAACATCGAAGGAATCGATGCGTGGTCCAGTGCGAATCAAGCGCTGATCCTGAGTATCCTCGTCATCGGAATCTACTCCAGCAAGATGCGGCGCATCGTCATAGTCGTCGTCATCTTCCTCGTCATCGATCTCAGAATCGTCCTCATCTTGGAACACCCAACGAGATTCTAAAGAGTCCATCGAAGATAATCCAGCGCCATTGATCTCTCCTCTCCTCGAAGATGAACTTCCGCCGCTGCCGGCGCCGACCTCGGCCATGAGCAAAAAGGTAAAAAAAACAAGAGGTTGAGGCAATAAAACAACTAATAGGAAAAGCAGAGGAAGGTTTAGCGGAGAGAGGATCAGGAGATTTTAGGGTTTCGCATTTTGATCTTCGTTTTGATATGAATTTGCGTTTTTCCTCTAATTGGAAAAAAAATGGGGATGATGCTTGAAGATCACGCGGTGAACGGAAATGGAAAACGCTGTGTTTCAACTTTCAAGCGTGCTTGATTTTTTAACTACTTCCAGTTCATTTTAACTATAAACCAGAAATAAAGGAGTAGGATAAAGGAGGGACTTGAATTACACGCGCTTGAGGAACTATTCGTCCCCACGGTGTTAGCCTATGACTGTGAGGATCTGGCTTTTGACGTACGCGCGGCTTTTTGCGGA
Source organism: Gossypium australe (assembly GCA_005393395.2). Taxonomy (NCBI): domain Eukaryota; kingdom Viridiplantae; phylum Streptophyta; class Magnoliopsida; order Malvales; family Malvaceae; genus Gossypium; species Gossypium australe. The sequence goes on from CM016625.1 coordinate 124,025,332, forward strand.
CAGCTCTTTGAACGAATTTGATGTTGTCACGTTAAAAAAAATAGAAATAAAAGAAAATTAATCAAATTTATGTAAGAAGTATATTCATGAAAATTTATGTAAGAAAATTAAATTAGAATTTTTTATATACAACTTAAATTAAAAAAACTAAGCTTTTTAGAACTAAATATAGTTATTAATTTAAAATAAGAATTATAATTCAATATACTCACTCAACTTGTTATGATTTTATCTATTTAAATTTTATATTTAATAATGATAATTTCATTTTTATTTTAGAGCTTATATCAAACATAATTAAATGCATAAAAATACAACTGATAATGTTTTAAATTTTAAATTGATAATTGAAAATAAAATGATACTGTTAATTATATTAATTATCATATAATAATTAATAATATATGTAATTAGTTTATATACTCATGCTATGCATAGGATAATAATATTTGCCAATATAATTATTTTTAAAAAAATAATTTAAAAATAAAAATTGATAATAAATATTAGTAGCAAATAAAATATATGTTTTATTATAAAGTTTAAAAATATTATATTAAAATATTACAATAAATAGAGGGCTTAATATAAGATTTGGTACCTAAACATGGCACTTTTTTCTTAATTCAGTATCTGAACTTTTTTTAATGCAATTTAGTACTTAAATTTGTCAACCGTTACTCAAATTACCGCTAACGGTGTTAATATTTTTTATGAGGTACCACACGTAACTAATGTATGGCTGACACATGGTATATGACATCATCAAAATTTTAGGCATAGAAAATACGTAAAAAGTTTAATTGTAATTTCTTAATTAAAAATTAATTTCCTTTTAAATCTTCTTTGCTCTGTTCCTGTTACACGACAACGAGTTTCAAATCCTTTAATCTATATGTCTATTATAGTTTTAAAAAATATAGTGAGAAAAGAAAAACAACAGTGCTCGAGAATGACGAAATAGAGAAAGAAAAAGAAAAAAATAAATAAATAAAGAAAAACCTCAACCGATTTGATATCTGCTTTGGATTAATCTCCGTATATTCTGAGAAACGTACTTTTTTATTCCTTCTTTTTCCAAAAAAAAAAAGAAAAATACCCCAAATACATTGTTCTTCAACGGCTTTATAGCCGAATATCAATAATAAAATACAATTCTTTTTTTTTGCTCGTGGTGTTGCTATTGTTTTGTCCTTTTTTGCAGGTCGTGGCTGACAAAGGGAAATGGAGGAGCGGTGGTGGCCGACAGAGGCAGGTTCGGCAGTAGTGGAGGCTAGCAGGGGATGCGGCGCTAGGGCTAGGAAAAAGAAATTAGGGTTTCTTTTTTAGTTTAGGTTCCTGTATTGGGTTTTTTGGTCGTGGGCCTTTATTGGGTTGGGTTTCTTTTTTTTTTTTGTTTTAGTTCGGGGCCCGGACAAATTTGGGCTTATACAAATCTATTTTGAGGAATTCTTTACAAAACTTAATTTGTATTTTATCTTGAGTGAGTCTAATGATTTTTTTTCATTTGAAAATCTCTTTTTTTTATAAACCCTTTTTTTAATTTTTATTTATGATTTTTCTTGTTAACCATTAAAGGAATAAATTGTGTTTTGCTTTCAAATATCAAGTTTTATTTATTTAGAGTTGGGGCTACTAGGATTTTGTTATTGTGTAAATATGGGGGAGTAAATATAAGCTTATTCATGTGTTGAGGACACATTGTGGTGCCAATGATAAAGCATTTGATTGGGTCTGATTAGGAGCAAGTTGGTGTTGCAAAAATTGGGGTTTCTTTGTCGCAGGAATTGGTGTTGTGAAAACTAGGGTCTCTTTGTACATCGGTCTCCTTGTTCTTTCTATAAGTGGGTAGATTTACAAGAATGTGATAGCAGAAGGAAATATAATGTGAGTAGATTTAAAAAATTGTTATTTTTTAACATTGACATTTGTGTTTTTGCTCTCTTGTGTACCTATTGTTGCATCAATGTTAATTTCCTTCATTTTACTAGCTTTCACTTTGAAACTCAAGCTTTATAAAAAAAATATAATAATAACATCGGTAGAATTAAAATTATATAATAAACCATAAATAAAACTTAAAAGGCAAATCACTTACATTCAAAACTTGCATGCTTGTTCTAACATCTGTGTACAAACCAATGCCTTGCAAGATTTGTTTTCCCCTTCTTCCAAGTCGACCAAAATTTGGCTTGGAAGTTAAAGGTGGTATTGATGGACCACCAATTGTAAAGGTTGAAGGTGTTTTTGAAACATCATAATAATTAGTAAAAATTCCTTCACCTTATAAAAATCTTAAAGTTATTCATTTTATATAAAAATTCATAGTATTTATAATAAGAAGTTTACATTAATTATTGCTTGTGATGGTGGAGTTGTAATAATAGGTGCTCTTGTATCAAGGTTTACTACATCCCTTAATCTAGGTTGGTAGAAAATTTCATTATCCTACAAAAGTATAACAAATGTAAGTTAAATATCTTAGAACTAAAAAATTTGAAATATTAATACATGAATGATTACATGATTTGAAGTGCCACTAGTAGGGATTGAAGTGTTGTTGATAAAGGTTGGACCATTGCTTATATGTGTCAGAGAGCCATTGGTAGGTGCTAAAGTGCCCTGCAACTAGGGGTGTGCAAAATTCGGGTAAAACTAAAAAAATTCGGTTAATCGATCAGTTAACCAAATTTTTTCGGTCGGGGGTCTGTTAATTATTTTGTGATTCTTCGGTTAACGGTTAATTCGGTTCGAAACCAGTCAGTTAACCGAATTTTTTCGGTTTAACCGAAAAAATTAATAAGTACAATTATAATATATAAATAGGCTCACTATTCACCTAAACCCAATCCCTAAACCCAATCCAAACCGAAATATCTAACCCAACCCGATTACCCAATCCAACCCAATCATAAAAATTACAAATGATTTAATAAATAAAAATAAAATTCTAAAACTAAAACTAAAATTATGTAATCTTTTTAATTATGTAGTGATTCATTTCGAGTAATTCGGTTAATTTGGGTAATTCGGTTAATTCGGTTAATTTTTAACCAAAAATAAAAAACATATAATTTTCGGTTAATTCGGTTAACCGACCGAATTAACCGAAAAAATTTTGGATCGGTTAATTTTTTTGAAAAAATTTCAGTTCGGTTAACGATTAAAAATTTTGAAAGGTTGGTTAATTCGGTTAATGTTATTTCGGGTCGATTAATCGACTGAACACCCGTACCTGCAACAATACCAACCATATAAATTTATATAAATACATGAATGACTAGAATTGAATAGGAAAAATAAATCAAGAAACATTCTCACAACTCTTTGCATTGTGTTCGATCTTGAAACACTTTTGGCATCGCATTTTCCTTCATTTCCTTAATAATCAAGTGCCACAACTTCATTCACCCGCCTCCTTCACTCTACATCTCTTGGGTCTTCCGGGCATCTTTCTTGGGATAGGTGAATCAATTGATTTCATGTTTGTTGTTGTCCAAAATCTTTCACTTGGTAGATAAGGCAATACACACATATATATATATATATATATATATATGTATATATATTTGTGGTATATCCAGCAAAAACATAATTTGCATTATCCTTTTACTTTCACAATATGGCAACAATGGAATTAGAGCATGAGATATCAATGAGATCCCAAGCCTTACAAGTGCATTTTCATGTAACAAGGTCAACCACATAAACATCATCTCCACAGACCACTTCAAATCATTTGGATCCATTCCATCTTACATGATAAAATGTACTAAGTTCCTTGTTTCTCTCTAATTTCTCACATATCTTAGGACAAAAAAGATTATTACATTTAGCACATCTAGCCATATTATTCACTATCCTACCCATTACATATTGCCTTACTTCCTCAAATAATGAAATAATGGTCATAAATCTAGCCCATACTACGACTAAATCAAAGACTTCAGTAAATTTGTTATCTGCCACATCAGAGTGACATCTAGTTTGGAAGAATGCTCAACAATAGTGTTCCATTTTATAACTTTGAAGACTTAATATGGCTTCATGCTTAATTCACCTCCCTTCTGTATATTATTCTAATATTCAACCTTAGTTGTTGATTTACAACAAGCCTAGAACGCATGTTGAAAGTCACCACAAGTGTGCTCCTTCCTCCAATTAGCGTAACAATGACTTGCACAAAATTGATGCTCCACTCGTGGCAACACGCATGCATTCTCTTGTTCCAAACCCTTACAAAAAAGAAACATTAAACTTATTCGCACAAATATGGTTAAATTTGCATGAAAACCAACTAAATAAAAATTAAAGAAAAGATATTAACCTTTTTCATATCACTCATTATGATGAATGTTGGAAAAAATCCTGTTCAAAAATGGTTTTCTTACATAGCGGAAAATAAAAATTTTGAAAATCAAGACAGTTTGTGATATTTATTACATGGAGAAGAGGTGAAACCCAAGTTGAATTGTAAAAGTCTATTTCAAGTAGAAAAACGAACTCCTAATCTAACTAGGAGTATAGGGGGTGGCAACCCTAGTTAATTATACTAGGGTTTGTCATCTCTAGCATTATCATGAGGGGCTTTTGGGCCTATACTATATCGGATCCGATTACAAGTATTTACTGAACATTTAACCTAGTATTTTATAATTTAATCCAACCCAATATTTTTTTTTCTATTTTCCCAAAATAAACATCTTAATTTAATTTAAATAAATTAATTTTACAATTAAATAATTTTCTCAATCCAATTCTAATTCCGTTAAAATCATGACGACTTTACTGTAAAAGAATCTACGAGAAAATATATTAAATATTTATACATTCAACGGATTCACAATGACCAAATGATTAATTCCCATTTTCGAACTTTATTTAATTTCGAAAACCATAAATTCATTTCCAGGTCATTTTCATTTTTATTTTGGAGAAAACTACATTCATTTCTAAATGTTTCTCATTTCTCCATTTTTACCATTTCTATCCATTTTTGTCTATCTGATTCAACATGCAATTCATTTATGGTTTCAACAAGCTAACAGAGGGATCGATTTGGCATATGCGATTAGGGCTCAAATGATTTATAATTAAGTTCCAATTGTTTTCCTATTAATTATAAACTTATTTAGTCACTAAGTCATTCCACTATAGTATCGTGATTGAGCTCTCCCCAACGACACACCATTACGAAAGCAACTTGACCAGTGCTCGCCCAATGACCTTGTCATAAGTGTGTTACCCTAATGTGATAACTTTAATGTCTTTGGAATAGATCTGTTCTCCCAATATAATCCTATTTTATCTCATGGTAACCATTACATCTTTCTTCATGAAAATTCAATTACTATCAAATAGTAATCAAGTCATTCATCACAAAGACAAATGACGCATTACTATCAAATAGTAATCAAGTCATTCATCAGAAAGACGAACGACGCATGGCCACGTTTACTTTTCATCAACCTTTTAATGCAAATGAGATGATATCATTTACCCATGTCTTGAGCTATGAATTCCACTATTGTGAATGATGTTATATATTGTAGAAGTCGTATACCCAACGCAGATCTGATTGCAAATTTTCAAGGAATCACCCCCATGTTTCCTTATTCTCTAACTCAACAACAACCCATGCAATAAGGTATATTTGATCATTCCCATCTTTTCCCACAACTGACAAAATCTTACATTTGTAAAACCTTTTCAAGAAACATCCATCTAAACATATAACAAGCCTACAAAATTGCTTAAACCCATTTTTCAAGGTTGTAAAACATACATACATTCTCTTAAATTTTGGATGTGATTAATAGTAGGTCACTCAACCATTAGCTTTATATTGGCAGTTAGGTTTATCTTTCTTAGAATAAAAGCGTAATCATACAAATGGCTAAACTCAAACTTCACTCTACCTTTAATTTGTTCTAAGGCACATGCCCTAGATCTACCATATACACTTATTTGCAAGTCCACCTTCAACTCCTTTTTTTTGCAAGCCTTTGCATCTAAACTAGCTTTAACTAAGGTAACACTCTCAACTTGCTAAGAAACTGCCTTCCAACTAGCTGACTCAACTATTTCAAAATGTTACAAAACATTGGTGTTCATTCACAAAGGTCTGAATCTTGAAAAATCCATTAGTATTATCCTTAGCAACATATATAAGAAAAAGACAACCAACACATTTACACTTATCTCTTGTCCTAAACTTTTCGTTCCTAATGTACTTAATATCAAATCTTTTAGCTATAGCATAAGCGGCTAAAGCATTCTTGAACTGAGTGTTATTAGTAAAACTCATTCCAAGCTGGAATCTAGGTATTGTGGCTGATGTATTAAATAAGACACTTTTCCATTTCTTACAAGCTAACTCACTATCTGAATCAGTTTCATAACTACCCAAATTAGAAGACCCCAAATACTCAATGTCATATCTATTAGACCTACCAGAATATGCTTCTACGTCATTTACTTTTCTACCATTTGTTTTGTTCCTCTCAAATTCACTAGTGAGGTCTTCAAATTTAGTTTAAGTTAAAGGCCAATCTTCTCATCAATATATTGTGGTCGTCTCATTACTACGTCGTCTCTTCCTCGTCCTGACGCCAACTCGTAAATACAAGACACACTCCACAAATCTCCATCTTGACTCATATTTTCTCATACCTCTTTTTTGAGCCTGTCACAGGCTTATCTAAACCTTTGTAAGATATTCACCACATCCAAACCGACGTTTAAACTTGAAAACTGAAAGACTCTTAATTGGAGATCCATTGCCTAACCTGAAAGAGTCAAATTTCTTAAGCTGACGTCAAGTCCACTTAGACTCCATAATTGTCGAGGGACATAATGTTTCATTGGTCATCGTTGATCCTTGCAGAACGTAAAGATTGTTAATATTTATACCTTTCATCAAAACGAGAGCCCCGTCGATGTTAATTCTACAACCTATCAAGTCCAAATTTCCCAAAGAGATGAGATTTCTTTTTAAATCAGGCACATATCTAACATCTAATAATGTCCTAATTGTCTTATCGTGCATCAAAATTTGAATGATACTAACATCGATTACCTTGCAGGGTGAGTCATTCCCCATACACACAACTCCACCTTCAATTGAACTACATGTAGAGAACCAGTCCCTATTAGGACACATGTGAAAAGAACACCCCGAATCTAGGATCCACTCGGACATAAGCTTGAAGCTTTCGCTCATCGACACCAACAAGAAATCATCTCCCTTGTCGTTAGCCAAATTAGCATTAGCTAATTCTTTCTTGTTGCCCTTAGCAACCCTCTTATTTTGGAGTTTGTAACAATCTACCTTAACGTGACCTAACTTCTTATTGTAGCGACATCTCTTGTCTCGATCCATGATGCTACCAAAACCGAGGTTTGCATATCTGACTTGCTATCTGAACCAAACTCATTGTCGAGATTGTTTTTGCTCAACAAGTGACCATTCACTTCCTCGAATGAGAGTTTATCTTTTCCATAAATCAGGGTCTCCCTAAAAGACTTGTATGAAAGGGGTAATGAGTATAATAATAGCATAACCTGATTTTCATCATCAATCTGAACATTAACATCCTTTAAATCATTCAAGAGAGAAACAAACTCACTGATATGAGCCTTAATAGAGTCATCTTGTTTTATACGGAATGTGAACAATTATTACTTCAGCACCAGATAATTAACTAGATACTTTATCATATATAGAGATTCTAACTTTCTCAATAAGCTTGTTGTTGTTTTCTCTAAAAGTACCTTTTGCAACACATCGTTCATGAGGCATAACTGAATTGCAAATAGGCCTTCTCTGTAACACTCCCAACTCTTATTTGTCGCCGGAATAGGGTTACGGAGCATTACTAGACTTTACGAATTAATTTCGAATATTTCATTACCTTTATTATACAAATTAAAAATCAATCATAAATCATTAATATTGTCCCTTAAATGGGTCATGGAGGCCCAAAATACACATTAAAAGTGAATCGGATCTAAATTGAATACTCAAGGAAATTTTCCCAAAATCTTAAAATTTTTCTTAAGAGTAGGGGACACACGTCCGTGTGGCTCACACGGCCAAGAGACACGCCCGTGTCTTAGGCTGTGTGGGCATTCGATGTAAGGCACACGACTGTGTCCCAACCCGAGTCCAAATTAGAGTAGCTACTGACTTGGATCACATGGCCAACCACATGCCCGTGTGTGAAGTGCAGGGTCACAAGCCGAGTTACACGCCCGTGTGCTAGGCCGTGTGCAAAAACCTGGGCATTCTGTTTTGAAATTTCAAGGTGCAAGGGACACATGGGCATGGACACATGGCTAGACCACATGCCCATATGCCAAACTATGTGTCACACACGGCTGGGACATTAGCCCATGTCTCTGCCTGTGTGGACAAAAATAGGCCATTTTAAGGCCACTTTTCTCGCCCTTTTTAATATCAACCTGCACACAACATAGAAATACACTAATATATCCCAACCAAGCAACCAATTCCAACCAAAATCATGTATTAAACATAATATGTCATTGCACAACTCATTTACATAAACTTACCAAAATAACTCCATTCATTAATTTACTAATATCTACTACTAAATTCTTACAAACAAATATATATATATATATATGCATCATTCACATTTATAATTCAAATTTAACTATTTTCTATTCAACCCTAAACATGCCATATAAACCATAGGATTGTATTACAAAATCTATCGAAGAAATCTGGATAGTGTGTCCCGATGTGTTGACCCGACCCTCCAATCTCATGTTAATCTACAAGAGACATTAACAACACGAGTAAGCTTAATGAAGCTTAGTAAGTTCATTGGTTTAAAGTTAAATATTACCGAACATACTATAACAAATCATAAATCATGCAATTCACTAACACTTCCTGCCATTCATAATTTCAAATGATGAATTCACTTAATTGAGCTCAATATCAATAACTACTTAAATTCTATCACTTTAATCCATATGGCACTTACCAATCTTTGTCAAATTAGAGAACGTCTTACGGAATTGAGTACATCGTATTCTTGATGCCATAGTCCAATTATGGTCTTACACATATATTGCCATGACCCTGCTATGGTCTTACGCTCGTAATGCCATAACCCAGTTATGGTATTATCTTCAAGATGCCATAGCCCAGCTATGGTCTTATATATATATATATATACTGCCATGGTTCAACCATGGTTTTACGTTCACGGTGCCATAACCCAGTTATGGTCTTTTCACTAAAATGCCATAGCCCAGCTATGGTCTTACATTTAAACATTTCCATTGTCCAACCATGGTCTTATCCGTCAATTTGTCTTGTTTCACGGAATGATCGTACTCAATCCTACGTTCTACTCAATTTGAACATTCAATTCAAATTTCATATTTCTACAATAATAATAATTTCATAGAAAAGATATGAAATAAAACATTATATCATTCCTAAATTTAACAATTAATCATGAAAGTTCAATCATATGAACTTACCTGGGGTAGATTGTAGAAGTTGTAGAAATACAGAGACTAATGTGCTATTTTCTCTTTTCCGTGTTTATCTTCAGGTTCTTGATCTATAATATAAAATTATTCATTCATTAGTATCTAATTCAATTCTAATTCACTTCACAATTTATGCCCTTCAATTTTCAAAATTACACATTTACCCCAACTTTTACAGTTTTTACAATTTAGTCCCTGATTAATTAACCCATCAATGGAGCTAATTTTTTTCAATTAACACTTTACCTAAGTATTATAGGCTATTTCACAGCATTTTACATTCAAAATTTCAATACCAAACTCTAACTTTAAATGTTTTCACAATTAGGTCCTAAAATTAATTTCTATTGAAATTACTTAATAAAATCATCATATAATAAAATTAAAACTTAAAATCCATGTTAATTCATCATAAACTTCCAGCACTTATTCATGGTAACTTTCACAATCACTCATGGAATCAAAAACTAATGATTTAAATAGTTGGACCTAGTTGTAAAAGTCTCAAAAACATAAAAATTTGAAAGAAAAAGCAAGAATTTAACTCACTTGTAGCAAAAATATGATAAACCAGCTTAGAAGGACTCTTCAATGACTGTTTTTGGCTGGAGAATAATGAAGATTTGTCTAGAATTTCAATTTAGTCTCTTATTTTATTTTTACCGTAATTCCCAAATGACCATTTTGCCCCTAAATCATATAATCTCAAGATTTTTTTTTGCTTATGAAGTTTCAGCTATCTTATTTGGGATAATTTTCTCTTTAAGTCCTCCCCTATTTGTCACTTAAACTATTTAATCACTTTAGTAAATTTTGCACTTTTTTCAGTTTAGTCCTTTTTAATTAATTAACAATTAAAATGTTAAAATTTTCTAATGAAACTTTAATATTAATTCACTAATACTCCGTAAATATTTATAAAAATATTTATGACTCGTTTTATGAAATCGAGGTCTCAGTACCTCATTTTCGACTCAATTTACCTAATAAATTCTTTTAATTCACAAAATTCACCAATTCAAGTATATTTCTAAAATCATATTTGACTCATTAATATTAATTTATTAAATTTTCAAACTCACTCGTCGGATTTAGTGATCTCAAATCACTGCTTCCGACACCACTAAAAATTTGGTTGTTATATTCTAATCTAGCTCATTCCATTTTGATTGATCTAGGTTTCCAGGCTTTTTCCTGATAATGACATTTTTCAAGCTGTTTTGAACTAGAATTGTCGTCATTTGAACTTGCCACAGACTAAAATTTACGATTTCGTCAAACTTCTCAATATCAAACCTTGTTGCTGCCATCTTTGAATGGGTTGAATATGAAAATTGAACTAGCTCTGATACCAGTGTGTTGGGGATTGACCCGTATAAATAATGGGAAAATAAAAGTAAAAGTAGAGAAGATCAAACACAAATATTTGCATTGAAAAATTCCTCTTAATAAGAGGACAAAAAACCATGGGCAAATAAGACTTAACTAAATGAGCAAAAACCGAAAGAGTACAAGATATAGATAATCTCAACAAACAATCCTAAATTCCGAAAGAACAAAGCACTTTGGCTAAATCTCGAAAGAAAAAAACACTTTGGTTAAAACCCGAAATTTCTCAAAACTCATAAAACTCTTTCAATCTAAAAAATGATGAAGAAAATTATTCTAGGTTACAACAGCCCCTTTTATAGGCTAAATTCGTAGATTAAATATGACTAAAATAACCTAGACTAATCATATTTTAACTGGGAAACAACAGTACTAGAGTTTAATTAGGAGAAGAAAACCCGGTTGAATTGGGGAACACATCGCAACATCTCATGCTCTTTGTCAGGACACCGTTCTTCACGTTGTTAGGACGTGGCCAATCTTCTCGTTGAGACGTCGTGGTCGTCTTGTTGCGACATCATCTCTTCCTTATCTTAACATCAGCTTGTAAATACGAGGCACACTTCGCAAAAGTGTTAATAGGGATAATTTTTGTATTTAATGTAATTGATAAGATGATCATAGTATTTAAAATTGTTTTTATATTATATTAATATTAAAAATGTAATTATTAATTATTAAAGGTATTTACTTAATAAGAACATAATTGCCATTTGCTATTTTTAGTTTTTAAAACAAACCATTAAAATTAATAGGATATAATGACCATTTACTATTAAAATTAATATTTTCTTTTCTCAAAAGGAAAACTTTGTTCCAAGTTGTTTAAGAATAATGGCGATGTTGAGTTTCTCGGTCCTTTAACTTAGGATTGGTCAATTCTATTTCTTGATGGGGGGTAAGGAAGGGATATAACTCAGCGATAGAGTGTCACATTGACTTGATGGATGTCACCAGTTCGAGCCAAATTATCCTTAAACCTAATGTGAGTTTTTCTATTTTGCCATATTGTTATCAAAACTTTTTATTATTACTAGCCCATCAATTGGAAAATCTGTCAACAATGCTACATCTTCCGCTATTATTGTTGCTTGGCCGTATGAGAGATGAAATGTACAGTTCTCAGGTGTCTATCGTTTAATCAAAGTGAATAAATTCCAATATGGAAGTAAAACTCTCAATTTGACTAACATGATAGAAACCAACATCTCTTAGATGATAAAAGATTTTGTAGTCATTGCTTTATTTTCAAATCGACACCAATACACTAAAGATGCCTCCATTATTACTGCATTTTCAGCAATATATCCTTCTCTAATCTCAACAAAGAGGTGGCCATTATAGAACTTTGAAATTCGAATATAGAAAATCTTTAGTATGTAAGATAATATAGAATATATAAGATGAATTATTTTTTGTGAATAATAAACAAAGAGGGTTTTTAATAGAACCTCCACACTTATAAGTCACAAGGTCGTTTTAAATTTCTAAAATTCTGTCTCTCTTTTTAAATGTTATTTAAAGATTAGATTTCGTTACGGTTCTTAAAAAAGATCTTAATACCTATGTACATCTACTTAAAATTTCATGCTTTTTATTTTAAATCACGTTTTAAGGCTTAGGTTTCGTTAATATTTTTAACGAAACTTCGACACCATTTTCTCTAATTAAAAAGAAACAACCCTAACTTTTATGGTTTTTAAATTTTACATAATTGTGGTTTCGATGCTAAAGGATTAAGGAAGTATATTCAATGTCCAAAATTTGTTCATTGATTAGTTCTTTATCTCAAAGCAAAGTTTTTTTTTAAAAAATACACTTTCTAACATATTAGGACAAGATACATTTTTTTTTTTTGTGTGTGTTTAAGAAGGTGTTTTTAAGAAAAATTGTCTATATACATACAAGGAATGCCTTAAGGGCTTCTCTCCATGACACTTCTACAACTCTTCTACTTTTCTCATTTTTAGCTATAAATAATGGTCAAATTTAAGTTTTGATCCCTTTAGTATGCTCATATATTGGATTTAGTCTTTATATTCTAATTTAACACAACTTTGTCATCTAATCTTACATTGACATTAGTTAATTCAAGTTGTTAACATCTTTCATCGTTCGAGTTAAAATGATGACATGATTTTTTTTAAAGCACATTTCTAACACACACACACACACACAAAAAAAAAAAAAATTCGAGCATGATAAGTTTGAATGAGTATCTTTAAGAAAAAGAATTGACTTCAACATCTTAACCGAACTAATTAAGGGTATCAACTATTTGGACTAACTAATTATATTATAAAATTACAAGAATCAATTTAAATCAAATTAAAGTATAGATATTAAATCCTAAATTTAAACATACTAGTAGGACCATAACCATAATTTGACCTAGGACAAACATTTGTCATTTGGTTTAATAAAAGGTTTCATATATATATATTTTTAACTTCAATACTTGAATTTTAAAATCTAAAAAAGTAAATGAATTTAGCGTGGGTAACCGTACCAGTATAGATAATATGTTGCTTTCATTTTTCTATTTCTGTCTACATTAGGGGATAGTGATTAAATTTTAATTTTGGCTCCTATAATATATTGAAATTGGAGATTTAATTTATATAATTTAATTTTTGATATAATTTGGTCTTCTGTTACTTAATCTAAATAATTAATATAATTATTTCGATTAAAATGCTTATGTCAATTTTTTTTAATCTTAAAAACACTGTTCCAACAAAAAAATATTTTATTATGATGAGTTGGAATAAGTATTTTAAATAAAGATTCGCATAAGCATTTTCAATGCTATTTTTTATTATATTGTTATCAAATGAATATTTTTTTAATCAAAATATCATACTAGGGGATTTAATATAAAAATTTTAACAGTAGTGACAACTGAATTTAAATTTTTAAATTTAAAAAAAATTAAAGGATTAAATTCTTAAAAATAAAGCTACATAAACTAAATTCTAAATATAAAAGGTTAAAATATGATGTTAGTCGTTGTACTTTTGTAGAATTTAAAATTTAATCCTATACTTTAAAACTTAAAAATTGAAACGGTATATTTTTTAAAATTTAAAAATCATATTCCGATCATTATTGTTGTTGTAGTTTTCGTTAAAATTTGTCAACATAATATTTTTTTGTGTAAATCATATGTCATATCACGTGAGAGTAACCTAATTAATATGTCAAAATTAAAAAAAAAATGATGGAAAATACTTATGATTGAAGTAGAATCTTTAAATTAAAAAAAGTATAGGCTTAATTTTAAAATTTTTAAATATAAAGATTAAATCTCAAATTTACCAAAGTACAAGGACTAACAACATATTTTAACCAATATAAAAAAATAAAAAACTTCTACTCTACCATTAACAAAAACGGCAGCGTTACCCTATTTTAATTTTGCCTTCTTTTCTCTCACTGACTCGTTTTGCAAGTTTGAACCTCTTAATTTTCATAAATTCTTTCAAATCCACCCCTTTTCCCTTTCCTTCGCCACCCAAACCACTCCCCGATCTCCTGCAACTTCTCTTTTCCAGGTATGTCTGGCAATGACGTTGTGCATTGATATTAGACATTACTACTAATTATCTGCTTTTTTTAAGGTTTAAATTCTGATTTGTTCACTGCTTCTTAACTTGGTTTTGTTTAATTGTTTTCGCTGGACAAGAACCCTGTTATTTACAATTGACTCTTATGAGTGAATGAATATTTTAACCTTCATTTACATATATTTTGGCTATTACTTTGCTGGAAAGCAAATTGCTTTGGATGTTTTTTGTTGCTTTAATAAGGATGCAGTTTCGCTCACCTTGTGTTTGTTGATTTGTCTGACACATAAAACTTTCATATGCTTGGTTTTCATTAAGGAGAAAAGTTCGGACGAAGATACCCTTTTCATTATAATAGAAAGTACCAGTCTCTAAACGATCAAATCTTTTGACTCTCAAGCCTAGTAGATACGGTTTTTTTTTTTTTTTAGGTATGTTTTCAGTTTAAGTAGTCTGGATTCGAATTACTCACAACTTTTATGTTGGTTTAAATCGTGCTTCTTTGCTCTGTGCCTTGAGATGGAGACAATCCTCTTTTTTCTGTACTATTTGAAACTTATTAATTTTCAGTTTCACTTGGATAGGTTCAATGGAAGTTGATGATGACAACAGTCCATCAACTTCAGCTGCAGTTCAGGATGGCGAAACCACGGTGCCTACAGCTAATAGCACACCGGTTCAGCCTCCAGCGGTCCCACCTGCAGTTGTACCACCAACTATTGCTCCACTACCAGCAGTTGTGCCACCTATTGCTCCAATACCTGCAGTTCGCCCTCCCGTCTTTAAACCACCTGTGCCTCAAAATGGTGAGGTGAAAGCTGTTGATTCAGACTCTGACCATGAGGATGATGGGCGAGCTACCGCTGGTGAATATGAGATCTCAGAAGAGAGCAGACTAGTTCGAGAGCGGCAAGAAAAGGCAATGCAAGAACTTTTGATGAAACGTCGTGCTGCTGCACTGGCAGTTCCTACTAATGATATGGCTGTCCGGACTCGACTTCGCCGACTTGGTGAACCCATAACACTTTTTGGAGAAAGAGAGATGGAAAGACGGGAAAGACTGCGAATGATTATGGCAAAGCTGGATTCTGAGGGGCAACTGGAGAAATTGATGAAAGCTCACGAGGAGGAAGAGGCTGCAATTTCTGCTAAGGCAGAGGACATTGAGGAAGACATCGAATATCCCTTTTATACTGAGGGTCCAAAAGAGCTTCTGGATGCTAGAATTGATATTGCAAAGTACTCTATTGTAAAGGCAGCTGCACGTCTTCAGCGTGCACAGAGAAAAAGGGATGATCCAGATGAAGATATGGATGCTGAAATTGATTGGGCTCTAAGGCAGGCAGGGAATTTGGTTCTTGATTGCAGTGAAATTGGTGATGATAGACCGCTTTCGGGTTGTTCTTTCTCACGCGATGGAAAACTTCTTGCCACCTGGTTTAACTCTGACTCTTTATTCTTCTCTCCATTAAACAATAAAGCTTAATCTTAATGGAGATCCTTTCTTGCTTTGGTTTACAAATTTGTTTTTCCATTGTAAAAAAGAGTGGACACAAGTTTAAATTCTTCAAATTTCCTGTTCTTCAAAGTGCTAAGTTTGATCCTCTTAGGGTAGTTATAAAATATGGTTTTGAAACCACTAAAGGTGACAAGAAGATTGTAACTTGATTGTTTCCCTTTTCTGCAGCTCTTTGAGTGGAGTTGCTAAGTTGTGGTCAATGCCTAGGGTAAGCAAGGTTTCTGCCTTAAAGGGCCACACAGAACGTGCAACTGATGTTACTTTTTCTCCGGTGCATGATCTTTTAGCAACTGCTTCTGCTGACCGAACTGCGAAGTTGTGGAGCTCTGATGGATCTCTCCTGAAAACATTTGGGGGCCATTTGGATCGCCTTGCACGTATTGCCTTCCATCCTTCAGGGAAGTATCTTGGTACAACAAGCTTTGATAAAACATGGAGATTGTGGGACATAGACACTGGCATGGAGTTGCTTCTCCAAGAAGGTCATAGCAGGAGCGTCTATGGAATTGCCTTCCACCAAGATGGATCTTTAGTAGCATCCTGTGGACTTGATGCACTTGCTCGTGTTTGGGATCTGCGCACTGGGAGAAGTATTCTGGCTTTGGAAGGCCATGTGAAGCCGGTAAGACATCATGGTTATGCGGTTCTTTCACTTTTTATTACAGTCATGGTTTCCAAATGCTACATGCAGGAGTAGCATATTGTGTTGCCCTAGTAGCAAGAATACACTAAAGTACCTGATACATACAATATACCTAGTAGTAACTAATATAAATTTATCATGGATTCCTTACAGGTTTGAAGTTTGTAATGCATGGAAAATGATAATTTTGATTTTAGCACAAATGGCCTCAATGCTTCAAAAGCAAGTTTTTTAAATTTTCCGCCAGATTCCCTGATCTGGGAGGAAATGCCGCTACAATTATTTTGAAGTTTTTAAGGCTTAATTAGACAAGTAGAATGCATAGTGTTTAGTTGCATTGCCTTGTTAATATCTTAACATAAATCTATAGAAGTTTTTAGGAGGCAGGAAATTTTTTCTGTTAGTTGAAAGATATTTGATAGCTAAAAGTCCGCATATCTCTGCCACTCTTTCCAGGTTCTTGGTGCTAGTTTTTCACCCAATGGCTATCATCTAGCCACAGGTGGTGAAGATAACACTTGTCGTATATGGGATTTGAGGAAGAAAAAGTCCCTGTATATCATACCAGCCCATTCAAATCTTATATCACAAGTGAAGTTTGAGCCTCAAGAGGGATATTACTTGGTCACTTCTTCTTATGACATGACTGCGAAGGTACGGCTCCTTTCTGAACACAAATGCCTTTATAACTGAAGTATAATTTTTTAATATGCCATCTAAAGCTTTGAATGTGATTTACCAGGTTTGGTCTGGAAGAGATTTTAAGCCCGTCAAAAGCTTACCGGGTCATGAAGCTAAAGTCACTGCTTCAGATATTAGTGCAGGTAACTTTCAGAAATTTAAATAAATTATGCATGGATCTCTCCTCTTTTTCCGCTCCCTCTTTTTGCATCTATTCTTGAATAAGTAAAGCATGATCTCTTCTTTCATTTTTATACTGCTGGGTGCTGGTTGTTACTCTTCTTCCCTTCACCAGAACTTCTAGAGCACAATCTGTGAGCATTGGCTTTAAAGTATTTTGACATCTTGCAATGTATTATGGTAGTTATAGATTGGAACAACTTAGACCATATGTTAGCAGTGCAGCAGTTGAAGTTTTTGTGACTCCATTATTTAGTTTACGTTTTGTCTCCCCTCTTCTCTGCTATCCTCAGTCCTATTAGGACTTAAAATTTAGTGACTCTGAGGGGAGGGAAAGGGGGGGGGGGTGATTAATGCACCTTCCCTTTGTTTCTAGTGATACCAAGCTTAAGCAGTAAAAGCCCCAGACCCTTCATTGAGTTCTCTTTTCCGTTTTCTCCCCTAACCACTTTCAAGGGTGGAAAGGGGGGGTTAGGGTCATCAAGTTTCTTATTCTGCCTTTAACCTGGATGATTTCTTAGCTTCATTCGCTGGAAAATTTAGTGGTCATCTTTATTTTTTGTATAACCATTTGCGTTAACATCTTTGCATGTTTTCATTTTCTATCCTCCCTTATCAACTATCAAATACCAAGCAAATAGCAATACAACTAATCCTATATAAGAAAACTGAGCATTGATTTGGTGTTTTGCATGGCAGATGGGCGATATATTGTGACAGTCTCTCATGATCGAACTATAAAGCTATGGACTGCTGGTAACATTGAACAGGAAAATGATATGGATTGGACTGAGGGTTGATTTGGCGAAGTTTATGGGGTTTTTGTAGGAGTGTATCTTTCAACATAATTTTTAAAGTCAGATTAAAACAATCTTGTTGCTGTAATGGATTAGAAAGGGACTTGCTTAAAACACTTTTTTATATGAAAATCCGGCTTCATAGTTTTCGCTCTTTGTTTTATTGTAAGCGAGAAAGGATTTATGCATCCGGCCACGTGAAAATGTTAACGCTTTGGTCTAGCTACCAATTTGTATAATGCCGGTTCCCTTTTTCACTCACAATAAATTTTTAGATAAATTATCGCTAATTTTGATCTCAATGACAAAACAGTCACTCAATTTTAAAAAATAATAAATCAGTCACACTAATCATTTTTCGTTACAGACATAACGAAGTTGTCATTTTCTGTTACAAACTTAATGGAGTTGTCATTTTCTGTTACAAACTTAATGGAGTTGTCATTTTCCATCCTTCTCCCCCTCCTCTTCCCCTACCACTGCTCTCTAATCACTCTCCCTCGTCCCCCCCATCCCTCCCCTATTCCGATTCTCTCTCTCTATTCTATCATTGAGATCAAAGTTAGGTGACTATTGGTATAATTTACTTTAAATTTTTTTGATATGTAAATTGGTTATTATGGCTATATTTACTGCAAAAGTTTTCTAAAAAATTGCTGAGAAGCTTCAAATCCAATCCTGACAATTTTACTTTTCTCAGCACTGCTCACAATTTTAAGTAATACTATTATTCATCTATTTTGTTTTGTTTATTATGAGTTACTATATTTTATAGTTTTGTAATTTTTAATTTTTATTAGTATTTACATTAATAATCAATAATAAAATATCTTAATTAAAAATATATAAATTTAGTGATCCTTTATTTGACTCCAAAATTGAGTGTCAAGATCCACCACGTTGTCAGACAATATTAATTGGTTTAAAAGAATTTTCTTTTGTATATAGCACTTTTTTTTTAGAATCAACATGAAGTCAACACAATATGCAGATTTTGAAAGAGTTAATTATATCATATATCACTTAAATATGATCTCAAACTATTAAGATTATATCAATAAGGTCTTTTAATTATTAGAATTGCTAATTTAACCGTTAAATTATGCGTCATATCTCATTTAGCATAATTTAAAATGAAAATTTTAAAAAATATATATCATACAAATGAATATGGAAATCTTGATTGTGAGCTTCTTCTTCTTTTTTTTTTTTTGCTTTTAAAAATTATATGACAAGGTTTTATTTTTGTATAAAATTTTTATTTTTAAATTATGCCAAATAAAATTTAACATATTACTTAACAACTAAATTAACGATTTTAATACCGGAATGACTTGATTGATATAATATCTATAGTTTAAGGATGTAATTAAAATGTTTTAAAGTTTAAAGACCAATTTAAAATGAGTCATAACTTAGGGATATCTAATACAATTAACACTTAAAAAACTAAATTTGTTATTATGTCAATTTATAAAAGACCACATTACCTTTCAATTATTGACTTGGCGAAAATGGATAAAAAAAGATAATTAAAAACGTGACGGTTATATTAAACTTTTTACAGTTGAATGACAAAAATAAAAATTAAACATAATAGTGTGATCTGCAGCAGAATTTTCCCAAATTTTGATCTGAATCAATGATATAAATATTAGCTTACCATCACACTGCTAACGACTTAATGGCTTAGTGATCGTAAAGCAAATTAATAACATTGGTGATCAGTAAAGCAAGCAGAAGTGATGGTTTAATCGATTTAAAATGTTGAGACATAAATACAAACAAGTTTTCTAAGCGGGTGTGGCATCGAGATGGCTGTGTTAGCTATTTGGTGTTAACAAATGTTGAATCCTGATTCACAGTAAGGTCAAGTAAGCCATTTTCATTTTCATGGTAGAGCCTCCACCCCTCCCCCCCCCCCCCCCCCAAAAAAAAAAAAGAAAAAAAAATCCCTTGTGAAAATACAAAGCAAACTTTCGTTACGATGACAGTAAAAGATTTGTATAAACTGATTACATTATACTAAAAAGAAAAAGTGATACGTAGTATGATGAGAAAACTAAGTTTTATTGTTTCCTTAAATTTCTTTTTTCCTCATTCAAGGTTGGAAGAGCGAGAATCTTTACCGCCAAGTGTTTGAATTATTGCTTCAAGTAGTTTAATTTCCTTATCACGCTTAGAGATCTCTTCTTGCTTTGCTCGCAACTCTTCCATGTGAAGTTCAAATACTTCTGCAATCAAACAAGGTAAATCCAATATGAACATATATAATCATTACCCTAAAATTTGGGGGGGGGGCGAAGAAACAAGAGATGAGATTTAGGTACTTGTGGTGTTCTCGAGCTCCTTTGTAACCTCTTGAGCACGCAATTCGGCGGCCTTTTGGGCAGCCTCAGCCTGTCGCTTCTCGGAACGAGCACGCGCCGCTGCTGTGATTGCAGCATCTACCTCTCTTTCAAGCGTCTCCACCCTTTGTTCAAGGACCTAAACTCGCTAGATCAGGTTTCAATTGATTAGATCAAATAATTATTATAACCTAATTAATCATGTTCAGATCAAAACAATAAAAAACACAGATCACAAATTCAATAATTAAGACCAAAAAGAAAAAACCTTGATGGTTCGGGCTTGTTCGGAGGTAAGAGAGGCCTTGGCGAAGGTATCTTCGTCGACGAAAACAGCTTTTCTGAGAAGTAATTTCTGAAGAGAATCGAGATTTGAAGCCATCTCGGTGAGATTTGCTATGGCTCCTGTCCATCGCTCTTCGCTTCCTTTGCCCTTCACCTCCTGCTCCATTATTTCTGATCCTGCAACTGTTCTCAGCATATCCATTTTAAACCTTTCTTGGGCTTTTCTTTTTCTTTTTTTCATGGCCTTCAATTCAACCCGTCTTCTTCTTTCTCGATTTCGGGTTAGTCGAGTTGGGCCCTATCCTTTATTTTTATTTGGGTGAATGCATTATATTCTGATTTTTTTTCAATTTAGTCCTTAAACCTTAAACAATGTGTAGAAGTAAAATTGTGTAAGAGTCTCCATTTTGCAATTTTATTTTAGAGGGCACCTTGAGCTTCCACAATCTTTGTATAATTCCCTATTAGTCGTATTAGGATTAGGCATCATAGAGCTTGTCAATATATATTTATATCCGCTACACATCATATACTCTCCTGTATTTTCTACTTGTCAGAGTAACACGTCATCTTGAAAGTTAATGGATAAAGGAATATGATCTGTCATAATTTGATATAACAAATTAAATCATTTTTTTTACATTTAATGAGCTTATGCTTAAGCATTTTATGACTTTATTTTATATTTTTTTAGTATTTCTTAAATTTTTATTTTAGAATTTAATTTTATGCATTTTTAGTGTGTGTCTTAACCTAAATGACAAAACTATGCCTTTGGGAGTTTAACAATCAATTTGAGCTTATGCAAGAGGTGACCAAAGTGAAACCATAAAGAGATCTTGCAACATTGAATTTCAACAACAAAACACTACAAGTGAACTGGTGATAGAGTCGCGACATTGAAGAGTGTGGGTTGCAACATTGAGTTTTAGAGTTGCAACATTGAGCTTCTAAGGTCGTGACATTGAGGGTAATTACTAAGATTGAGAAGTCCTAGCTATCCAAGGGCCAAAGTCGCGACACTAAGGGATTATGGGCAATATCAAAGTTGCCAAATAACTCTAGGAGTAGGTTGTTGGTGATGTCACGACATTAGGTTCTTGGTGTAGCGACATTGAAGCCTGATGAGGAAAATTGCTGAAGAACATTTTGCTGTTGAACAAGCCTCAAATTAAATTTCAAATAAGGGCATTCTTATCTTTTTTAGGTTAAGTTAGAAAAGATTATAAATAGCACTTCATAGGGTTTTTTAGGGAGAGTAGAAAATTATGTTAGATTTTTAGCCATTAGACAATTTCTCTTTTATTCTTATTTTTAGAATAGGGTTTTATTTTATTTTATTTTAGAGTATATTTTTATTTTCATTGTTTTATTTCTTCTCTTCTATTGAAGATTTTTGCAAATGAAGATGGATTAAAAGCGTGTGCTTCATTGGATTCATATTATTGATTGAGCATTTTCTAAATTGTTACCCTTTTATTTTCTTGTGCCGACCAAGTGGTTGATGAAATGCTTATTTTGTTTTTAAGTTTAATCATGTGCTTAAATTGTTGGTTGGTTGATTGATTAAGTTTATTGTTAAATTAGGTTGATAGCTATGTTGATTGATTGGTTGTTCTTTTATATCGAAATTCTTAATATGTTAGAATTGACACCTCTAGCGGAATATTTAGATAAACAAGACAGTAAGGAGAGTTTATCATTAGATGGTTCGATATAATTGTACCGGGTAGTGAGACCGAGAGGAGAGCTTAGTTGGTAATTTCGAATTAGGATGAGATTGAAAGGAGATTCCTAATTAAAAATAACAAGTGATTTAATCGGGATAAGTTATTAGCCTAATTAGAAATTGACTAATCAATTGACCATCATCTTATCATTTGCATTGTTCAAAGTAATAGGGAAGAAAATTATATTAGTTTATTTAATTTTTTAATTCAGAATTATCTTAAATATCCCTTTTATTTGGATGCATTAATAATTCCTACGTCGATTAGATTTGCAATTACTTAATTTTTGATTAATTTGACAAACACATTTACTAATTAAAAATTCCTTGGGTTTGATCATTAGAATACTTCCGTATTTCGTTGTAATAAAAAACTATATTACAATGTGACATTATATACTTGTAGTTACAAACTGCTTTTAAATTGTTTTATAAATTTGTTTATTTTCTGCACATGCGGTCAAGTTGTTGGCCTCGTTGATAGAGATTTTATGTTTGGTAGTAGAATTATTTGGTGATAATTCGCATGCTTTGTAGTGAGATAATTAGTAAACTCTAAAATTATAGATATGAAGCTTTAGTTTTTATGCATTTTTTATTTTCCTTTGTTAAACTTTTAGTTTGTTTACATGTTTAATTTTGTTGAGTTTCTTGTGTTTTTATTATTCAGTGTATGAATTGGAGCAGAAACGAGTTGATTCTATTTGATCCCGAGCCGAAAAGAACGTTACATAAGCAAGAAACGGGTTATTTCCTAGGAAAGACCCATCACACATTGATCCGCTAAGACAAAATCCACTTTTCGAGGAACCATCGTTGCAAGTTCAGCAAGTAGAGGAACCTAGTCCTTCATTTAGACCGAGACAAATGGCACACTATGCACTAAGAGACTATGCTATGCCTAACTTAGATGCTATGCAAGGCAATATCAATAGGCCAACAATCAACACCAACAATTTCGAGATTAAGCCGACGATGATCCAGATAATCCAGAGTAATCTACAGTTTTAGGGTTCGATGAATGAATACCCTAACCAACATTTTAAGTGTTTCTTAACTCTATATGATACCTTTAGATATAATGGGGGTACTTGATGCCGCTACTGATCTTCGATTCGTCCCTTTTTCATTATGTGATGATGCTTTTATGTGGTTAGATTTGTAATGGGTAGATTCCATCACAAAGTGAGAGGAACTCGTCAACCGATTTCTTGTGAATTATTTCCCACTGAGCAAGATGATGAAGCTGAGGATGGACATCACCAACTTCTGGCAGCTAGAGGGGGAATCATTTTATGAGGCATGGGAGCGCTTTAAATTGATGTTACGTAAGTGCCTTTACCATGGCTTACAGGATTGGTTGTAGTTAAAAACCTTTTATAATGGTTTGGATGGAAATTTAAGGTCTAGTTTAGATGGGACGTCTACAGGGGCATTCATGTCTAAGACATATGCTGAGGGTTGCCAACTCATCAAAGATAGAGAAATGATTCTTATATGTGGCTGACTAATTAGTTCACGTATAGAGCTAAACTACCGACTGTCAATGCAATCAGCGGTGAAGATAAGTATCAAAAAATCCTTGAGAGGCTTAACCACATCGGGTTTAGCTTGAATAGACCTCAAATTCCTGAACAACACCATTTTGTGAGAGTCCATGTAGGTGGCGAGAATGAAAACACTATTTAGGGGAATAACTAAGAGGAGAATTATGTTGAGGTGAAGTGTATGGGTAACTCATATTCGGATACCTATAACCCAAGGTGGTGTGATCATCCTAATCTTAAATGGGGAGGAAACCAATGAGGAACTTCCAACCAAGGGACAGGAAATCTTAACCACAATAGGCGAGCTCCTCCATACCAACCTCCACAACCTTTTAGACCCCAAGACAAAAAGAGAAAACCCACCTTTCTGATGACCATTTGGGTGAGCAAGCTGGAAGAAGTGATGCATTCGATGTATGCAACTATGCGTCAAATGCAAAGTCAAATGGAGTAAATGCTCGAAGTGTTGCAAAAAAATGTCAACATGGCCATCCCTAGTAATATTGAGAAGAACCTTAAAAAAGAGGGTAAGGAGCATGTGAAAGCTATTACTCTTCGTTCAAGAACAGTAGTGAGAGACCCGATTAGGCAAACCAATGTGGTTATAGATGATAAGATGGGCGATACCCCAATACCTAAGTCGAAATAGGGGTCAATAAGGATGAAGAGGATGAGAATGAAATTAGGGTAGCTCGTCCTAATTCTAAACAAGTTGATCAACCTAGTATGAGAAAAAAAAATCATTTCCAACTGGGTTAGAAGAGACAAAGAGAAAGGATGATGAAGAATTTGTAAGTTTTCTAAGTATGTTTATATCATTGAAACTCAATCTACCTTTACTTGAATTAATTGAAAAAATGCCAAAGGACATTAAATTCCTTAGAGAAATAATGTCTAGGCGCAAGAGGATATGTTAGGGCGAGAAATAGTTGTGAATGTCGAGTGTAGCGATTATTGCTAGGAAAATCCTTCCCAAGCTTAAAGATCCCAGATGTAACGACCCAAAATCTGTGGGCACCGAAAGTGTGTTATCGGGCCTCCGTCTCAGTAAATCGAGTTAGTAATAATTATTAGGAGCAATTATGAGTCTAATAGTGTGTTTAATTAGATTTTTATTTAGTAAATTTAGCTTAATTTAAATTAATTAGGAAAAAGGATCAAATTAAATAAAGAGTGAAAGTCTAATTATAAATTAAAAGAAAGTAAAAAGGGCTAAAATGACAATTAAGCCATTTAGCATAAGTTGAGGCGGCATATGAAATAAAAATCTAAGATTTTTACTTAGATTTTAAATTATAAAATATATATATTAGTAATAAATTATAATAAACTAATTTAAAATAATTATATTAATTGATATTATATTAAATAAACTAAATAAATGACAAATGTATGGTAAAGATTAAAGACAGGTGTAACAATAATAGTTATATAGGTACACTTGTAATAAAAAAATAACATATTACTATTATTATTAGTTAAAAAAAAGAAAAAAAAAGTGAAGTAAGTAAAATAAAAGAAACAAAAGAAGAACAGAAAAGAAATAGAGAAACAAAACCATTGGAAAACAAAGGAGGGAGAGAAGAAAAGAAAAGACAAGGGAGAAATAGAGATTTTAAAGCTTGGAGTTTAATTGGTAAGTCTATTAAGTCCTATTCTCTTAATTTTGAAGTTTTAGAAGCTTTAAAGCAAGATTTTGATGAAACTAAGTTGATATTTTGAGAGTTTATAGGTTTTCAAATATAGTTGATGTTGAAGAAAAAGATGAATTAGGGATTAAATTGAAATGTAAGCTATAAATCTTGTGTTATAAGGATTAATTTGGAAAAAAATTATAAATTAGAGTTTTATTATGAATATTAGATAGTCAAGTTGAATATGAAAGGAATTTAAGTAGAAGCAAAGCATGAATTAAGTTAAGAAAATTAGTAAACTTAATTAGGATTAAATTGTAATATAAGTTATAAAAAAATAGTTTTGGGACAGTAGCAGTAGAGTAACTTTTTTCAAATATAGTTGATGTTGAAGAAAAAGATGAATTAGGGATTAAATTGAAATGTAAGCTATAAATCTTGTGTTATAAGGATTAATTTGGAAAAAAATTATAAATTAGAGTTTTATTATGAATATTAGATAGTCAAGTTGAATTGAAAGGAAGTAGAAGCAAAGCATGAATTAAGTTAAGAAAATAGTAAACTTAATTAGGTTAAATTGTAATATAAGTTATAAAAATAGTTTTGGGACAGTAGCAGTAGAGTAACTTTGAAAATCACCAAAAATGGTAGAAATAGAATTAGAGTTTAGTGGATATGAAATTAAAGCTTATTGAGTCTATTTTTATATGAAAGAAATAGAGAAAGCAAAGAAATTCTGTATTTTGAGATATTTAGATTTTTTGTGCGACTAGTCAGAGTGATTTCGAGATCCCCTGTTCTGACTGGAAAAATCATTAAAAATTTTAATTTTGGGACATAATTTATATGGTTAGATTCCTTAATGAGTCTGTTTTTAGAAGAATAAACTAGAAATCATTTGAATCTTATACAAAGATAATTAAATCTAGCAAAGAGTGGTCGGAACTGTCAGCAACAGGTAATGGGTAAAAAGAATAAACTGTACTTATTGGTTAAAAAAATTCTGAAATTTATGGCAAGAAGATATGTGAGTCTAGTTTCATAGAAATTTACGTATCTTAATTTGGAATTCTGTAACTCAAATATTTAGTGACAATGAATCAGGTAGACAACCCTTGACAGAATAGAGTAAATAGTAGAATTAATATGGATGTGGAATGAAATGGAAGAGTATGAATTGAATAAAAATTCAATTAATTATTACATTATGCTGTAATTAATAATGTAAATTGTTATTATTATTTTCGTAGCTAACAAGGAAGACGAGGCATCGGCATCCAAGGGAAAAGAATAGATCGTTGAGGAGTAAACTCGTATTTCGGGTTTGTATTACTATAACTCAAACTATTTATTAAATGTATATTGAATTTATAGTATATGTTATGGAGTCATTAAGATAAGGTAAATAATAATATTTGGAATTAAGTAAGAATATGTGTGAATATTGAATTATATGTGAATTGATATAATAGATGTTTTGAATTAATTGAATATTTGAAATTGTTGTGGAAATGAATTCAAAATTGGAAAAGTAAAATAATACCCTATTAACTTCTCGGACTAGATTTGATACAAATGGCATGCCATTGGATTTGTGATGTGATGAGGAGATTTGTAGCTCGGCTGAGAAGATGATTATGTTATTATATGTTTCGGTTTATCCGAAGAGGCACTTAATGCCTTATTGGTGTGTTTGGGAGGATATGATATACTAGTGTGTTTGGGAGGCTATATTATACTGGTGTGTTTGGGAGGATTTCATTATTATACTGGTGTGTTTGGGTTGGATACTTTGGTGTGTTTGGATAGAATCCGCTAATCTATCAGAGTCCGAGCCTTGTTAATAGGGTAAATAATTGAAATGAAACTTTGAAAATGAGATTGATTGATTTGGCTCTATTGAAAGATATGTGAAAGAACGTATGAGTTAAATTATGAATTGAATTAGTACGTGAAAAATGAAATGTGAATTTAAGACTTATGAAGTGATATATAACTAATTATGTATAATTAGTTTAAATGATTTATAGAGCTTATGGTTGATGTTTGTAATTTATTAATGTTAAATAGTTTGGTTTATATTAATACCACTGAGTATGAAATACTCAGCGTACGGTTGTTTCTGTGCGCAGGTCATTAGAGTTTCGGATTCGGTTCAGCATCCAAAACAAACCCGACTCCAACAAGAAGATTTTGGTGATGAATTTCTTCCTTTTGTTAAGTGGCATGTACTAGGTAGTTGTATATGAATTTTATATATATATATATATTTAAGTTAAATGATTTTGGTTGTAAATGATTATAATGTTTTTGAGCTATGAAGTTATAAAATGATAAAATTGGTATTGAATATTTGAAATGAAATAAAAGTTATTAATTATACTATATACTAAATGTTATATTGTTTAAACTAAGGTATTAAATTATTATTTGATATAAATTGGATGTATTTGAATACCTAATCATTGGTTGAAATATTGCTATTGGATTGTTTCGATTTGAAATTTGCAGGGGGTTTTATGTAAAAATAAGTAGAAATGCTGTTGAAATTTTTATAGGATTAAAATAATAATAATACGAAAAATTTTCAGAGAATTCGAACAAGTTTTGTTCACTTTTAATTTGCGTTTTGGCTACGAGCATCTATTATTGGGACTTAATTACTAAATTATACTATGAATGTTATTTTATTTGTGAATTATTTGGAAGTTGTCTAATATGTCCGGTAATGCCTCGTAACGCTGTTTCGGCTACGGTTTAGGGTTAGGGGGTGTTACACCAGAAGCTTTACTATACATATAAATATAGAGGGAGTAAATTTTGGGAAAGCTCTTTGTGATTTAGGAGCTAGCATTAATCTAATTCATGTTTATATTTATCATAGATTAGGCTTAAGGGAGTTAAGAGATACTTCGATTATTATGCAACTTGCTGGTAGATCTTTAATGCATCTTAAGAGTGTGTTAGAGGATGTGTTAGTCAAAGTTAGACAATTTGTTTTTTTTTTCAGTTAACTTCATTGTGCTAGATTTTGAGGAAGATTTAGAAATTTCCATTCTTAGGAAGGCCATTTTTGGCCATTTCTAAATCCACCATAGATGTAGAAAAAAGAGAGCTCATTATGAAAATCGATGGTGATGATGAAAATCGATGGTGATGTAGAGGTATTCAAATGTGTTAATTCCTATTCAGAAATGAGAAATTCTTATTATCCTGCTAGTGCTTGTCATTCATATAATTCCTCAAATTCTCATCATACTAATAGACTTGATCAATGGTATTTGTAGTGGTTTGAAATTTTAGGTGTACATTCGCAACCATGAGGGAAGAAGCTCAGGAAAGATTTGAAGATTTGGCGGTGCTTTAGGAAGAAGGGACAGATGACTAACTTGTGGAAAAAGTAGAGAAGTCATAGCACTTATTTGATGGATTCTCATGGGGGCACATATGATTGGCCTAGAAACATTTTTAAATTATTTGGCTATTTGGTGGTTGTGTATATTATTTGAATTTATGGATTTGAATTTGGATTTTTGGATTTTTAATTTTTTTTTCTTTTAGAACTAGATTTTATTAATATTTCATAGAGGTTTTATGTAAGGGGTTGATGAATTAACATTTGAAGTAAATTGTATCCAAACTATGGTTGGTGTCACAACAGAAGGGGTGTTAGTGTGGCGACATCGGCAACAGTTTTGAGTGAAGATTTGTGGATTAAAATAGAATAAATGTCGTGACATTAGCACTCCATTGTCGCGACATGAGCGTCGGTTTGAAGTTTGAGACTTCAGGCTAAAATCAGGGTCAATGTTGCGACACCGTGCTATTGTAGCTACAACACTATGAGCTGAATGTTTGAGAATGTCGCGACATCAAGACCTTGATGTTGCGACGCTTAAGTCGAATATTGTGAAATACCCGTTTCAAGTCGCGATCTGGTTCGCTTTTAGCATTAAAACCTCCGTTTTAATCCTCATTTACTCCATTCATTTCAGTTTTCAAGGTATTTGCTTTATTTGAAACCAGAGTAAGTGGAGCAAAAGCGGATTCTATGATTTGTAGGACAAGTTTTAAGAACTCATTTCAGGTTGAAGCTTAGGTGGAATATGGATCATATGCAACAATAGCGTTAGCGTGGAAGTTTTGTCTATCTCAAGACAAATTATTCAATCCATGTTGTAGTAGAGGGTCTAAAAGTCACAAGAAAGCAATATTGCACAAAAGAAACTAATTTTCAGAATTGAAAATTTTATTAATGAAAAACAATTGTGTTTTTAATGAACAATGAAGAGGCCTTTATATAGGCTAGCTAATTACATCCAAATAAAACTCTCAAGTATAATAAGACTAATCTAAATAAGAAGTAGTTTTAAACTAAACTTTCTTGTTGACTAAGAGACATAAAACTTTCTAAATAATTTAAAATACTTAAAAAAAATCCTAAAATTCAATATAAATATATATAAAATAACAAAACCTAATAAATATAATATTGGACTCATATATAATAACTGAGCTTAAAAATCTAACCCAATATGATTTAAACTCCAATTAAAGCCCAAAACTCATAATTTCCTGTAATAATCCAATCCAAAAATTTTGCTCGCGCAGCCTTCACTAAAATAGTAATAATTTAAACTCTCGAACTCAAAATCGAGTGATTCAAAATGTATTGTGAAGCTAAAAGATAGATCTTCGATCAATATGAAGACATATTGACCCAAAAATGCCTGAATCCCATCCAAAAACTTGTCACAAGTCATTGGTTTTTCAAACTTAAAAATTAACACATTCGATTAATGAAATTTAATAAATTTCACTCCATCTATATATCACCCATCCCCATTTGCAATTCAATATCATTACCGAATTTTCACGCACCAAAAGATTCAATTTTATTATTCTCAACCATATGTTTATCTTTAAACGTTGGCTTTCCCCTTACAACATCCACCATTAACGAGTCATCATTTCCTTGTGACACTCCATTTCTGTCCTTAAACTTTTTGGTTGCCCTTTCTAGAACAAAGGGTACAGGGGATTTTGGACGCTCAAACACGAAAGGTAGAGAGTCGGCTCTAACATAACAGAGCAAATAGTTATAATAAATATCAAAATATAATTAATGGTATAATTATTAAATTTTAAAAATAAATTAAATTTCAAATATATGATGATTTAATTTAACTCAAATAACTTAATTTAATCATAAAACCAATGACGAACTCAAATTTCTTTTTACCCTATTAACCCTAACAGCAGGTAAGAGTAATGCATGCAAAGTCAGCAGTTTCTCCGCAACATCTCGCGAAAGAATCAACAGAGCGATGGTCGCCCCCGTAACTACTCGATTAATATTTTAGTATTAAAAAACTGAAGAGTCGGCAGACAAAGGTAATTAAAAAATGTTAAACTTCTAAAAACCACCCAAATCACGCTAAACCACGTGAACGGTGAACTCCATCTTTCAAATATTCCTCGCCAAGTGTCCTGGACGCGTGTCCACATTTCCCAATCTTGTACGTACGTGGACCAATCACGTCAAAGAAACTGATCGGATCTCATCGTCTTACTCTCGTCCACTAATTATGGTATCTACCCGTTTCAGCACAGCCGTTGTTTTGATCTCCTCGCCACGTTTCATCTTTACCATCTCCTTCCTTTACGTTTTAGCCTTTTGAAAATAGTTAATTAAATTATTATTTTATTTCCATTCACAGAAAAAACAAAAAAATTATAAATTTAAAAAAATCGAGTGCTTACTTTGTTCAATTGTTCTCCAGAACCTACTGGAAATCACATCTTTTGAATTTAGGGTAAAAAAGAGAGAGCTGGCTTTGTTAACTGGTGAATAGCTTTTACTGTGGATTTCGGAGCCTTCGTTTTACGGTGAAGTTTTACGTTTATTGCGGGAAAAAGAAATTTGTTTTTTTCTTTTCTTTTTTCATTGGAGTAGTTGATCTTCAGGTGATAATTGTCTGCTTCAGACGAGTCTTCTGTTAAGAGATCGTTGATGTTTTATATTTCGTTGAAATTTGATTTTATTGTTGATTCCTTTGGATTTGGCTTTTCTTGTAGATGTGTATTTTTGTTTGGTTGCTGAGAAAGTGCAGGAAATGAAACGGAATTTTATATTTTTTTTAACTAAAAGCTAAGGTAAATCTGATACTTATAGCGTTTACATTATTATCTTTTTTTCTGTTAATAAAATTAGAATTTTTATTTTCTGAATTCGTCTGCGGTTTAAGAAAAAGTTCGTTATGGAAATAGATTTACACGAAACATAATGAATTTGAAAATACTAGATTACTGTGTATATTCAATGCTATAAGGGATGCAGATTGAAGAAAATTAATCTTTTTTCTTCTTATTTGTATCCGTAGCTTTTAGATTTTAAACTTGATCATGATTCAAAATTTTGAGTTGGTTTAATTTCTGCTGAAGGGTTTTCCTAATTTGTTATAATTATTCTGTTTTCTTCGTCAGAAAGCTAAACCGGACATAATTCTCTGCTATAAACATGACAGCGGATCAAAAGGTTGAATTTGTGTTTAGTGGTGGCTAAGGATCTTTGAGGAATGACTGACTTGTGCATGTTTGAGGTAAGTTTCTTGAAATTATCTTTTAAGTTTATTCAGTTTATTTCATGTTTAATTGTACACCATGCCAATAAAGCTTGTGCGGGATGCCATAATTTGAGCTTCTTGATTCAACTTGAGATTTGGTTGTACTTTCAGTTGCTCACTAGATTTCACATGTCAATAGAACTTGCAAGTTTCAAGTTGTTTAATGTGGATTAGTGCCTCTTTTGTTATGATATTAGTAGTGGTATTTATTGAAAAATCGAGGATGTGACGGATTTGAAGCTTTTAGGCTCCTTTGTTTCAGGGTTTTCTGTTGGCAATTGATGTTGTTGATAATTTGGGATTTCAGGGTTCAGTGTGATCCCTTATTTGTTGGAGCAGGCTAGGTTTAAGTTCTAGTTTGATATTTATATTCTGTCAGTGATGGAGCTATTTTATATGTTTATGTTATAAGCATCAATGGACTTCACCCCGACATGGTTTTATTGTTTTATTTCATGGTGCTTGTCAAGGATTGAAGCTAAGCTTATTAGTTGGAGATTAATAGCATTGTACTGAAAAATGGAACCTTTATACTAATTTCTTCTTCAGAGTGTTGTTTTAGCATGTTTTGTTCACTTTAAGGACTAGATATGCCAATATTAGATTGTTTTATAATACCAATTTTTGTTGCAATAAAGCCATTATCTAATTTAATGGTTAAAACCTGGGGGTTGAAGTGTGCAAGAATGGGTTCAAGCATAATGTGGCTGACTTACCAAAAATTACTTAGGAATAGGATTTAATCTGATTGGCTCATAACTGGATGGCTATTCTTTGAAGCATTGTTTTTTCAGATTTGCTCTGAGACTTCTTAGTTGCCTTAATGTTTTTGGTTGCATTACCATTATAAGAAATGTTTGTTCCATCTAAGGGATGTATATCTATTGTTCAAAATTATTAAATTTCATGTTCTTTATTTTAGTTTCCTTTGATGAAGAATGACTGATTGACTAAACCTGACTAATTCATGTTACAGCTTGTAGATAATGTTTGGGATGAATTTGGTGCTAGTAATGATCATATGGTGCCTCATACTGTTGATGAATATGGATCTCAGTTCGAAGTTCAAGGTGATAGTCGAAAAAAACCACGACATGAAGTGATTGAAGTTAGTAGGAGTTCTGAGGATATGACTAAATATAGTATTGTGGGGGAGAAGGAAAAAGGCATACATACTTTGACCAAAAACAGAATGTTAGAGAAGGGTCTGTGGCCTCACAGTCCTGATGGTATGTTTCCCACTGCCGGCGATAATGAATCAATCAAAGAAGAAACAAGCTTGGCTTCTGATGATCCAAGGTTGTCCAACTATGGTCTAAAAACTGTCAATTTAGATTCAGTGGGGAGTGAGTTTTATTCTGATGATTCTATCTTGGTTGATAAGTGTGCTACAGAGGACAATAATGTTTACCGTTTTCCACTGAATCACATATCCAAAGCTGATGATGATCTCAGCTTTTTTAATAATAAGAATGAAGACAAAGAAAACAGTGATCTTTTATATTATGGCTGGGGAGACATCGGCAATTTTGAGGATGTTGACAGGATGTTCAGGTAGTTCATAAAATCCCATTATTAATTATTTTTCATGTTATCCTCTGCCATGCAACATCTGATATGTAGCTTGAGTAGGATCTCCCTTGTTTGAGTACCAAAATTCGTTCATCTATAGGTATCAACATATATGTACCTGCACCTTATATGTTTGCATGTGTATATTTAGGTTTACAGAGTACTATTAATACTTATTCATTCCTATTTTTCTGGAAGGAGTTGTGATTCAACATTTGGGTTAGGGAGTCTCAGTAATGAAGATGATTTGTGCTGGTTTTCGTCTTCACAAGTGACTGAAAGTTGTCAGGATGCATTGAAGGCAGATACTAAACTTAATAATCTATTAGAGCATTGTGCAAGTTCAAGACCAGACAGTGCAGCTTCTGCAACAATTGGTTCCAGCAAGAAAAGTGTATGTCTAAGTGACGGAATAAGTTCCCTTAATGTGAAAGGTGATAATGCTGGTGTAGCTCACATGTCCTATTTAAATGTATTCAATGAAGAACCTGAAACTAAGGATGAGTTGACACCCAATGAGCAGCAGGTTAGTAAGCTGTTCCTTGCTTCTAAATGTTACCTCTCTGTTGATTTTTATTTTTAATTTCACATTGTGATTACAAATATGTAGATATCTAGCTTTTAGCACTTTTGACAGCTAGAACTTGTCTTCCTCCAAAAACCTTCTAGGCACTTTCCCTTTCTGAATATAAATTGCATTCTACAAAGATTAGTAGAAATATGACTATGGTGGGACTTTGAAGGAAAATGCAGCCTGCTATCATCCAAGAATTATATCTTCTTTATAGTGCATGTTCATGATTGATATAAAAGGTCCAATTTATAGTTAGATAATGATCAACATACTCCACTCTTGAGCTGGTTTCAGAGGAAAGATTCTTCTCTATAGATTTTCCTCGACATATTGTTGACGTGTTGTTTTCCAAATTACAGATCAGTCCAAAAAAGCAGTCAAAGCAACTGAGTGCTTCAGGAGAGAGAAAAGATCAACATCTGGAAAATGGTGGTTCCTTTAACCAATATGGTAATATCAAGCACTCTGCAGATGTTAAGCACACCTTTACCGATTCATCCTGTCAATTCTTTTCCCCATCAGACCTTCAGCAGCACAAACAAAACATTGGACCTGATTCTGTGAGTTGCGTACAGACAAACATTCCTTATATGCATCTCAACTATAGCAGTCCTTTGGATCAACTTTTAGGTTGTCGAACTTTTTCCAGTATCAAATCTGAAAATAATGGTTACCCTTCTTCGACAAACGAGTCATCTTATGCTTCAGATCAGGTGCAGTCTATAGAAAGCTCTAGTGGGCCTTCATTTGGGGGTCCTTCCATTATAATGAATGAGAAGAGAGAAAAGCTACATCACCAACAAGATAAACAAGCCCCACTGAAAAAGAATGTCAAACATGCAAAAGTGGGTAATAAGACGGCATTTTATGATCCAGTTACTGTTCAAAAGCAGGCCCGTCAATCTGAACAAGATGAAGGTCATAGTGAAGTTGAAGGAGTTAGTGTAGGGAAGCTGACACAATTAGATTCGTCAAATGATCAGCTAAGCTCTTGTATGAGCTCTGTGTTGGATGAAGTCTCACTAGAAGCATCTAGTTTTTGGCAGCTTCAACAAGTCATGGAAAAGGTATCATAGATAGAAAGATTTTGTGATCACATGTTCTTTTTGGCAGTTAATAAACACTGTAATTGATCAAGTTGAACTACTTGGATTTTTCAGTTGGATATCCGGACAAAATTGTGCATACGGGATAGTTTGTATCGTTTGGCTAGGAGTGCTGAACAAAGGCATAATTGCACAAATACGAAAGGTGGCATCAAAGAGGAAAAAGATGAAGCCGGTTCATTTGTGGCCAATGAAACAAACAAGTATGTAGTTGTTGCTTGAAAGTGAATTTCTTAGTACCTTTTACATTACACTGTTGCTCATAAGGTACATAATGATGATGTGGAATTCAACACTTGAAACCTATGGTGGGTAGAAATATTTTTGAATTGTTTATATATTTGGCTTCCTGGAGATCAGGGACAATCCAACTAGCTTGTCCCAAAATCGTTATATTAATAAAATAAAGGCACTCATAATTTTGAATTTTGAACCATAGTGTAAATGCCGGATAAATATGGGTATGCTTAAGCCTTTTGATGTGCTTGTATGGTATTTAGAATGTTGCATTTCTGTACTCATGTCCAGATATGCGGATATGCGTTAGTATTAGATATCTCTTTGGAAAAGCCGTAAGGTGGGAATTTATTAGCAATTTGAGCATATATTGATTTAAGTCCTCTTCCACTTACAAGCCTCCTTTCCTACTAGTTTTGTGAATAAAGAAATTAATAGAGGTAAATACAGCGATGGTCGGTTTGGCTGTTCCAAACTTTAAACTGCATGTTGCATCTTTTGACTGTCATGTGTGTATATTTGTTCCTTAATTTTTATTTAATCCTGTCTTCCAATCAGTTATTCTTGTAATTCTAAATATTGGGTTCTTTCCAGGTGCACGCGATTTATGGATATGGAAACTGGCACAAACCCTATAGATAGATCCATAGCACACTTGTTATTTCACAGGCCTTCAGGTCCATCTCTAAACCATACTACCGATAACGCGTTTAAGCCTCACGGCTTGGTAAGCATATATGCTTTATCACATGTTCTTAAAGTTGAAGAAATTTCATGTTTCATTTCATAACCTCAAAGCCTTTAATGAATAGCAGATTCATGGCTCCATCGTGTGATATGCTGAAAACACAACGCATCGTGGACAACAACAAAAGCAGGTAGCCACGAATTTGTTAACATCAGTGTTAACTCCTTTTAGAGTATATAGTTTTTTTTTTTTTTTTTTTTTAATTTGTGGTGGTGTAAAATGGTCTTCGTAAGGCCTTCAACATAAAATGCAGTTTGGTTTAACATGGATGTAGTTTCTGGTGTTGTAAATGGTTGTAAATGGTAATGGTTTGTGACCCTTTTTATCTGTCACTAATACGTCAGTTTGATTTTCTCAAACTGTTCAGCGTGCTTGCCACCAATTCACTGGTCTCTCTTTTTATATCTGATGATGACAATGAATTCTTTTTCATGCTATCATTTAATCATCCAGAATGACTGGTTGTAGTTCCAACTTTTTTATTTTTACTATCCAGAAGATCCTTTCGGATCAATTTAAGCCTCTTTTTACAGCCATTGCCAAATTTCAGATACCAATTGTGTTCAGCTGGCACTGTTTTTGTTCAAAGCCTGCAACGCCTCCATAATGTTGTGCGCCACACAATTAATCTGATTCGCGGCTCCAATTGGATTGAAAAAAATTGCCATTTTTTGCATTTCCATATAGTCCCTAGTACTGATGCTTCTGAGTTTGGCTTGCCTTATAATCCCAACTTTCAACACGGAAATTCAGACCATGTCTAAGGAGGTGATCCATTGTTTACAAATCTATATTGGACATCTGTCATTTAGCTCTATGGATTTTCTTTTAAGTTTTTTTGCCTAAACATTACCATAAAAAGACACATACCTTAAAAGGGATCTTCTTTCTCCATAGAACCCTGAGGCATTGGACTCCATACCAGTTGTGCCAAATGTATTGGAAGGCATTTTTAACAGAATGAACTTGAGGAATTAATTTCCACACAAATTGGTCAACACCTTGGAAAAGGGGAAAGTCGGTTTTTGTCGATTGTTTACGCTAGTCCTCGCCTAACCCCTGTCGAATGAGCTGATAATTCCATGTTTGTTGTTTAGGATGTATAAAATTGGCAAGGTTTCTTACGCCAAGTTGATTTTGCGGATCGCTCGCGTGTAACATAGAAGATTGCCTCTATTGAAAACAGATTACCCTTCCATATTTGGATCTTTATGCCCTCTTTACATACATCTCACTATCAGATTAAACCCCTTCACACTTGTGTCTAAAGCCTTTTTTTTTTCATAGAGCATTTACCCAAAGCTATCTGTTGGGCTAAACCAAGGTTCGGTGAAGATTCGTTAGGTTTTCTTCTCTTATAATGCTGTTAAACTCTCGTAAACTTGGGTTCTTTTGAGATTGATTTGCGTAACGTGTCTTAATTACATATACGTATTTTTTGTTGATCTAAATTATATTCCTATAAAAGACATTTAAGAATGTGATCAGCTCTATTAATTATGTATTCGGCACCTTAAAGCAAGATAGCAAGTAGATGAGAGCAAAGGAAAATATTAATTTGATAAGTGCATGTCTTCCACCTTGGGATGCACATAAGGACTTACAAGTTTCTAATTTCAATTGCAATTTTCAAGGAGTAGTAGAAAGAACAGCCGTTTATTATAAATTTACCCCTTTCGTATACCTAAATATTTGGCTGGTTAGGTAGTTTTTACGTCATGGATACTTGACATCCACCTTCCACGCTTGTCCTAAAGGTCTGAAGAGTAATTTAGACTCGTTCGAGTCACTTGACAATCTAGATGACTTACAATATTGAGCAAGTGTTCCTTCGAGTACTCTACAGGAATGTATGTTTGCATTGAAGAGGAGGTAGCAGTCATCTGCGAATAGTAAGCAAGAGACTAGGGACAACTTGTTATTTCTATTTTGTTGATTTTTTGATCACCTCAACTTTCATTAACATTAGTGATAACACATTTTTAGCATAGGAGAAATGAACAAAGAGATAAAGGATCAACTTGTCATAGTCCTCGTCTGAAAATGACTGATTTTGTAGGGCTACCATTCAATAGGACCTAATATGAAACCGTGTTGGCACATGAAAAATGATTTGACACTATCGCCCATTGGAGTCCATCAATTCCACAACAGCAAATATAAAGTTTTAGCTAACACGATCATGTCTTACACATACAAGGTGCCCGATATCTCTTTTTTTTCTCTAACGAATAGTATGGATAATCTTGTTGCCTAAAATTATATTATCAAAGATATTTCTCCTATGCACAAATGCATTTGGTGAGGAATGGTTGCATCTTGCATGATTAGTTTAGGACGATCAAAGCTTCCACAAAAATCTTGTAGGCAACACAGCAAAGGCTAATTGGCTGGAAATCAAAGATCCGTTGCGGTGTTTGTCTTTTAAGCACTAAGGTGATTAGATTTTTGTTACTCTTTCAACATGAATCATATATTGAGAAGTCTCAGGCAAGGTTGTGTCATCAACGACTGAACAAGATTCCAGAAAAGTTGGTAAAAGAAACCTGATTCTATAATTAAATTTAAGGGTTAGTTGTATCTAAATTATGGTCAAACTTACAAATGTATAGATCAAATTACAAAAAAGTATGTATAGATTAGATGTCAAATTCAAGCATCTAACATGTATTTAATGTTAAAGTTAGATGGAATCTAACAAGGATATAATGCTAAATTTGAAAGACTACTTAGGAAGATTTAGTTTTTGGTTTTTGAAAGCTTAGGTCTAACCTAATATGAGGAGAGTAGTCTAGCCGTCTCATGTTCAAAAGTTTTTGCAAAATTACAAGCAAATGAGGAGCCAAAGCTCAGTATAATTAAACGAAAGCAAAGCTCCGAACGAGATAAAAGCTTTTAACAAGCTCAATACAAGACAACTTTTAACAAATATGGCACAATTGAATGAGTTTTAACATTTTGATCGATACAAAATGGTCTTAATCGCAAATAAACTTGAAGTTGGAATTGGGTAGCAAATCAACATGTTGAAATAACTAATCATCAAAAAGGGGCGAAAGAAGACTCAAGTATTGACAAGTAGACGGGGGCGAAGCCAAGGGGGGCTGGCATGGGCCCCTAAAATGTAAAATTGTTATTTAGGCTCTTAGATTTTTTTTTTAAATTTTAAATTAGTAAAGGTAAAATTACACTTTGGCCCCCCTAAAATTATAAAAATTCAATTTAATCCTTTACAAATTATAAAGATATAAACTATATAAAATTAAAATTTTATCCACCCCTAAAAATTGTTCTGACTTCGCCCTGCAAGTAGATCATCAAATTGAACAGTTACCTTGATGTGAGAGAGTCCTTTTCTTGGCTCTAGCTCTTGTGGTAATAGAAATGTGTCTATTGTCTTGAAAAAACAAAAGTGTGAAAATTCATATGTAGACTTTCTGGAAATAACCATCATCGACATGGAAAAAGATCCCATCTTTATCCTTGAGTGAATAATGTTAAAAACATATGGATCTATACATATATAATAAGTATAATTATATTGGTTTATTATGTGAGCTTGTTTTGTTTTATTCAGCTACTATTATACCTACCAATATCATTGCATGCATTGAAACATTTAGGGGATAAAAGCCATAACATACGTTCTTATCCTAGGACTAGTACAAATAGCAGACAAAATCCATTGAGAATGATTGTCATGTACCTTAACGATGGTGTGGATCTTCTACTCAATATCACATATAGGTGCTTGATAGAGACAGTAGCCAAGAGCCAAAGAAGCCAAATGCCACCGTTGCGACCATCAGTAGTGGTATCTTTCCATCCATCAAAAGGCAATCTATTCACAACTGCTAAAACTCTAGCCGCTCGCATATTCATTTCAGTTATTATCATAATTTAAGGGTTATGGATTCTAACCAGTTCACGTACCGTTGGGATGAAATCATGATGATTCGTTCCCCTACAATTCCATATCAAGACTGACATGGGTTAGGTATAGGGAGGGAGTTCTAGATACCTGTCAAATCTTATCAGATCCTTGTCAACCTCATCGAAAACATCTCCACTTTTTGAAGTAGGCTTTCTCTTCCTTGAACAATTAGTGAACTCAGGCAAGCTTTGAATTTTTCCCCATCGTTCTCCACTTTCAATACTAGGGTAGCTTGTAGGTCGTTTTGGAGGTGGGTCTCTGTCCACATGTTTCGAAATATCAACAGTGGTATCCTTCGAATCCATGGCAAGTTGGCGTTGCAATAGCTCTGGTTGTTTCGTTAATCCTTTGATATTGGTGAGAAGGCTAGCTTTAGAGATGGCAAAATGGGAGTAGAGAGGATCACGGTCTGCGACGACCCGATTTTTATTGGTACCGAAATTTCCATAAATATTAAATATGAATATTTACGGAGCTAATATAAAATATATATTAAATATTGGTCCAGTAATTTAGCCGAATTAATAGTTAATAAAGGCTCAGGGACTAAATTATAAACTCTAATTGTTATAGAATTTTAATTGACCAAAGACTTGGAGACTTAAATAGCAATTAGTCAAAGCCCAAAATGGTAATTAAACCATTTTAAAGTTTGAGTTAGTGGATGATGATGCCATTTCATTAAATTAAACTAATAGTTAAATTAATATAAGAAATCACGATTAATCTCAATTAAACTAGATTAATTAGTCCATAATTATTTTATATATATATATATGAAGTTAGTGGAGGAAAGATGTTGTCTTCTTCCTCATTCCTCCATTGCTATCCAAGAAGAAAATAAAACATAAGGAAAAAAATCAACCATTAATTGTAAGGTAATTTCAAGTATTTTTCTTGTAATTTTTATGAATTTGGGGTGAGCTTGATTTAACTAGCCCATGTACCGATTTGGAAAACTATTAAAGTTTTAGAAAGTTGTCATTGTTGATTTCTTGGAGAATTAGACTTAAAATTGATAGATTTTAAGCTTAGATTATGAAAATGGCTAGATTGCAAAGTTAATTTAGCTTTATTGTTAACTTTGTTATTTTAGGGACCAAATTGACTAAATATACAATTTTTCATGAATGCTATTAGACATAGAAAGTATAAGGTCCATAATTAGAATATATGAAATTGGATTTTAATCCGAAGCTAGGAACCAAAAGTTATGCTTATCCTAAGTTTAAGGACTAAATTGAATAAAATGTAAAATATGAGGGGAATCGAGAAATGAATTTATGTAGGTTCATGCATATCATAACCTTGTATGAAAACGATTGATATTGATTTGTATATAAAATAATTGTATAGGTCAAGATTTGGACCAAAGTGGAGCTAATAAGGAAAAAGCAAAAATTACAGATTAATTCCTGAATATCTACTCTTTTCACATTTTGAACAGGTAAGTTTATATGAAACTTACTATCTTAGTTTATGTTATGTGTAATTTTGTGTTTGATTTAATATATATGTTTGGATATAATTAGAACACTAGTGAAATTGGCATGTATGGCTAGTAATGGACCAAATTGAAATGTTATGTGATCGTTGGTTATTATATAATAGTACAGGGTACAAATGTGAAAGTTGATTGATTATAGGGTATGTAAATGAAATATGTGGTCATGTACAGGGTACAATATGAATTATGGTTGATTACAGGCAGGGGCAAAACTAGAAATTTTTTTTAGAGGGTTGAAATTAAATTGTAAATTTTGTGATAGTAAAAATGTAATTTTTAAAGGATTAAATCAAAATTTTATCATTTTTTGGGGGGGGAAAAGTGCAGTTTTACCTTTGCTAATTTAAAATTTTTACAGGGGACCGGGCCTCTGCTAGCCCCCTAGATTCGCCCTCGATTACAAGGATTGGTAATGATATATATACAAAAATGATGCCCATGAGAACTTAGTAAAATGTTAGTATAAGATTGGCATGCTAATAGGGTTATACATACGCTTGATTAGAGATTTTACATGTTATAATGAGATTTAGCATTTTTTTGCAGATTCTTGGGTTATATGTAACATATGTTTAGCCTGGACGGGTAACCTGATATAATTTCAGCTTGTATGAGCAACTTTGATGTAATTTCAACTTGTGTGAGCAACTTAGTTCACTCGTGTATCCGAGTCTGTTTTACTATAGTTCCATCAGGCGATATTCATTTTAATTGAAATGGAAAAGTTTGAAAATATATTGATATGAAATGATATATGTTTATAATTTCTTATGTGACATGAAATTGGTTTGGTATTAAGTTTGTAAGTATATCTAACTTATTTGAATGTTAATGTTGGCAAGTGACTAGTTAAGGCATTATGTGCCAAAGATAGCCAAATTGTATTCCAAAATGATTGGTAATTGTTATTCTTATATGTGGTCAAGGTAAGCGTAGTATTTCCATTTGAACTTACTAAGCATTCTTAATGCTTACTCTAGTTGTTTCTCTTCTTGTAGATTTCCACTTTGCAGAACTTGCTGAGTTAGACCAGCGAGAAGCACACATTATCCAAAGACGGTAGAGTTATGTTCACTTTGAGTCTAGACATTGTGACATGTACATAAGGGCTTTTGTTATGCAAATGGTAAATTTAGAGTTAATGATTATGCGGTATTGTGATAACGATTGAACTTGTGGATTAAGTTTCATATGTGATCTAATTGATGCATGGTTTGATCTTATGTGATGGTAGAATGTGTAATGATCTTAATTTCTATGATTTGGCATATTAGAGATTGTAAGTAAGATAGTTGGAGTGGCTAAGTTGTTAAATGACTTAAGAAGTGGTATAATTGAATGATAAGTATGAAATGTAATTGAATGCATGCTTTGTATGCTTCATGTTAGAATTGATCGTGTCTGTCAGAGTCTTAAAATTTATAAAAAGAATGATCGAACCTGGAAACTAACCATGACAACGATTTGAGGCAAGCGCACCTATCGAACAGTAATATAGTTTAGGCAAGACTGGAATGTCGAATCCCCAAAGGAACCAAAAGTACTAATACTAACTCTCTTTTTATTATTTAGCCTAAGAATTAAAGGATTTGTTTATCTAATATAAAATTAACTAACGACTAAACTAAAGATGCAAACACAAAGAAGAATGAAATTAGGAAAACAACTTGAGGGAAAACCAATTGATTAAGACGACACCCAAGGAAGAACCCACCTAGACTTCACTTGTTATCTAACTCTGAACCAGACGATGTATTCACTTAACTTGATCCGTAAGATTCCCTAAGTTATATTAATCCCTCTCTCGAGGCGACTAACGTCTAACCCTAGGTTGATTAATTGAAATATCTTTCTAATTAAAACCCCTAGAATCGCATTAACTCGATCCATGGACTCCCATATTAGGTTTCACCCTAATCCAGCAAAATCTCGTCACCCTATCTCTAGGCGTGCAATCAACTCCGCTTAATTATGCTAGATCTACTCTTAAGCAGGGACTTTTGCTCCTCCACCTAAGCACATCACACTTGAATTAATATCCCAGAAATATCAACACAAGAATTAAGAACACATAATTAAGAACAAGTCAAATATTTATCATATAGTTCAGCAAATGATAACAAGATTCATCTTAGGTTTCATCCCCCTCAGGTATCTGAGGGTTTAGTTCATAATAATAAAAGAAAACATCTTAGAAGAAAAGATCAAACAAAACATAAGAAATCCCTAAAACCCCCTGAAGGAATTGAAGGAGAGATCCTTCTCTTGAGTATAATTCCGGCTTCTTGAGATGAATCAACTGGCTATCCTCGAGTAAATCCCCACAAATCTGCCCTCTTTGGCCTAGCTGGACGCCCCCTGACTAAAGCCCTGGCAGAAGGCTTCTGCCGAACTCCCCGCTTAAATTGCCCCCTAGGGTGTTTATATAGGCTTTGAGATGCCTTACTTGGCCCTTAAGTATCCTAATTCAAGTAGAATTCCTACTAGGGTGTTTGAATAGGCTTTGGAATGTGTTTCTTTGACTCCAAGTATCCTATTCTGAGTAAAACTCCTCTTGGCCGCGGCAGGGACACGCCCATGGCACACTCTCGTGTAAGTCGTGGCCAGGCCGTGTTCGAGGCTGTTGATTGAGGCACGGCTGTGTGGTCTTGGGCCCAGGCCGTGTGGATTTCGTGATATGGCCCATTTACTCTGTTTTGGGCCCGTTTCTCGTTCTTTTCGTCCTCCGGTGCTCTCCTGAGTATAAAACATGAAAACAAAGGATTAAGAGCAC
Organism: Gossypium australe; assembly: GCA_005393395.2. Classification (NCBI taxonomy): domain Eukaryota; kingdom Viridiplantae; phylum Streptophyta; class Magnoliopsida; order Malvales; family Malvaceae; genus Gossypium; species Gossypium australe. The sequence continues at coordinate 124,070,258 of CM016625.1, forward strand.
CAAATTACACAATTCGAGGCTTAAATCATCCAAAAGCATGCTAAATGTGGGCTTAAAATATGTTACTTTTACGGTTTATCAAGAATCATTTAAGTGCTAAACTTCCAAGTTGTACAAATATAACATGTTTGAATTGGTAAATGGTTTGTTTTAGATATGGATAGTTGATATGGGATTGATTATGCTTTAATGTTGAAAGGTTGAATTGTTTAATGTTGAGTGATTGGTTCAGGTGATTACATGCTTGAATTGGTTTAGAATGGCATGGTTTAAAAGCATCATATTTGTGATAGGTTGAAAGAAGTCATTTTGATATTGGGTTGAGAGCGGATGAATATGTATCAAAGTGTTAAGTTGTCAAAACAGGGGCAACATCATGGTCTCGAGATTTTGAAGTTGCAACATGACTTGATAGTGAGTGACGTCACGATGTAGAGGCCATGAAATCACGATATTGATTCAAAACTTTGAAAGCTTCACAATTTGGTACTAATTCATGCTCGGGTTAGTAGAAGAATTTTCATAAGCTCGTGTGAGACCCAAAAATGATTGTGTAACATATTATGATTGTGAATGATATTATTTACATGTTTGAATGATTGAATGATGTATAACTTTCGGTAATTACTCCGACAATAAATGTAGCATCATGTAGTTTGGACCTAATGATGAGGTTGGGCAAGAAATGTTACTGATCAGAGACACCCAAAATAGGTTCTCTTGGTTTCCTTCTACCCCTTGAGAAACCACCCTCTCGTTGCCTTGGCAATATCGAGCAGTGACGGTTCTGGAAGGGGAGTGTGTCACTCTCATTGCTGCTCGAGGAAGGGAGATTTTAGTGGGCCATTGACCGATTCTGATGTCTTGGAGTGGACAAGTAGGCCCTCATTCTTTGACTGTCATTCATTCCTCTCCATTCCAGCATGTCCCAACTCCTGTTGAAGCGACGGAATCTTGTTTGAGGTGCTATAGGGGTCGTCGGGAGTTACCAACAAGGACTTGGAGTTTGACAGAAGTGATAGGGTTGGTAGCGGTTTTGGGCATTGGAAGGGAAACCGATTGAGTTTTAGGATGGTCCTCGCTAGTGGTCGCACACGTGTCAGCTTGGGATGGGGACTTCTTTTTCTTTTTCTTTTTGCCAATGCTTTCCAGTTTAGAGGTTTACTTTTACCCACGTTTTTTATGTAACCAGCTGGTTGCATGGTAGTATTCGTGCAATTTTTAGATGACATGACTTGCTTCTTTTTGCCTAGGGAAGAGCTTTCCTAGTTAATAAGACCCGTTTTCAAAATTAAATTTTCTCCCTCCACAATGGCTTGTACTAAAGCTGCTAAGCCTTTTTGTTTTTTTTTCTCTTTGTAGTCAACGTTAGAGCCGCTGGTTGACTTCTTATCTTGCATCTCAAGGCTAGCCTGGATCCTTGAAGATTCACCAATTTGGAAATTTCGATTACTAGTCTCTCGTCTCCTGGTAGCTTTCTTTCTTGGAACAACCATCCAAGGATCAATTCCACTCCTATGATCTTCCTTCTCATAGTTTCTTGGTTCTGTAACCTTTTGACTTTCTATTTCGCTGTTGTACCTCCATCACACTATCAACCATGGTCGAAACCTTCACTGTTTTATCCTCAGGCTTGTCACATTGATCCTTGACTGCACCTACATTCCCTTCCTTGCATGGATCTTCAGCTCTGATAATTTCGAAGCACGCTTCGCGTCTATGACCCATTCTTCCACAGGCAAAGCTGTTTCGTAATCTTCAGAGCACACAAAAACGTAACAAGGAAATAATCGTGACCTGGATCAATAATTTGTCATGAACACGAGGGACATCGTAGTTGATTAAGTTTGAAGTTTAAGAACTGAAACCCTACTGTTTCCCCATGAACCTGCTCCGAAATTTCATTCTCTCTTCCTAAGAGAGGTAGATCTTGGAAAGGTCAGTAGTTTGTTGTTGTTGTTGTTCTTCCATAGGAGCAGCTCCTAAATCAGAATTGTTCCTGTCTTCCTCGAGAGTATCCTGGTCGTAGTTACCAAACTCATTGCCCAAGAGTGTGTCTCTATAGGAAATGGGTTTCCTTACTTCATTAGTGAGTGCATTGGAATTATGCTTCACTGTCTTCATACTTGTTAGTTGTTCGGCTTCTTCCTCCGACAAGAGGGCAGAGAGTTTCACTCATGTTATTTAAACAGTCATTTTCATCTTCACTAGGCATCGGAATTTTTTAAATTTTGTACTTAGCACAAGGTTCCAAAATTTGTCCAGTAGTGACTACATCCAAAGGCACTCTCTAATGCCATGGCTTTTCAAATTATGCTAGTGTTGAAATTTCATTATCCTCATTCAGGATTTATGATTACATCATTTAGGATTTATGATTACATCAGTATTTTCATCCTGAATTTTAAGATTTTAATTTGGATTTATTTTTTTTTATGATGAAAATATTGAAATTCAAGACGAAAATACTGATGTGACATAAAACTATTAAAAATAGATACAGATGAGATAGCGTCACAGTTTCATACAATCCTTTTTTCTGTACAGTAATTAGTATGTAGAAGTGATTCCAAATTGGAACATATTTGATGCCAAAAATAGAAGAATCTAAAAGATCCATTCCCTTAGCATAATTCCTTTAAAATACAACTCAACTCAACTCAAATATTTTATTTTTATTTTTATCTATATTTATCAAACGCCATTAAAAAAACCTCTTCATTTGAATTTCGGATCTGAGATTTCAGGTACCCGATCTTTCCCATTTCCCCTTTTCCTTTTTCTGATCTTTTAATTTATGATCGATTTATTTGCTTATTAATTTGTTAAAGAATTACTAGCACCTAAGGTTTTGTTCTCGTAGGCTTTTTTTAATTAGTTGGAAAAATAAATTTCGGTTTGACTGCCACTGCAGTTAGGTATGGATCTGCTTAGGTTTTTAATTCAAATTTGTTTTAGCTAAAGTATGGGTCTTTTCTGTTTTTGTGAGAAATTAATTTAGTGGTTATGGGATTTGTTTTTTGAAACTGAGTATACAATTTATGCTTATTCTATATTTTGGGCATGTTATAAATTGTAATGTAAATGACTTGTGGGGTTTTCATTGTTGCTGCAAATATATAATTGGTTTGGATGTAAAACACATATGCATCAAGAAATTTTTTTAAGGCTGGAAAGTTGGCAATATGCTCAAAAATTGCTATTCCCCCCCCCCCCTCCCCCCTTGAATTTGATTTTGTTGTGGTGTTCTTTGCTTATGAATGTGTTGTGAGTTCCACTAACGAGTTCACTAATGCCTGTTGCTGTTTTGATTATGCTAATGATCAGTATTGAGTAAATATGGGTATTCTGTAGAACTTGCATCATGGCCTTTTGGTTGATTTTTTTTTCTCCTTTGATTTTATATTTTTATTCTACATTGCTGATCTTATTTGTTTGATGGTAATAAATGAAATTCCTTTTCTGGTGCTTGTGATCTGCTAAAATTTGGCATTACTAAAGTTTAATGCAAATTACTTGTTTCATATCTCGGCTACTGTCAGTTGGGCGGTTGCAAGGAACTGATGTCAGGCATGGAGGTCGCCAAAGATCAAGAACTAGTAGACGGAACTGTTGCACAGGAGTCTGGAAAATCCATGCCGTCATCTCAACAGGAGGTCTTGTTCTTATCTTCACTATGGAATGTTGATTGATTAAAGATCATAGCTATGTACTGGATTAAAATTATTTTTCTGGAGTTCTTCAGTTGAGGTGATTTACTCTCTTTTTTCTTACGTCTATTTTAGGAGGCTGTTGTAAAGAAAAAATACGGAGGGATTATGCCCAAGAAGCCTCCACTTATCTCTAAGGTGATTTGTGCTGCAAGTTACAATTTGTTGGTTCTTGATTGTGCTGATTCTCTTCTAAGTTTTTCATCTTGATGTCAGGACCATGAACGTGCCTACTTTGACTCTGCAGACTGGGCACTTGGAAAGGTACTTTAAAGATTTCTCCACCACTGGACTCCACCCCCTACCATTATTATTATTATTATTTTTTGTTAGCTTGGTATGCTAATCAATCCAGTTAAGCTGAACTTACCAATTTTTGTTTTTTTTTTTTTTTTTGATGTTCTTGGATGCTAACAGCAAGGTGTTGAGAAGCCCAAAGGACCACTTCAAGCCCTCCGTCCCAAATTGCAGGTATTAATTCAATGCTTGTAAGAGATATTTAATAATATTCCCTTCTTGTGTAATGTAAGTTGACTTAATTTTGGTCCAAATCTGATGGATAACATAGTGAGAACTGTATATGTAAGTATGTATTTTAAGAATTGTAGTAAATTCCTCTGATTAGTGAGAGCAATAGAATAGCCAGTCCATTGTTAATGCTGCAGGATAGTGGTGTCTAAAGAAAGTTCAAATCAATATTGTCCACTTTTGTAGGATTCATTTATTGGTTTAAATTTTAGATTAATCCGGTTCACTTTTCAGATTATTTATATTGGTCACACATACGCCTCTTTAATTGGTTCAAAAGATAGTAAACAAGCTTTACTCGCTTTTAGATGTCTGGAGGGACAAAAGGGGTTTCGATAACAACTGAACCAAAGTGGGTTACTTTATAGGTTCCATATGGGGTTCTCAAACAACTGGAGTTTTTGGGTTTACTTGATTTATATTTATGTTCGGAAATGGAAGATGATATAAAAAGTCTTGTCTAGCATCTGCACTAACATGACTTAAAGTTTAAGATAAGCAACTACCTTAATTACATCTTTTTATTTTGGTACTGTATTGACTTGGAGTGGTCGTTTCTTCAACCTAATTAACTTGTATTTCATACTGAATTTAACATTTTATAAAGAGCAACTGAATGATTTCTGATACAAGATGTTCCCGGAATCATGTTGTAATGGAATTTTTATGCAGTTTGTCTTTGTAATTTCAAGCACTTTACTTCCAGGAAAGAGAAAAATAAAAGGGTTTGAGATGATTTTCATTGCAATTCTCCTTTTTTTCCTGTCCAATATTTTTCCTCAGATGTGTGTTCCCATGGTCTACTTTTGATTAATCACTTGCCGTTATATCCCATTTTGTTTTCTGCTAGTTAGTCGTTTTTCACTCATTTATTTAGTACTCTTATGATGCATGGTTATGATTACTTCTGCACTTTGTCTTTCAGCCTACACAACAACAAACACGATATAGGAAGTCTCCATATGCTCCATCAGATGTCGAAGGTATGCCTAGTTCATTTTGTATTTCACATTCTGATTTTCAGTGGGAAAATGGTGGTGATTAATCAAATTCAATTCAATTATCATGTCATTGTGTAGATGGAGGGAGTGGCCAACCAGAGGATGGGACTGCCAATGAATGAGAAACTGCCCTCAATCTTCTGGTTTTCCAAGAACTATCGATCGCTATTCAAATGCCTAGACAGGTAATGAGTAATTTTCAATTGCTCTCGTGGATAAACTTGGTGGTGAAGATGTTTCGATATCTGTTAAAAGTTCAACAAGTTACAAGATTTATGGAGTTGTGAACTGTGGGAACTGAAATGTCTATTGTTCCAAGGTTATTCTAATGTGGAACATTATTCTTCATAATACGAGTAAACCACTTATATAACGAAATTTCCCTGTTTTACACTCATAGTTTGCTTCATTGTTCCGTGGAAAGGTGAAATCAATCAGTTCAGATTACCTAGTACGAACAGGGGTATAAAACATGTTTGCCCACAAGCTACAAGCTACTTGAATTTGATTCGGCAAAGAAATTTGAATTCGACTTCGACTTCGACTTGATCATTGTTAAGTTGAAAGTTGAGCTCGAGCACCTAGTGAGTTGAATTCGAGTATGTTATTAAAACTCAGTCTAGCAGAGATTTTTTATTTTTAACTGGTACTGGAAAATCCTAATTTAGTAGTCTCGCATGTATATCGACCTTAATTTTTTACTTCCTCTCAATTGAGTTCCAACCTATTCAAGAATCAAATTTTAAATCCAACTCAAACTGCTTTTAGTAATTTCTCTAGCGTCTGTAATTTATGTCTTTCATTTTAGCTGGTGTTATTGGAAACTGATTAACACTACTCTCTGATAAGAAATGTAATGTAAAAACAGGTTAAATATTAGAAAAAAAAAAAAAGCATAAGCAATACAAAATTAGAATACGAAAATTTGTACTATAGGAATTATCGTTGTCAAATTTTATAAAAATACATGGTTCATCAAATCACCAGTTCGATCGGTTCATCAATTTAAAGCTCCTTTCCAGATTGCTACCCTGATCGGTTCTTGATCTGACCGATTAATTCAATCACATTGAAACAACATTGTGAATTAGTTTTGGAGTTGAGTTTGTAAAATGATACTAACATATATAGTAAAAGAGTGATTGATTCAGGGAATTTTATATTTCCGGCGATAATAATGCAAGTCGACTAATATTTTCATGATTGGATGAAGAAAATTACCTTGAACATATATATATATATATATATATATATATATATATATAATACCAACAATGTTAAAATTAAAAAATATAAGAGACCATTTCATTTTAGTCAACTCTATCCTTTAAACAAAGAAAAAACAAATCTTAGTAGGTAGTAAAAAAATAGTGTTGAAGATGAAGGATGAATAATTTGTTGGTTGGATAATGAAGGTGTTACAATAACCAAAGGGTGAAAGGAAAAGGTTGATGTAAGGATAAATGTGAAGAATGTTGAGGGGTGAAAATTTGAAGAGTTTTTGGGGAAGGCAAAAACTTCGTTATGGAATTATAAAATAGACAGCATCATTATTCACCAACTAAATTTCCATGTTCACCTAATACTCTCCGGAGCAACAATAAGTTTAATCCCTTCTAATCTATCAATAATTCTACCACCTAATAAGTAAAATGTATTCTCATATAACTTCATATTTCAACTAAATGGACACTTTGCTCTATCCTGACTGCACAATTGGAATTTGTTGATGTTGAAGTCCAACCTCTTTTTTCCTCCAATTAAAAGTGATTGATTCTTTGGAACTTGAATGCACTTGTTTCTCTAAAATATAGGATTGCTTTTATACACTATATCTGAATGGGCATACATTTGTATTGTCAAAAGAAGATTTCACCATTTCACTAGTGTAATTAAACAACAATCTACGATATCCTATTATTCTCCCATACCAATCCAAGTCTTATGCTTTAACCTCAACAACTATCAGAATATCCCCCCTTTGAAATATGAATGTAAAAGCAGCTTCACACACAGCTGGAATTCTTTAATCCTCCAAATTCCAGTGGAGAGAGCTTAATGCTCAGGCGTGCACCTCATCCTTTCATAGTGAACCCAACTCATTACACTACTCAAAAAGTCAAAACACCGATCATAAGCTATGATGCCGCAGTCAACAGATAAGGAAGTGGTAATATAAGATGATAGCAACCTCACAACAAATCCCAACATTTGCCTCAACCTTACCAAATCAATAAAGCAGAAAGTCTGATACTACAGGTTGAAGTAAATAAGAAACCCACATATTCTCTCAACCAATCAGAAACCCAGAACAATGATACACAGCTTACAGAACATAATTAAAGGAAAAAGGCATAATCAATTCAATTCTAAGGAAAACTATTAGTAGTAAAACTGATTTTCCACGTAGTATACATTAATAGAGTCAACTATACATATTCATTACCTGCACAAGCAAACCTTGAAATTACTTGGAAACCAAAAGGATTTCTGGCTTCTTAGCCTTGCTAGGTGTGTTAGCATTCGAAGGCGCGTTTGCCACAACCGTAGCAGCCGCCTTTGCTGCTGCTCTTGCACTCTTATCCAGCCTAATCAGACTTTGCAATGCCAATATCGCTTGTGGTGCCAAATCATGAGAGGCCCTCGCGTATAGACACCTAATGGCGATCGACGCAGCGTCCTTTACATCTTGTGAATTGGAAGGACCAAACAAACAATGACCCAAAATTGTAACTACCGGCCTCAAAAGTTCCCAAGGTAAAGGGATTCTCACACCCTTTTTCTCCAAATTCTCAGCATCTTCTTTATTGATACCCAAATTGTCCATCTCCACCACCACATCCTTAATCACATCATCTTCACTGCCCACGTCGTCGCCGTCGCGGCTTCTCCTTCCGTTACTAAACCCCGAATCCTTCCTAAAAAAGTGGTCGTGTCCGTTACTGTTTCCGTTACCGCTTTCGTGGTGATCGTGATCGTCCCCGTCCAATTTGGTTCTGCAAGGACAATCTTGCCCCGCCCAAGCGGCGGCGAATGTGCAAAAGTCCAGCTTAGACCAAGCCGGCATTTGAGAGACTTGTTTGTAATAACAATCAAGAGCGGTTCCAACGATGGCGGCTCGCTTAGTAGACTTTACGTCTAAATGTGGCTCGAGCGGAGGTGATAAAACGCCGACGGATTGTCTAGATTTGTCATCAGCGGGCTTGTTACGAGGAGCATGGTACAGCGAGGGCTGAGAGAGGTCAGGAATTTGGACGAGAAGAGGTTTCCCGGAACGGGATTTGACTTCGGAAGAGTAAACGGCGAGGAGAACGGCTTCGAAGCCGGAGAGGGAAGGGAGGGAAGAAGAATCCGAGGTGTGGATTCGGGAAAGGTAGGTGCCGGAGAGAAGAGGGAGGAAAGAGAGAACGAGGAGGCGGAGATGGGGATCAGAGGATTGGAAAGTTTCGTAGAGCCATTGGCAGAGAGGGTCAGAACCGGAGCCAGAGGTAGGAGAGGAAAGGGCGGAGGAAATGAGGGAGTAAGCGGCGGGAGAGGAGAGGAGAGAAAGAGCGGGGCGGTCGGAATCGGCTAAGGAGGAAAGAATGGTTCCGTCGGAGGGGAGGAGATAGGAGAGGGATAGGATGCGAGAACGTTGTTTAGAGACGGATTCCCACCAGGAGTGCATAGGATCGTTGTCGGTGGTGGTGGTGGTGGTGGAGGGAGGAGGTTGGCGGGCAGTAGAGGAGGAGGTGGAGGAGGAGGAAGGGGAGGGGGAGTTAGTGGAATGGTTGTGGGGGAAGTCCATGGCGGAGTTGAAGGTTGTTTGACTTGCGTAAGATTCTTGGGGTGAATTTAGCTAAGATTTTGGGATTTGGGCTTATGATTTTAGCAGCTTATTGACTACAGGAGTTTTAACTTTTAACTTTTAACTGAGGCTCACCTTTTCTTTTTTAATTATTAATTACGATGAAAAGTATCTTTTAAAACAATCGAAGCTTTGGAAACAATTTTCCGTAATTTATTAACTTATCCCTCTCATTTTCAATATTAGCCAAATAATTACAGTAATTTAATCACTGTTAATTTTGAAAGTGAGTAAATAAGAACAACTAATCACAATGTTCATATTTTTCGTCAATTGTATATTATTTTTATTAGTATAATAATAAATTTAGCTCTTAAAGTTTACACATTTAATCAATTTGATCTTAATTTAACAAGTTTAGACTGCAACATTTACACATTTTGTCGACTAGATCTTGATTTAATAAATTTAACCTATAAATTTTACACATCCTGTCAACATTTATATAGGTTATATATATCAAAGGCTAAATTTGTTATTTATCAATTAAAATGAGGTACAACTGACGGAAAACGTTAACACCGTGATTAATTGTCATTATTTGGTCACTTTCAAAACCGACAGAGATTAAATAGCATCAATTTTGTTGAGATCGATCATTTTGCTCAATTTTGAAATTGAGGACTGAAAATATGTTTTTACCTATTTATTTAACTATTGTTGAGGGAGGTTTGTCTTGGACCTACAAACAAAAGCTATTGTCCTCGTGGAGGGATTTTGTCTCTCGTACTCCAACGAGAGCCCAAACTCCGTGAAGTACGAGACTACAATATTTAAAAAAAATTAAAGGTCTCCTTGAAATATAGGAGATCAAACCCTGCCACGAGAACAATACATTCCATTCAAGGGTCCAGTCGATTACTTAGTGGATGACACTTCAAAGACTTAACCCGAAAGAGAACTGGCCCTCTCAAATATCATGAATATTTTTTTCTTAAAATATATAGATTAAATTATTTTTTTTCAAAATATCTTTTAAGTAACTCGACACTTATATGAAAGTCAAGGTTCTTAATTCTTTACAATAGTCACGATTGATGAAATTATTTTATTATAACTTCGACCCTTGGATGTGGAGATCTATATTAATATTTTTCAATATTTTCTCAAGATTCTTGTAGTTAGTTTGATTTAATGTAGTTTGTCTTCGACTTTTGTATTTAATTTATACATATTTAACTGGATGTAATAGGATCTCAACACTTATAAGTGTCGAGTTTCAAGATTCTTTTTTGCATGTTGATCTTGACACCTATTAATATCGAGGTCATGCTATCTAAAGTTTCCAATTCTTTTTCTCATCTATATGTTCTACAAAAATAAAAAATAAAAAAATCATTTTCTTTCAAATCTACAAACCTTTAACTCATTCTAACTAATTTCAATTTTTATTACAAGTCATTTATCACATAAGTGTTTTCTCTAATTTTTAAGTTATTAGTGTTATTAGTGTTTTCTCTAATGGATATATTATTTAAGGATGGCATCATATTTCAATCGGAAACACGTTTTAACATGATCTTTAGGAATGAAGTTATCTTAAAGGTTATGAAAAGGAGGATTCTTCGGAAGATCTAGGTTGGAGGTGCTAAATGGATATCCAACCTAATGTATTACGTAAGGATGGCATCATATTTCAATTAAAAAACCCATTTTAACATGATATTTAGGAATGATATGCCTCGTATTTGGGCTGAAACAAGAAGAAACACTGGCGTCCTAACAAGAAGAAACACATTGTCACAACGACGTGATAGCTGGCATCCCGACGAGGCGATGTGTTATGCAATTTCCTTGATTTTCTTCTTCCATTCAAATTCTTATTATTTGTCCCAATCAAACTCTGATTAATGTAGATTATTTTAATATTATTTGATCTATGAATTTAGCTTATAAATAAGCTCTTTTCCACTTTAGAAAGATAACCCATTTACACATTTAGGTGCTAGCTTTTACAAGCTTTCAGAGAAATTTTGTGTTTAAGTTTTGAGAGTTCTTATCTTGAGTTTTGGGGTTTATCTCCATCTTTGTACTCTTCATTTTTGTCATTATAGTGAAATTATATTTACCCGTGGTTTTTTATACTCTTCAGAGGGGTTTTTCTACGTAAAATATTTGTGTATGATATTTTCAATTTCTATGTTATTTTATTTATTTGTTGCTTAATCTGGTTTATCCCCCAAAAACTAGTATCAGAGCTTGGTCAATTTTCGCATTTAACCTGTTCAGAGATGGTGATAAACCGTAAAAGTAACATATTTTAAGCCCACATTTAGCATGCTTTTGGATGATTTATCCTTTGATTTATGTAAAAAGGTGCTCTTAATCCTTTCTTTTCATGTTTTATACTCAGGAAAGCACCCGAGGATGAAAAGAACGAGAAATGGGCTTAAAACGAACCAAATTGGGCCGAAATAGAAATCGACACGGCCTGGGCCCAAGACCACACGACTGTGCCTGATTAAAAGTCCGAACACGGCCTAAAGACGACTCACACGGGCGTGTGCCATGGCCGTTTCCTTGTCGTGGAAAAGAGCAATTTCACTCGGAAAAGGATACTTAGGGGCAAAGAAACCTATCTCAAAAGCCTATATAAACACCCTAAGTATAACCTAGAAGGGGGCGGTTAGCTAGGCTAAGGAGCCGAGCCAGAAAGGTCAGATTTGTGGAAATCACTCGAAGATAGCCAATTGATCCATCTCAAGAAGCCGGAGTTATACTCAAGATGGAGGATCTCTCCTTTAATTCCTTCAAGGGGTTTTAGGGATTTCTTATGTTTTGTTTTATCTTTTCTTTTGAGATGTTTTCTTTTATTGTTATGAACTAAACCCTCAGATACCTGAGGGGATGAAACCTAAGATGAATCTTGTTATCGTTTGCTGAACTATATGATAAATATTTGACTTGTTCTTGATTATGCGTTCTTAATTCTTGTGTTGATATTTCCGGGATATTAATTCAAATATGATGTGCTTAGGTGGAGGAGCAAAAGTCCCTGCCTAAGAGTAGATCTAGCATAATTAAGCGGATTTGATCGCGCGCTTAGAGATAGGGTGACGAGATTTTGCCGGATTAGGGTGAAACCTAATATGGGAGTCCATAGATCGAGTTAATGCGATTCTAGGGGTTTTAATTAGAAAGAGAATTCAATTAATCAACCTAGGGTTGGACGTTATTCGCTTCGAGAGAGGGTTTAATATACATTAGGGAATCTTACGGATCAAGTCAAATGAATAAATCGTCTGGTTCAGAGTTAGCTAACAAGTGAAGTCTAGGTGGATTCTTCCTTGGGTGTCGTCTTAATCAATTGGTTTTTCTTCCAAGTTATTTTCCCAAATTCATTCTTCTTTGTCTTAGAGTCTTTAGTTTAGTAGTTAATTAATTTAGATTAGATAAACAAATCCCTTTATTCTTAGGCTAAATAATAAAAAGAGAGTTAGTATTAGTACTTTTGGTTCCTTTGGGTTCGACATTCTGGTATTGCCTAAACTATACTACTGTTCGATAGGTGCGCTTGCCTCAAAAATCGTTGTCATAGTTAGTTTCTAGGTTCGATCATTCTTTTTATAAATTTTAAGACCCTGACACGCGATCAGATGGCAACAACAAGGCTAATATTGATAAGTTCGATGGCATCGCAAATTTCAATATGTGGCAAGTTTGAATGACGACAATTTGATAAGGTCCTTACAGAAAATGTAACGACCCGTTTTTAGTGAAAACGAAACAGTGATTTCGGGACCACAAATCTGAGGTTAAATAGTTTATTTTAATATTATTTTGTGGTCTATAGCATGTTAGAATTATGGTATAAAAATTTTGTTAAGAAATTCTACTGTTTGCATACTCAATTTGTGAAATAGGACTAAATCGCATAAAGTGCGAAAGTTTTGTTCTATTAGCTAAATGTGTCATATAGCTATAGAACTTAAAAGTAGAGGTCCTTATTGAGTAATTAGACCTTTAGTTGAGTTAGTGGATGTATATGGAGAGAAATTATAAAAAAAATTGAAAGGTTAGGTGATATTAGGTGAATTAATTGATAAAATAAAATAAAACAAAGGCTAGCTAACATATTTTTCATCTTTTCCTTCACCAATCAATTTTTCACCAAGAAATAGCCATTGGAGAGCTGAAATTTTCAGCAACATAAACCTCTAACATATCAAGAAAAGCCACGTTCGAACTTAAGCCGGGGAAAGGAAAAAGCAATGGATTGAACGGTTGGCTTACTCTGTATTAATTCGAGGTAAGTTCGTATAATTACATTGTGTATTTATATACTTTAATTGAATTACATGTATTTAGAAATTTTGGTGTGTGAATATTGAATACATAATGGATATAGTATTAAGAATACCAAGCCCCAATTGAACCATAGAAATTCGTAAGATACAAATGGCATGGCATGTCATGTCATTAGGGTTACCGATTTTGGTTGAGATCCTGCATATGTTACAGACTCACCTCAGCTCGTATGAGCTTACCGATTCTCAGCTTGTAAGAGCTTCCGTTATTCAGCTCGGAGGAGCTTACCGATATTCAGCTCAGATGAGCTTACCGTTTATCACTCGTATGAGCATACATGTATAAGAATTGACGGTTTACCATTTAGTACACTTCGTGTGTACCACCCACGTATCCTACGATATTTTAGATGGTTCAATGGGCATAGTATTTCTATGGGATTATACAAGTCCGATATGTCAAGTACAAGTATTTGCATGGAAAGGGTTGATATTTGGTACATGATTAAATAACATAGATATCACATGTACAGGAAATTTGATAAATTGATGAATTCATATATGACTAACTTGATTATAGGTTGAATGATAGGCTTTGGCCAAACCGGATTGAGTTATGTTTGACTTATTTGCCTAAAATTTTAGTTATATGGTAATTTTATTCTTTGAATTATGAACTTACTAAGCTTAATTGCTTACTCAGTTTATTTGTTCATGTTTTATAGTATTTTGGAAGCTCGCTCGATTTGGAAATCGTCGAAGACGCGTCTCACTATCAAACTCTATTTTGGTACTTAGACTTTATATTTTGGGTTAAATGGCATGTATAGGTGTTTTGGCTAAAGTGGCTTATATGTCTTTTGTTGTCTTGGTTGTATGCATATTGATTTGTGTAGGCATGTACCACTTTGGGTGAGAAAAGTGGCTTGGAAAATAGCCTATTTTTTTCCACACAGGCAGAGACACGGGCATGTGTCTCGGCCATGTGTGACACACGACTAGGTGACACGGCTGTGTGTCTTCTGATACTATTTAGAAACTAAGTCACTAGCTTTACACGGTCTAGCACACGGGCATGTGGCTTGGTGATCGTGTCTGTCAGAGTCTTAAAAATTTATATAAAGAATGATCGAGCCTAGAACTAACTGCGACAATGATTAAGGCAAGTGCACCTATCGAACAGTAGTATAGCTATGGCAAGACCGGATTGTTGAACCCAAAGGAACCAAAAGTATTAATACTAACTTTCTTTTTATTATTTAGCCTAAGAACTAAGGGAATTTTTATCTAATCTAAAATTAACTAACTACTAAGCTAAAGATGCAAAGACAAAGAGAAGGAATTGGGGAAAATAACTTTGGGAAAAACCAATTGATTAAGACAATACCCGAGGAAGAATCCACCTAGACTTCACTTGTTATCTAAATCTGAACCAGACGATTTATTCACTTGGCTTGATCCGTAGGATTCCCTAATTTATATTAATACCTCTTTCGAGGCTACTAACGTCTTGCCCTAGGTTGATTAATTGAAATTTCTTTCTAATTAAAATCCCTAGAATTGCATTAACTCGATCTATGGACTCCCATATTAGGTTTGACCCTAATCCGACAGATTTGTGTCACCCTATTTCTAGGCGCGCGAGCAACTCCGCTTAACTATGCTAGATCTACCCTTAGGCAGGGACTTTTGCTCCACCACCTAAGCACATCAATACTTGAATCAATATCCCGGAAATACCAAAACAAGAATTAAGAACACATAGTTAAGAACAAATCAAGTATTTATCATATAGTTCAGCAAATGATAACAAGATTCATCTTAGGTTTCATCCCCCTCAGGTATCTGAGGGTTTAGTTCATAATCGTAAAAGAATAGATCTCAAAAGAAAAGATAAAACAAAAAATAAGAAAACCCTAAAACCCCCTGAAGGAATTGAAGGAGAGATCCTCTGTCTTGAGTATAACTCCGGCTTCTTGAGATGAATCAACTGGCTTTCTTCGAGTAAATTCCACAATTCTGGCCTTTCTGGCTCGGCTCCTTGGCCTAGCTGGATGCCCCCTGAAGGTTGGCCTCTAGGGTGTTTATATAGGCTTTTGGAATGGTTTTCTCTGCCTTTAAGTACCCTAATTCAAATGAAACTCTTCTTTCTCACGGCAGGGACACGCCCATGGCACACGCCCGTGTGAATCGTGGCCAGGCCGTGTTCGAGTCTGTTAAGGAGGCACGACCGTGTGGTCTTGGGCCCAGGCCGTTTTGATTTCGTGATTTGGCCTATTTGGTCCGTTTTAAGCCCGTTTCTCGTTCTTTTCATCCTCCGGTGCTTTCCTGAATATAAAACATGAAATTAAAGGATTAGAAGCACCTATTCTCTCAATTCAAGGCTTAAATCATCCAAAAGTATGCTAAATGTGGGATTAAAATATGTTCATATTACGGTTTATCAAATACCCCCACACTTAGCTTTTGCTTGTCCTCAAGCAAAATTCTCAACTCACAATTAAAACGAACTTCCTCGATTCATAATATTCATCAATAATTTTTCATCATAATTCAAAGATAATCCATACATTGATAATTTAA
Organism: Gossypium australe; assembly: GCA_005393395.2. Taxonomy (NCBI): domain Eukaryota; kingdom Viridiplantae; phylum Streptophyta; class Magnoliopsida; order Malvales; family Malvaceae; genus Gossypium; species Gossypium australe. The sequence continues at coordinate 124,086,174 of CM016625.1, forward strand.
CTCAAAGGGTCCTAAAGATTCGAACAATCAAAGTTATACATTTATAGCCTGAAAACGTTAGGTGTTTCCCCTTACCTAAATAATTACCCCTGATTCAAAATCGGCAAGAATTGACATCCTCGCTAAAGAGTCACTCAAATCACTCAAAGTGTTTAAGGTTCAAAATTAAGCACTCAAAAGTCAAACATGAAAAGTTAATCCCATAGGCTTGCCTGAAAATCAAATCTCCACCACTATAATATGAGATGATACACAAATCAAAAGGTCTTTAAAAAGGGTTGTAATGGGGCTCGGGTTAAAGGTGTGGATAAAGGTTGAATTAGAAGATTAGAATCGAAATTGAATTAACAAATTACCTAACTAGAAACAACGAACTGATAATGAATAATTACATTAACTAAAAATTTCATTACTAATAAAATGAGCTTCTTCTTCAAGATTTGGAATTTTCATTTATAAGCTCAGCTTACATAGGACTAATAATGAATATACTTCAAATTTTTTATTTTTTTATTTTTTTTAAGAACAAATCAAGTATGAATTTAACTACTGAAATAAAGATTATAGTTAGGCAACTGATCAATTCAAATCTCGATATAAGGGTAGTCAAAAGGAATGGTGATGATAGATACAAAGGGTTTTTGAGTTAATATTAGCAGGTGAGTCAATAAATGGGTTGTTAGGATCAACGAGGTTCACTAGGGGTTAATTATGAATGTAGGCTTTTAGTGGAATGAGTGGGTTAAATCCTAGGTGCCTTTATCATCTCTGTATATCAAATCAAATGTGTGGTCTCGACGTGTATAATCGAAGCAAGTTCTAGAATAACAGATCAATGTTGACACACTCATAATCAAAAAGTGAGCATGAAAGAATGTATGCTCTAAAAGGCTCAAAATCTCACAAGAATTGTGGGTTTTTGATATCAACCTTGTGAATTTCAAACTTCAAGGTAATAATTGGATTCATGTAGACAACCTAACAAAATTTTAATTTTTGAAAATAGACTCATCATGCTTGATTCTCTAGTCTCCTAAAGTTTAAATCATCACTGCACAATTATCATGACTTAATCCAAAACATATCAAAGAAAATCATGAATCACAGGGAATTTCATTCTAATTAGTAATATGAGAAAATTACTTAAAGACAAGATATCATTCAGGGATTTGAGAATAATGAAAAAAGTTAGGCATGTTTTGAGAATAATGCAAAAAGTTAGGCATTTTCTCGAAATAAATATTCACCCCCACACTTAAGATGTACATTGCCCTCAATGTACAAAGATATATATGAAATTTAAGAGAGAGGGAGGGTGAAACTTCCTGAATTTTGGATGGCTTCCTTGAGTTGGGAGTGTCGTGGTATGGTGGCCGCCGATAATCTCTGCGCTAGATGAAGAAATTGGGAAGCTCGTGAAGAAGTAGTCAGGAAACATTAAGACACATTTAAAATAAATTAATTATGTATTTTAAGACAAGAAAGATAAAGAGAAAGAAAATAGGAAGTAAAATAAAATTAAAAGAAAAGATGAATGGACTGAAAAGTCCTTATTGTTAGATGGTTCGCGAGGTGGGTGTTATTTCTAAGGTTGCGGTGGGGTGGCTATGGTCGTGGTGTGGTGATTCCTAAGCAACTTTTAGAACCTAAAACCAAGAAACTAAAATAAGATAACCTAAATTTAGTAGAAGAGAAGTAAAGATAAGGAAAATAAAGAAAACGAGACAAGAAAAATAAAAGCTAAATAGCCTCAAAGACCCTTGGCTTGTCGAGTGGATGAAGCGGCTAACATGAACTTATGTAGATCGGTCTCCCACAGGGAGACTGTGCTTGAATCCTTCCGCTTCTTCGACATGGCTATTGTGGAGATCAAGAGTTTAGATAAGGTCTAAGGAAGAAAAGTATGGAAGGGGGGAAGATCTGCAGAATAGGGTAGGTGAAAAGAGGGAGGGGTTGGGTTAAATAGAGTTTTGATGCCTGGTACATCCCCACGCCCATGTATCGTGGGTGTGTCAAGTCACACGGCCGTGTTGTGAGTCGTTCGTTTCTCCCACGCCTGTGTGCAGGTCGTCACGCCCGTGTTTGATAAAACAGTGTCGGCCACGGCCGCATCGTACGGCCGTGGTGTTTTGTCAGTGCCCATGGCTTGAAGATATTTTTCGTCCTTGGTTCGCACTATCTCTGCATGTCAGTACGTACATCCGTATCATCCATACAGCCACTGCCACGGCCGTGTGTAAGGCCGTGTGATGTGGAAATCTTTACTTGGTTAGTTTATAATTAGGTGCTAAAAAGGAAAAATAGAATAAGGAAATAAAGAATGTAAGAATTACTGGTGTTAGTACTCGGGTTGCCTCCCGAGAAGCGCTCGTTTATAGTCTTAAGCTGGACTTACCTCTCATTTGCATAACTAGGGTGGTTTGAAGAGTTGAACATCCTCTCTCATGCTATCAGTTCTACTATCATGGTAAAGTTTAAGTCGAGTAGCGTTTCCTTTAAAAGTTTTGAATGTAGAATTACTTACCTCGACTGTTCCGTATGAGAAAACATTGAGTACCCTAAAAGAGATTTCTTTGTTTGTATTGGGGTCAGGAGGAGGTATTCGAGGGTCTGCTTCATCTAACAGTATCTGATCTCTGATTTTGAATTTGTTTGTCCCTTGGAGTGGTTTTGGTTATGCTTCATGTAATCCTAATTTCTCTTTGAAGTGTGTCTTCCACTCGTCTAGTTTATCAATCTGAAGCCTTCGTTCCTCATGAGTTATTTCCTTGTTGGCATGAGGTCTAGGATCTGGCTCAGTTGTGTAGTTCCGTGGTGCTTCTTGAGAAGAAGGTTTGAACGAATGGTTGTTAATAGAATTTATATTCTCACCTTGATTACTCGATGTCCTAGCCGAGTCGAGAGCTTGAAGACTGATTGATTCGTCACCTACACAAAGTATGAGTTCACCTATGCTAACATCAATTTTAGTCCTGGTAGTTGATAAAAAGGGCCTTCCTAGAATTAAGGGGATACTATTGTCCTCATCCATGTCTAAAACGACAAAGTCTACTAGGAACACGAATTTATCAATTTTCACAAGAATATCTTCAATTATATCCCTAGGAATTCTAATAGTTTTATCAGCTAATTGAATGCTCATCCTAGTTTGTTTGGGCTTCCCTAGACCTAGTTATTTAAACAATTTATAAGGCATAACATTGATGCTTGCCCCTAAATCAGCTAAAGCATTATCAATAGATAAACTACCAATTAAGCATGGAATTGTAAAACTCCCTGGATCTTTTAATTTATGTGGTAGTTTATTTTGCAACATTGCTGAGCATACTGCGTTTAGTTCCACATGCGATTCCTCGTCTAACTTTCGCTTGTTTGTTAATAGCTCTTTCAAAAATTTCCTTGAATCTGGCATCTGCGAAAGAGCTTCAAGAAACGATAAGTTAATATGTAATTTCTTTAAAAGTTTAAGAAACTTACCGAACTGTTTATATGAATTGTCTTTCTTCAGTGTATCAGGATAAGGTATACGAGGTTAGTACTCTTTAATTACTGGTTTTGGCTTCTCGTGACTTACCTCGACCTTACCTTTCTCTACCAAATTTTCTTGGCTTAATTTAGGCTCATCTAACCCTACACTATCCTGAGCTGTTATGGCTTGAAGTTGCTCATTTGGGTTAGTCTCAGTGTTGCTTGGCAAGTTACCTTGTGGTCGTTCAGAGATCAGCTTAACGAGTTGCCCTAACTGGTTCTCGATCCTTTTAATCGATGCTTGTTCATTTTTAAGTGTTGTTTCGATGTTTTGAAGACGAGTTTCTGTACCCGTGATGAATTTCGTTAGCATCTCCTCAAGGTTCGACTTCTTTTCCTGTGGGTAGGGCTGTTGTTGGAAGTTTGGAGGAGGTTGTTGTCTTTGATTTCCTTGGCCACCCCATGAAAAATTGGGGTGATTCCTCCAACCTGGATTATAAGTATTACTATAAGGGTTATTTTGAGATCGAAAATTGTTACCCATATAGTTCATTTGTTCGTTCTCTACACTCGGGTTGTAAGGTGGATATTCTGTGTTGTTCATCCCTCTTCCATTCGTATCGCACTGCATAACTGGATGTACTTGTAAAGAACCACATAAATCATCAACCTTTTTATTTAACATCTCTACCTGATTTGATAGCATGGTGACTGCGTTGAGGTTGAAAACTTCGGTTGCTTTTGTTGGCTTTGTCCTTGTGACTTGCCACTGATAGTTATTCAGTGACATCTCCTCTATAAACTCGTAGGTAGCCTCAGGAGTTTTGTTATTCAAGGTTCCACTGGTGACTGAATCGATCAATTGCCTCGTTGAGGGGTTCACACCGTTGTAGAAAGTTTGGACCTGTAGCCACAAGGGTAATCCATGGTGTGGACACCTTCTCAATAGATCTTTGTATCTCTCCAATGCATCGTAAAGTGTCTCTAAATCCATCTGCACAAAAGAAGAGATATCATTCCTCAACTTGACTTTTTTGGCTGACGGAAAATATTTTAACAGAAATTTTTCGATCATTTGATCCCATGTAGTGATTGATCCTCGTGGAAGAGAATGCAACCACTGTTTGGCTTTATTCCTCAAAGAAAAGGGAAATAACCGAAGACGGATGGCATCATCAGAAACGCAATTTATTTTGAAGGTATCACAAAATTCTAAGAAATTTGCCAAGTGATTGTTTGGATATTCATCCTGCAAACCATCAAACTGAAAAAACTGTTGTATCATCTGTATAGTGTTAGGTTTCAGTTCAAAATTATTTGCAGCAATAGTAGGTCTAACAATACTTGACTCAGTTCTTGTTAAATTAGGTTTAGCATAATCATACATAGTTCGAGGAGTATGATGTTCAGCCGCCTCTGGAGGTAGCAGATTATTCTCAGCCATCTCTTCAGTGGTATTGATTTCGACTTCTTGCTCTTCTTTAATGTAGTTTAGGCTTCGCCTTTTTTCTCTACGATTTCTGCGAACAGTACTTTCAATATCACTGTCGTAAATCAGGGGTCCTGTCGGGTTCCTTCTAGTCATAAACTAGAGGTACCTGCTAGAAGAAAAGAAGAAAATTTAGAAAAATAAAAATAAAATTTAATTGCAAAAAAAAATATGGCTAAAGTAATAAAAATTAAGCGTTCTTAATATTTCAGTTCCCCGGCAACGGCGCCAAAAACTTGATCGTGTCTGTCAGAGTCTTAAAAACTTATATAAAGAATGATCGAGCCTAGAACTAACTGCGACAACGATTGTGGCAAGTGCACCTATCGAACAGTATATAGCTGTGGCAAGACCGGATTGTCGAACCCAAAGGAACCAAAAGTACTAATACTAACTTTCTTTTTATTATTTAGCCAAAAAATTAAGGGAATTTTTATCTAATCTAAAATTAACTAACTACTAAGCTAAAGATGCAAAGACAAAGAGAAGGAATTGGGGAAAATAAATTTGGGAAAAACCAATTGATTAAGACAATAACCGAGGAAGAATCCACCTAGACTTCACTTGTTATCTAACTCTGAACCAGACAATTTGTTCACTTGACTTGATCAGTGGGATTCCCTAATTTATATTAATCCTTCTTTCAAGGCTACTAACGTCTAACCCTAGGTTGATTAATTGAAATTTCTTTCTAATTAAAACCCCTAGAATTGCATTAACTCGATCTATGGACTCCCATATTAGGTTTGACCCTAATCTGGCAGATTTTTGTCACCCTATTTCTAGGCGCTCGAGCAACTCCGCTTAACTATGCTAGATCTACTCTTAGGCAGGGACTTTTGCTCCACCACCTAAGCACATCAATACTTGAATCAATATCCCGGAAATACCAAAACAAGAATTAAGAACACATAGTTAAGAACAAATCAAGTATTTATCATATAGTTCAGCAAACGATAACAAGATTCATCTTAGGTTTCATCCCCCTCAGGTATCTGAGGGTTTAGTTCATAATCGTAAAAGAATAGATCTCAAAAGAAAAGATAAAACAAAAAATAAGAAAACCCTAAAACCCCCTGAAGGAATTGAAGGAGAGATCCTCTGTCTTGAGTATAACTCCGGCTTCTTGAGATGAATCAACTGGCTTTCTTCGAGTAAATTCCACAATTTTGGCCTCTCTGGCTCGGCTTCTTGGCCTAGTTGGACGCCCCCTGAAGGTTGGCCTCTAAGGTGTTTATATAGGCTTTTGGAATGGCTTTCTTTGCCTCTAAGTACCCTAATTTGAATGAAACTCTTCTTTCTCACGGCAGGGACACGCCCATGGCACACGCCGTGTGAATCGTGGCCAGGCCGTGTTCGAGTCTGTTAAGGAGGCACGGCCGTGTGGTCTTGGGCCTAGGCCGTGTTGATTTTGTGATTTGGCCCATTTGGTCCGTTTTAAGCCTGTTTCTCATTCTTTTCATCCTTCGGTGCTCTCCTGAGTATAAACCATGAAATTAAAGGATTAAAAGCACCTATTCTCTCAATTCAAGGCTTAAATAATCCAAAAGTATGCTAAATGTGGGATTAAAATATGTTCATATTACGGTTTATCACTTGCCCGTGTGGTACAAGTCAGTATACCCTCCAGTTTTCACATGGCCTAGCACACGGCCTAGCACACGGGAATGTGAGGCCATTTCGAAGGGTACACAGCTTAACACACATGTGTGTGGTCTGGCAGTGTGACCCAAGTCAGAAAGTTACACGGAGTCGGACACAACTTGTAGCATGGGCGTGTCCCGTAGTCACACAAGCGTGTCTCATGTCCACACGGGCGTGTGACCCCTGCACTTTGAAAATTTTTCTATGTTTTCATAAAAATTCCTTTACTGCTCGATTTAGTCCCGAACCACTTCTAATGTCTATTTTGGGCCTCGAAGCTCGTATTAGGGACTATATGAATGAATTTGAATGGTTTTTTATTTAAATGAAATTGGTTTATAAAATGTTTGAATGATTGAGTTATAAGTCCGATAATGCTCCGTAACCCTATTCTGGTGTCGGATACGGGTTAGGGGTATTACATTTATTGGTATCAGAGCTACGATTTAGTCAATTCTAGGACTAACATAGTAGGTGTGAGTCTAGATATACATGCCATTATTAACCTGTGATAGTGTGACCTCTCCTGACAGTTTAAATTGCGTTTTTCATATAACAATGGATCCCAACCGAGCAGATTCTGATGATGTTGAAAGTAACGCGCCAGCCTCAGTTCGAGGGGCAGCGCCTTCTGGGTCTAGACCCGTGTCAGATAGTCGTGGAGGAGAGGCTAAGGTAACCTTCTTCCAAATAATGAACAAATGGTTCACTGAGTATGTTCGGACGAATTCGGCTGCTCCGTAACCTCTACCCCTACCTTACCCTTAACCTATTCCTGTAGTTCCTCAAGTTATAGAACCGGTATGTTCAAACAAACCACCAGTTGATAAAATTCGAAAGTATGAGGAAGAAGAATTTAGGGCTACTGTTGATGATGACCTTGAGAGATCCGAGTTTTGGCTAGAGAATACAATCAGGGTTTTTGATGAGCTATCGTGCACGCCAACTGAATGCGTTAAATGTGCTGTATCCCTTCTGAGAGATTTAGCTTATCAGTGGTCGAATACATTGATATCTGTAGTGCCGAGAGATAGAATCACATGGGAATTCTTTCAGACTGAGTTCAGAAAAAAATATATAAGCCAGCAATTTCTTGACCAAAAACACAATGAATTTCTAGAGTTGAAACAGGGTCGTATGATCGTAACCGAGTATGAAAGAGAGTTCGTCCGATTAAGCAAGTCTGTCCGAGAGTGCTCTCCACAGAAGTAATTATGTGCAAACGGTTTGAAGATGGGTTGAACAAAGACATCAAACTTTTAGTAGGGATACTTAAGTTTCGAGGAGCTTAGCAAAGAAAAGAGAAAAGCCAAATTTGAAGCTCAAGATTCGAGGAAGAGATTTACAGGGAAGTCTCATCAATCAACGTCAAAGAAATCTAAACAACATCACTATCGACCTACTATTTCTGCGAGACATTTTAGTCAAGATAAATGTGCGAATTACTCTAGTTCTAAACCCCAAGCTACCTCTATAGCTAGCATGGGTAGTGTTAGAAATGCTAAACCCGAGTGCAGGCACTGTAACAGGCCACATTATGGCGAGTGCCAGGTAAAGAGCAGGGCATGTTTCAGAAAAAGAAAAAGCTCAAACCGTGAGGCCGAGCAATACAGCTTCTAGAGGGAGACCACCCTAAATAACGAGAAATATGAGTGGTAGTCGAGGTGCTACGAGGGATACTGTAGTTAGATCAGAGGCACGAACGCTAGCTAGAGCTTATGCTATTCACGCTCGTGATGATGCATCAGCTCCAGATGTTATCACCGGTACTTTTTCTCTTTATAATACTGATGTCACTGTTTTGATTGATCTATTGTAACAGTACGGTTTATACCCTAGTCGGAGCAGTGGTTTCGGGACCACGAATCTAAGTCTGAATAATATTTTAATATTATTTTTTGTGCCGTTGATATGTGATTAAGCATGTGGTAAATTTCCGTGAGTTAATTTGTCTGTTTGTGTGTTTAATTTAACAAAAGGATGGAATTGCATTAAATGTGAAAGTTGCTTGCTATTTGTTAAAGTACTTAAGTCGTGTGGCTTTTGAATGTTGTGGACTTAATAGGCAAATATGCCAATAAGTGGTTAGTGGATGGCTAAGGTCATAAATGACCTTGAATTATATGTTTTATTATATTTGACTTAAAGGTTAAAAATGTCTTTATGTATTAAAGGATTATATGTTTAATAAAAACATGAAAATGGCCACATTATCATCCTTTGTTAGCCGAAAATCAAAGAAAGAAAAAGAAGAAAACCTTAAGTTAGGTTCGGCCATTTTAAGCTTAAATTAAGGTGAGTTTTGTCTTTGGTTTTTGATAATTTCTACGTTTTTGTAATCATTGCTTAGTTTACTATCAAGCCCATGCCTCAATTTTGTGTATTAATGATGTTTGTGAAAAATGCCATTGATGATATGTTGAGTTTTGAGATGAGTTTAGTTGTTAAATGAAAGATTTGAGCTAGATGAACATGTTTTGTTCTTAAAGTTTTGATGAATTTAGCTAAATAGGGCTAAATTATGAAAATAGAAAATTGAGAGACTAAATTACTAATTTGATGGAAAATATGGGCGTGTATGATATATATGTACATTCGGCTGAGCATGAGTGTGGGTTGATTTTGTGAATTTGATGTTTTGAGAAAAATAGACTAAATTGATATACTGTGCAAATGTGAGGGCTAATTTGTAAATAGCCCTAAATATGTGTATATGGATTGAATTGAATGAATTAGTGAATAAAAGGGTTAATTCTGAATATGTTTAGATCAAGAACCGAGGGAAACGGATTTAGATCGCGAGAAAGTGAAAGTAAACGAGTAGCCGTTTTCATTCCGATAGATCGAATCCGAGGTAAGTCACTATGCAAATAAACGTACTTGTATGAAATTGTAGTTGCTTATATGACTAATGTCAATAATGAATGCTTATGAGTGGTTATGCATACGAATTCTGAGATAAGTTCGATATAGTGACTAAGTCTGAGAAGTCCCGTACAAACCTAGGAGTAGATAGGATTAGCTATGTCATGACATAGGTATCTGTTCTGTTTTATCATGTAAGACCATGTCTGGGACGTTAGCGTTGATTTGAGACTCGTGTAAGACCATGTCTGGGACGTTGGCATCGATATGAGCTTTACGTGTAAGACCACGTCTGGGACGTTGGCATCGTTATGATCCTTGCGTGTAAGACCATGTCTGGGACATCGGCATCATATTGATTTGTGTAAGACCTTATCTGGGACAGTGGCATTGATATCAGAGTGCATATAAGACCTCGTCTGGGACGTTGGCATTGTACGACTATCCCGAACTTTCTGAGTATCCTACTAGATTCCTTACGATTCAACGGGCAAGTCTGTGATACGAATTGCAAATCTGAGCTTTGATAAATTAAGTGAATGAATATTCGTTTCAGGTACGTTGCTTATATACTAAATGAGTATATAAGGTAAGTATCTATGTGAGCATATTGTGATGTTATGTATATAGAATTGATGATACGATATGTAAAGTCTTGACTAGATGAACTATATGCATATATGGTATGTGATTTGGAAATATGGTAAGTTATGGCTAAGCATATGAGCTCAAGAAAGGATGAGGTGATTTTTGTCATGAAAACCAGATTAGCCATCTTATTAATTCGGTTATGTGCAATTCATGCTAAGTTTATTTGTATATTGACTTACTAAGCTTTTGGAAAGCTTACTCTGTGTGTGTTTTCTCTGTTTTATAGGTCGTCAAAGCTACTGAAGGCTCAGGACCGTCAAGGATCATCATCACACTACTAAACCCATTTTGGTACACTTTGGAAATGTTTATAACTAGATATGGCATGTATAGGCTAGTTTTGATATAAGTTGATGAATAGACTTGGTCATGAGATGTGGCTTATATTTTGCTTTGATGAATGTGGAATGTGTAGTTGTTTTGGTATGGTTTGAGGCTCATGAAATGGTCTAGTTTTTGGTAAGTAAATGAATGAATTATGTTTGTGAAGAGATGAGTTTTAGTCTTGAAATTTGTCATTGTTTTAGTTGGTATTGAATGCATGGTTTGAATGGTTATTTTAGTATGTTTTTGGTTGCCATATATGCATGAAATGTGCTGGTAATTGTTGCTTGTAGGTGAGACCCAAATGGGTGGTATTTTAGTCTTGTAAAATGACCTATAATGCCACACGACCATAGCACACGGGCGTGCCTAGTGACCGTGTGAGCAAGTCAGTATATGGCCTAGTAGTACACGGCCTTAGCACGGGGGTGCTGGATAACCGTGTTAGTTTTGGCAGGATCGACCACGGTCAGGGTACACAGGCGTGCTTTGTGACCGTGTGGGCCAAGTCAGTATAGTCCACGGCCAAGGCACACGGGCGTGCTTGGTGGCCGTGGGAGTATAGTCAGAATAGACCACGGGGAGGACACACGAGTGTGTCTAATAACCGTGGAAGGCACACGGCCTGCCCACACGGGTGTGTATGCCTTGTAACTTAGAAAAGTTTTAATTTTCCATGAAATTTTCTATGTGTTTCGGTTTAGTCTCGACTCGGTTTATAAGCATGTTTAAGGTCTCGTTGACCTATTTAAGGGACATTGTGTGTATGACTGATGAATGAAATGTATGAAATGTTATGAAAGTTTCCGATCTGTCCGGTAACGCCTTTAACCCTAATCCGGCGACGGACATAGGTAAGGGGTGTTACATCTAGGGTCAACCCATTCTTACGTATGTACAAAATTAGTGTCTAGTAAGAGTCTACCTGTAAAGTCCACTGAATTTATGGTTAAGGTATCAAACCCCTTAGGTCAGTATGTCCTAATTGATAAAGTTTGCAAGAATTTCCCTTTGATGACTCGGGGTTACTATTTTATGGCCGATTTAATGCTGTTACCGTTTGATGAGTTTGAGGCAATATTAGGTATGGATTGGTTGACTTTACAAGATGCGGTTGTGAATTGTAGATAAAAGTTCATTGAGTTGAAATGTCATAATGGTGAGATTCTTCGTATTGAATCTTATAATTTGAGTGGTTTACCTATTGTAATATCGACGATGTTAGCACATAAGTATGTGAAAAAGGGTTACAAGGCTTATCTTGCGTTTATACTGGATACTAACATGTCTGAATCGAAGATTGAATCAGTACCAGCAGTCTGCGAATACTTGGGTGTGTTTTTAGAAAAATTACCCGGTTTACCACCAATCAGAGAAATTAAATTTGATATTGAGTTGGTACCGGGAACATCATCGATATCAATAGCTCCGTACAGAATTGCTCAGACGGAGTTGGAAGAATTGAAAGCTCAATTGCAAAAGTTCACTGACAGAGGTTTTGCGCGACCGAGTTTCTCGCTGTGGGGCATGCCAGTTTTATTTGTAAAAAAGAAAGATGGATCAATGAGATTATGTATTGACTATCAATAGCTTAACAAGGCTACGATTAAGAATAAGTATCTGTTACCGAGGATTGATGATTTGTTCGACCAGTTGAAAGGAGTAACAATATTTTCAAAGATTGACTTGCGACCTAGTTATTATCAGTTATGGGTTAAAGATCCAGATGTGCCAAAAACTGCATTCAGGACTAGGTACGGGCATTATAAATTCCTTGTTATGCCATTTGTTTTAACTAACGTACCAGTGGTGTTTATGGATTTGATGAATCGAATCATTAGACCGTATTTGGTCAGACTTGTTGTAGTGTTTATTGATGATATATTGATATATTCTAGAGACGAATCTGAGTATGCATAGCTTTTGAGAATTGTATTACAGACTCTGCGAGATAAACAACTATTTGCTAAATTTACCAAGTGCGAGTTTTAGCTCCGAGAAGTTAGATTTTTGGGACACATTGTATCGGCAGATGGCATCAGAGTTGATTAGAGCAAGATTTCAGCAGTTGTTGACTGGAAACCACCAGGAAATATTTTTGAGGTCAGAAGTTTCTTGGGATTAGCGGGCTATTATTGGAGATTTGTTAAGGATTTCTTAATGATAGCTACACCGATGACTTGGTTATTACAGAAAGATGTAAGTTTGAGTGGTCTGAGAAATGTCAGCTCGAAACTAACTAATATTTCGACAACGGCAAACGCACCTATCAAATAGTAGTATAGTTGTGGTGAATCCGGAATATTGTATCCTGAAGAACTAAAATTACTAGTAGTAACTCTCTTTTTATTATCTAGCCTAAGAGTTAAGGGATTTTGTTTTTAAACTAAAATTTAACTAACTAATTGACTAACTAATTGACTATGAACGCGACACAGAGTGAAAGAAATAATCGAATAAACCAATGATAAAGACAATACCCAAGGAAGAATCCACCTAGACTTCACTTATTATTTTGACTCTGAATTAAATGATTTATTCACTTGACTTGACCCGTAAAAATCCCTAAGTTATGTTAATATCTCTTTCGGGACTAAAAACAACTGACTCTAGGTTGATTAATTGAAATTTCTTTCTAATTAAAACCCCTATCATTGTATTAACTCGATCTATGGATTCCCTTATTAGATTTGACTCTAATCCGACTGATTTATGTTGCCCTATTTCTAGGGTTGCAATCAACTCCGCTTAATTATGTTTGGATCTACTCTTAAACAGGGACTTTTGCTCCACTGAATAAGCACATCAATCTTGAATTAATATATCTGAAAACATTAAAACAAAGATTAAGAGCACATAATTAAGAACAAGAACAAGTATTTATCATGTAATTCAAATTTATTAAATAATAAGATTCATCTAGGTTTCATCCTCCCTAGGTATTTAGGGAGTTTAGATCTTAACTTGGAAGGAAAACATCTTAGGAATAAGAAAACAACAAGACATAAAGAAACCAAAAACTTCTCAAGAACTTGATGGAGATATTCAATCTTGGAGTGAATCCGCTTCCGAGATGATTCCAACGACTTCCTTCGAGTAATTACTTTGATCTACTTTGCGTGCTCTGTGTCTTCATTAGGTCTTCCTCTAGCTCGTATTTATAGACTTTAGAAGGCTCAGAAACCCTAAAATTTGGCTTTTTTCCGTGTGGAAACAAAGCAGGGTGCGGTAGGGACATGGGCGTGTACTCAGCCCGTGTGGTTCTGTCCTTGGCCTTGCGGATCCTTAAGGTGGCCCATTTTGTCCGATTTAGGCCTGTTTTCCACTCATTTTGCTTCCCGATGCTCACCTAAGTATAGAAATACAAATTCAAAGGATTAGGAGCATCGAATTCACCAAATTATATAAATAAACATCCAAAAACACACTAAGCATGAGATTAAAATGTGTTACTTTTATGATTTATCAGTCAACAAAGTTCCAATTAGTTGAAGGCACTGTTAACTGAAACACCAGTTTTAGTTCAACTGGAGTCGGGGAAAGAGTTTGTAATTTTCAGTGATGCGTCATTGATCGGTTTAGGATGTGTTTTAATGCAAGAAGGCAAAGTGATAGCGTACGCTTCTAGAAAATTAAAGACGCATGAGAAGGATTATCTGACCCACGATCTAGAGTTGGCTACAATAGTGTTTGCGTTAAAAATTTGGCAACACTACTTGTTCGGTGAGAATTGCCACATATTAACGATCACAAAAGCTTGAAATATTTGATGTCTTAGAAAGAGTTGAATTTGCAACAGCGAAGATGGCTCAAATTTTTGAAGGATTATGAGCTAGTGATTGATTATCATCCGGGAAAAGCAAATGTAGTCGCGAATGCTTTGAGTAGAAAATCGTTATTCGCTTTACAAGCGATGAAGACGCAGTTGACTTTACTGATGATGGTTTGATTTTAGATGAGTTAAGAGACGTTCTTACAACAAATTTGTGAAGCTCAGAAATGTGATAAAGATTTGCTGGCTAAAAGAGCACAGTGCAAATTGATTATTGATTCAGAGTTTCAAATCGGATCTGATGATTATTTATTGTTTCGAGGTAGAGTTTGCATGCCAAGGAACCCTGAACTCATAGAGAGAATTTTACACGAAGCTCACAGTGGTAGCTTGTCTATTCATCCGAGGAGTAATAAGATGTATAGTGATTTAAAACAGATGTACTGGTGGTCAGGTATGAAACATGACATCTCGGAGTTTGTATTGTCTGTTCATCTGGTGTTCATTCGGGTCTGCTTCAACCAGTGATGATATCGAAGTGGAAATGGGATAGAATTACGATGGATTTCGGATCAAGATTACCTCTGTCTCCGAAAAAGAAAGATGCTATCTGGGTCGTTGCTGATCGATTGTCGAAGACTGCACATTTTATTCCAATGCGTATAGACTTCACTCTGGAAAAATTAGCCGAGTTGTATATTTCTAAGATTGTGAGATTGCACGGAGTACCGATATCTATCATTTCGGTTAGAGATCCGTGATTTACATCATCATTTTGGAAGAACTGCAAGAGGCTTTGGGTACTCGGTTGCTTTTTCACACTGCATTTCATCTCCAAACCGATGGTCAGTCTGAGAGAGTAATTCAGATTCTTGAGGATATGCTGCGTTGTTGTGTTCTAAAATTCCAAGGTAATTGGGAAAAATACTTACCGTTGGTTGAATTTGCGTATAATAATAGCTTTTAATCGAGCATTAACCGTATGAAGCTTTGTATGGTCGTAAATGCCGAACTCCATTGTACTGGACCGAGCTTAGTGATAAAAAGATACATTTGATCCGAAAAACTGAAGAGAAGGTGAAAGTGATTCGTGACAGTTTGAAAGCCGCTTCTAATAGACAGAAATTGTACGCGGATATGAAACGTAAAGATATTGAGTTTCAAGTCGGAGATAAAATGTTTTTGAAAGTATCACCTTGGAAGAGAACTCTCCGTTTTGGTCACAAAGAAAAGTTGAGTCCTCGATTTATTGGACCGTACGAGATTACCGAGAGAATTGGGCCAGTTGCTTATCGATTTGAGTTACTGTCAAAATTAGAAAAGATTCATAATGTATTCTATGTATCTATGTTAAGATGGTACAGATCGGACCCATCGCAAATTATATCTCAAACCGAAGTTGAGGTTCAGCCTGACATGTGATATGGCGAAGAACCGATCAAACTTTTAGCACGAGAGATTAAAGAGTTACGAAACAAAAGAATAAATCTAGTGAAAGTTCTTTGGCATCGTCACGGGATTGAGGAGGCTACTTGGGAACCCGAGGAAGCCATGAGAAAATAGTAACCTAACCTATTTTCTAATAAGATTTTCGAGGACAAAAATTCCTAAGGGGGAAGAGTTGTAATGACCCGTTTTCAGTGAAACCGGAACAGTAGTTTCGGTACCACAAATATGAGGTCAAATAATTTATTTTAATATTATTTTACGATCTATAGCATGTTAGAATTATGGTATAAAAATTTCGTTAAGAAATTCTATTGTTTGTATACTCAATTTGTGAAATAGGACTAAACGCATAAAGTGCGAAAGTTTTGTTCTATTAGCTAAAGGTGTCATATAGCTATAGAACTTAAAAGTAGAGGTCCTTATTGAGTAATTAGACCTTTAGTTGAGTTAGTGGATGTACATGGATAGAAATTAAAAAATAATTATAAGGTTAGGTGATATTAGGTGATTTAATTGATAAAATAAAATAAAATAAAGGCTAGCTATCATCTTGTTCATATTCTCCTTCACCAATCGATTTTTCACCAAGAAAAAGCCATTGGAGAGCTGAAATTTTCAGCAACATAAACATCTAGCATATCAAGAAAAGCCATGTTTGGACTTAAACCGGGGAAAGGAAAAAGTAGTGGATTGAACGGTTGACTTACTCCGTATTAATTCAAGGTAAGTTCGTATAATTACATTGTGTATTTATATACTTTAATTGAATTACGTGTATGTAAATTTAGAAATTTTGGTGTGTAAATATTGAATACATAATGGATATAGTATTAAGAATACCGAGCCCCAATTGAACCATA
Source organism: Gossypium australe (assembly GCA_005393395.2). Classification (NCBI taxonomy): domain Eukaryota; kingdom Viridiplantae; phylum Streptophyta; class Magnoliopsida; order Malvales; family Malvaceae; genus Gossypium; species Gossypium australe. Next base: position 124,102,696 of record CM016625.1, read on the forward strand.
AAAATTTGTAAGATACAAATGACATGTCATGTCATTAGGGTTACCGATTTTGGTTGAGATCCTGCATGTGTTGCGGACTCACCTTAGCTCGTATGAGCTTATGATTCTCAACTCGTAAGAGCTTACCGATATTCAGCTAGGAGGAGCTTACAGATATTCAGCTTGATGAGCTTACCGTTTATCGCTCGTATGAGCATACATGTATAAGAATTGACGGTTTACCAATTAGTACACTTCTTGTGTACCACCCGCGTATCCTACGATATTTTAGATGGTTCAATGGGCATAGTATTACTATGGGATTATACAAGTCCGATATGTCAAGTACAAGTATTTGCATGGAAGGGTTGATATTTTGTACATGATTAAATAGCATAGATATCACATGTACAGGAAATTTGATAAATTGAAGAATTCATATATGACTAACTTGATTATGGGTTGAATGATAGGCTTTGGCCAAATCGGATTGAGTTATGTTTGAGTTGTTTACCTAAAATTTTAGTTATATGGTAAGTTTTATTCTTTGAATTACGAACTTACTAAGCTTAATTGCTTACTCAGTTTATTTGTTCATGTTTTATAGTATTTGGAAGCTCACTCGATTTGGAAATCGTCGGAGATCACATCGCACTATCAAACTCTATTTTGGTACTTAGAATTTGCATTTTGGGTTAAATGACATGTATAGGTGTTTTGGCTAATGTGGCTTATATGTCTCTTGTTGTCTTGGTTGTATGCATATTGATTTGTGTAGGCCTGTACCACTTTGGGTGAGAAAAGTGGCTTGGAAAATAGCCTATTTTTGTCCACACGGGCAGAGCCACGAGCATGTGTCTTGGCTATGTGTGACACACGGCTAGGTGACACGGCCGTGTGTCCCCTGATACTGTTTAGAAACTAAGTCACTAGCTCCACACGATCTAGCACACGGGCGTGTGGCTTGGCCGTGTGGCACACGGCCTGGCACATGGGCATGTGAGGCCATTCCGAAGGGTACACGGCTTAACCAACGAGCGTGCGATCTGGTCGTGTGACTCAAGTCAAAGAGTTAGACGGGGTCGGACACGGCATGTAGCATGGGCGTGTCTCGTAGTCACACGGGCGTGTCCCACGTCCATACGGGCGTGTGACCCTTGCATTTTGAAAATTTTTCCATGTTTTTATAAAAATTCCTTGAGTGCTCAGTTTAGTCTCGAACCACTTCTAATGTCTATTTGGGGCATTGATAGCTCGTATTAGGGACTATATGAATGAATTTGAATGGTTTTTTATTTAAATGAAATTGGTTTATAAAATGTTTGAATGATTGAGTTATAAGTCCGATAATGCTCCGTAACCCTATTCCGGTGTCGGATACGGGTTAGGGGTGTTACAGAGAAGAATCTTGCCCAATGGAAAAATCAGAATGGGATAGATTAGATAAAAAGGCTCTATTCTTAATTCAATTGTGCTTTATGAATAATGTATTGTAGGAGATGTTGATGGAGAAAATGGCATACACCTTGTAGAAAAGGTTAGAAACCTTCTACGCAACAAAGTCTCTAGGTAGCCGATTAGTGTTGAAACGATGGTTATACACGTTTCACATGAACGAATGTGAGTACCTTAAAGATCACATTAGTCAATTTATTACTCTTCTGAATGATTTAAAGAATTTTAAGATTCGGATTAACGATGAAAATCATTATTGTTCTCTTTACCCCTTCATACAAGTCTTTCAGGAAAACTCTTATTTATGGCAGAGATAATATCTCGTTCGAGGATGTGAAGGGTCATCTATTAAGCAAAGACAAACTCAAAAATAAATTTGATTCGGATAGCAAGTTAGATAAGCAAGCATCAATTTTGGTAGCATCAGTGAAGTGAGACAAGAGATATCGTTATTATAAGAAGTTAAGTCACGTTAAGGTAGATTGTTACAAACTGTGAAATAAAAGAGCTGTTGAGAGCAATGAGGAAGATTTAGCTGGTGTTAATTTGGCCACTGACAAGAGTGATGATTTCTTATTGGTAGTCAACAAGTGAAAGCTCTGAGCTTACATCAGAGTGGATCCTAGATTCGAGGTGTTCTTTCCACATGTGTCCCAACAGGGACTGGTTCTCCACATACGATTCAGTTGAAAGTGGAGTGTGCGTATGGGGAATGGTTCACCCAGTAAGGTAATCGGTATTGGTAATGTTCAGATCAAGATGCACGATAAGATAATCATGACACTCTCATATGTCAAGTATGCACCTAATTTAAAAAGAAATCTCATCTCCTTGGAAAATTTGGACTCGAATTATTGTAGAATAAATATCAAGTCAAGCGGCATTAATGTATCCCATGGGGCTCTCATTTTGATGAAAGAAAAAAATATTGACAGTCTTTACGTTCAAAAAAGATCAATAGTGACTGGTGAAATCGGACGTCCATTGTCCGTTAAAAAGTCAAAGTCGACTTGTCTGAAATAGAGGTATGATTGTTTCGTATAAGATATATTCTCTTTTGGGTGCAAGTTTTGAAAAGATAGGGCATTACGTTCATGAAAATCAGACCCGAATCAGTTTTGATTTGGTAGTGCACAAGTCGAAGGCTAGAAGTCTTCCAGCTTCAAAGCACCGTTTCGACTCAGTTAATATACTGCATAGTATGAAATAGGCTCGTTACGAGCTCTTTCAAAGAAAACATTATAGAAATACGAGTCAAGATAGAGATTTTTAGAGTTATTCCTCGTATTTGGGTTGAAATAGGTCTGATGTCCCGATAAAGGAAGACGTGTCTTCCCGACGACGCGACCACCAGTGTCCTGATGAGATGAAACTCCTCGTCACGACGACTTGATAGTTGACGTCTCAACGAGCAGATGGCTATGTCACAATGAGGCGACGTGCTATGCAATTTTCTCAGTTTTCTTCTTCCAGTCAAATTCTAGTTATTTGTCCCAATCAAACTTTGATTAGTGTAGGTTATTTTAATATTATTTGACCTAAGAAATTAGCCTATAAATAGACTCTTTTCCACGCCGGAAAGATAACACATTTACACATTTAGGTATTAGCTTTTACAAGCTTTCAGAGAAATTTTGTGTTTACGTTTTGAGCGGTTTTTCCACGTAAAATATTTGTTTTCGATCTTTTCAATTTTTTTTATTTTACTTGTTCGTTGCTTAATCGGGTTTATCCCCAACAATTATCTTGAAGGACATGGAAAGAGGATTCTTCAGAAAATCCAAATTAGAGGTGCTAAGTGGATATCTAGTAATCCAAATTAGAGGTGCTAAGTGGATATCTAGTCTGAAGTATAGATTTGTGATGCCTAATAGAAGTGATACGTGCACGGACGGGGTGGAATTTATTAAATTAAGTTCACCAATTTTTTCAGTTTCTAAGTCTGAAAAATCAGTGGACTGGAGATGCACTTTTGGATGGGATTCGGGCATTTTTGGGTTGATATGTTTGCATATCGATCAAAAAGTTATCTCTTATCTTCGAAATGCACTTTGAATCACCCAATTTTGTGTCAGGAGCTCAAGTTATGACTATTTTAGTGAAGTATGCACAAGCAGAATTTCTAGACAAGATTATTACGGAAAATTACAAATTTTGGGCTTTAGTTCGAGTTTAAATCATATTGGGTTCGATATTAAGGCTTAATTTTGATTATATATGAACCCTATATTGTATTTATAGGTTTTATATTTTTAAATCTATTTGCTGTAATTTTAAGATATTTTTAAAGTATTTAAGTTGTTTAGAAGACAAAACTATTTTTTTAGATCTAATAAAGGCATTTTCATTATTCATTAGGATCATTCAATATTTTGATTCAATATAACTTTTTGAATTTTCTCTTTTGCAAGATATCTCTCTTGTTTATTTTTGAAGTTGTTTTCTTCTTGTTTTTCTTTTTGAAGCTATGAGAAGCTATCCACACTTCCATTTGCTAGGGTTCGACCTTAGAGGGTGGATTAGAAACATTTGTAAAGCTTGCTGAAGATTCTTCTTCAAATGGGGTTTCATAAGGCATTGCCTTTTCGTCTTCCTCCTTTCAATCTTCTTCCATCTTCCCCATATCTTTTACCTATATTGATTATGTTCATTAGAATTTTTTTTCTAATGCTTCATCTTCTTGTTTGATTTTAGGTTGTTTTCTCACCAAGTTAGGGTTTGTTCTTGCTTGATTTGATTTCTTCTCATCCAAAGCAACTTGAATTTGATCGTGGTCCTATTATACACATCCTTTTAAAATAGAATTTATTGTTGTTACGACTTGTGCTCGTCAAGCTATTTGGCTAAGGAGAATTCTTGAAGAGTTTCAATTCAAGAAAAATGTGCTACTACAATCTATTGTCAAAATAATTCTACCATCAAGTTGTCAAAGAACCTAATGATGTATGGGAAAAGCAAGCACATTGATGTGAAGTATTATTTTCTGCGAGATCTTAACAACGAAAAGACAATTCAAATGGACTATTAATGAATTGAATATCAACTGATGAATATTTTACTAAATCACTCAAATTGCTTCCCTTCCAATATTTGAGAAACATGCTGAGTGTTTGTACTATGAAGTTTGACATAAAGTATAGCTTGAGAACTCTCAATTTAGGGGGTTGTTGAAACTTGTTAAGTTGTTAGGTTAATAGCAATGTATCTCTTAATTTTGTAAGGATAATTTCTTTTATGATTTTTTTCTTGATTGCTTTTTTTAGTTGATGTACTGCCTACAAAAAGTTGAAGCTACATGGAATAAGTGTACATAACATAGGGGTAATAAACTCTAAATTTAATATCATAGTGTCTCTATATTGTTATAAATTACCCAAATGAGTTTGACTTCACAAGTCGAGTAACACCAACTCGATTGATAAAAGTACAATAAAATCAATAAAATTTTAACAACAAAGTACAATAAATAAAATTTTAATCTTAAAAATAAAATAGGAATGCCTTGACTCGTATGGAGTGATGGTTGAAGCTCTTATTAGACACTTGTTTGGCACGGGTTTAAACCGTATTATCCCCATCCCTTGCCCCCCATATTGTATTAAAAGTAAAATAGGAATAATTAAATATTTTAATTTTTTTTAGAAAGAATATTAATTTTTAAAACTTATCCTTGTAATAACTACCCACTTAATCTTTTTTTTTAAATAACCACCCATTTTAAAATTCAACATTTTTATTAAACTACTACTATTATTTAATGATAAATTTAGTTCACAACATTTTCATCTTTTGTCAATTTAGCCTTTATTTTTTTTTAGTTAAATTTGGCCATTAACCTTTCAAAATTCTAATTAAATAAAAATTTAGGCAATATGGTATAAACTTCAATAATCTTTGTTGTTAATAAAATTCTATTTTAATTTGTTACGCAAAATTTCCAAAAAATCATGTAAAAAAATGCAAACCAAAAGAAAACACAAAATACACAAAACTAGTTGCACAAGTTACAATAGAGTGTTACGATTGTTTATACCAACAAATTAGAGCACTCCACCTACCATGTTGATGTCTACAAACATCAACCTTCTTTATTTTTAACTCTTTCTTTGTCTTAGCAAAATTGAGTATCATAGAACCAAGCTTTATAACCTCGTGTTCGATTTTATTAATGCCAATCAGCTTGACTCGTTTTGGGCAATCTCGTATCCTATACAAACCATCACATAGGAAGGCACTTCATTGTTTCTAGTTTCGTATTCATCTACTTGTTGAAGATCCACTTCTTTGTTGGTGGCTTCCCATTCTTAGATTTGAGTTGTCCTTCTTTGCCTCCCCCATCATTGGCTTTATCCTTAGGCTTGGAAGACTCAGACTTGTCTAACTTTCATATTTTGCTTGATCAAAGGCTCAAATGTACTTATGGCTTTGGTAAGATCCTAGACACCTCTCTACCGCAACTCTTGTTTTGCCCAGGGTTTCATTCCATTCATGAAGGAAAATAATGCCTTCTTCTCAAATGAGCATCAATTCATTAAATTCTCTAACATACTCTCGAATAGTGCCTTGTTATATAAGTCATCATAACTAACATAAGCATCATCTTTGACATAGTCAATGTAAAACTTGTAACACCCCCTACCCGTATTCGTTGACAGAATAAGGTACAAAGCATTACCAGAATTTACGAATTTTTTTTTTAAAAACCGAGACCATTCCAATTCAACATATTTTCAAAATAATTCATGCATATTTATAAGATAACTTTAACACATAAGCCATACCAACGGCTGACCTTACATTCATTTCATATTAACATTTATTTTATTAGCTTATACATGCCATTCATTTCCAAACTAAAGTTTCTTTAAATACCGAAATATTGGGGTTGATAGTGTGATGAGTCTCCCACCGATCCGACCTCCGAGCTCTTAACACTACAAAACAGGGAAAAAGGAAATAGGGTAAGCACTTTGTGCTTAGTAAGCCCATGTAACAAGAATTATACTTACCTAATATTTACAATACAAGCGATAAACATTCATATACCCATTCAATGCATTATTACCCTAACATTTACAAACTCAACATTCAAGTCAGTCCAATAATTTCCATATATCAATAATATTTATTATGATTGATGAGCTCATCAATACCATGATTTCCATTTCTTTAATATTATCTTTTTATATTTATCCCGTTGAATTACTCGGAATTTTGATGGATTTTCAGAGGTACACTTTAGTGTACAAATTCGGGTCCGTCAATTCATATTCATGTGCGCACATTTTCATTTCAGAGAGCACACTCCCGTGAACCTCATCTTTACAGCGGGATTACCAGTCCAGGCTAAATCCCCTGCAACGACAATTACTCTAATGAGCTTGGATCTGAATTACCAGTCCAGGCTAAATTCAGACCCTAATTCGGATTACCCGTCTGGGCTAAATCCATTTTCCACATATTCTTCGGGAGGGCTATATCAGGATAGGATCACCCGTCCGGGCTAGATCCTTTTTACCGTCAATTCCTTTTCAGAGATCCATCGAATTTTCCTTTCATTCAACCGGGATTTCTTTCCCTTTTTATCAAAAATATCAATATTGCATAAATTTTCATACAATGAACATTCAAACTATATTCACATCAATAACATACATTTCAAGCATTTAAGAATATAATTCAAGTTACATGAACTTACCTCGATACTTGTTCGTACACAAAATCTACTAATCCGGGACTTTTTCCTTTCCTCGATCTAGCTTCGTATTTGAGTTTTTCGAATCTAAATAAATAAATTCAATCATCAATTCAATACATTTCATGTTCACATGTAGCATTTTCTATAATTCTATTATTATTTTTAGTTCATTCAAAACTGTCTACTTGAGTCATAGTCACTAAATTATTTTTATCTTGAGCTACAGAACTTCAAATTTAAATCCGTTAATTTTCCCTGAAACTAGACTCACATATCTTCGTCCCATAAAATTTTTAGAATTTTTTGTTTAGTCAATAAGTACGGTTTATTCTTTAAATTTACCCCTATTCTGCTGTTTGACAGTTCTGACCCTTCTTCACTAAAAACTAATTATCTCTTCATACAGGATTCAGATGATGTTCCCGTTTATTTCAATTGAAAATAGACTCATTAATAATTCTAAGAATATAAATTTAAGCCCCTAATTATTTTTATCCAATTTTTGATGATTTTCTAAAGTTAAAACAGGGGAACCCGATTTCATTCTGAACCAGTCTTACAAAAATCTAAATATCTCAAAATACCGATCTTCTTTTCTTTTCTTGTTTCTTTCATATGAAAATAGACTCAATAAGCTTTAATTTCATATCTCACTCAACTTCTAATTCCACTTATACGAATTGTGGTGAATTTTCAAACTTACTCTACTGCTGCTGTCCCAAAACTGTTTTCTTATAGCTTGTTTTACAATTAAGTCCTTTATCCAATTCTAACTTCAAATTCTTTCAATTAAACCACTAATTCATCATTTTACTCATCATATGCTATATTCAAAAACTCTAAAACTTCAAAAACTTCAACTTAAATTCATCAAAACTTTGTTGTAAAACTTATAAAGCATCAAAATTAAAAGAAAAGGACTAAATTAACTTACCAAATTAAACTCCAAGCTTCAAACTTTCTATTTTTCCTTTTTCTTCTTTCTTTTCTCTTTTTCTTTCTCTGTTTCGTCTTTACTCTCTATTTCTTTTCTGTTTCTATCTCTTTTTCCTTTAGTTTGTTTGTATATATATAATATAATAATATATAATATAATATAATATAATAATATAATAATATACTTTAAAAAAAATCTCAGATTTTCGCCTCAACTTTACAAAATGGTATAATTGCCATTTTGGTCCTTCATAAATTCTTTTAATCTATAATTTAACTTTTACTTTCATTTCAATCTAGTCCTTTTCATTTAATTTCCTACCCAAACGATAAAATTTTCTAACGAAAATTTAATACCACATTACTAACATTCTATAAATATTTATAAAAATATTTCCTATCATATAAATATTCATGGAAATATATTGAAATAAATTTCTATTTAAATCGGATTTATGGTTGCGAAACCATTATTCCGATAACCTTGAATTTAGGCCATTACAAAACTATTGTCTAAAACTCTACCCAAATCCCAATATTGATGTTGTCATACTTTTTTGTCTATGTACCTATGACTCCACTAAAAAAATGATATCAATAAAATACATAGAAACAATATTTACCTAGGCGATATCATTCTTGATGCCAACAATGTGGAAGTATTACTCCATCCCAGATAAAAAGTTATCCACATCTTTCATAAACTTAGTTCCCTTAAGCTCTTTCAGCTTTGGGGCTTCAAAATTATGCTTGGGTGTCACAATTAACACACCATTACCCATGATTTCTTTTTAAAAAATAAGCTCCACTTTAAGCTTGTCCGTCTCTTTCCTAAAAGCCTTAACCATGACTCCGAGAGCATTATTTTCCAATGTGAGCATTTCTATTGTCATGTTAAAAGCACTTCGCATCTCAACCTTAAGCTTATCTCCAACAAAGTCTAGCTCTTTGTGCAACCCTCAATAGTTTCAAGGCTTTCCATCATATCTCTTATGAATTCCTTGAGTTTGAATACTTTTCCATTCATTGCTGACAATTCTTAACCTTCCTATAAGTCTCTGAGATCGCATGTGTCTAACCTTTTGCCTCAAACATCATCTCATAATCAACACCTTAACCAATTCATAAGCTTTGATACCAACTTTCATGGGTCCAATCTTAATTGAACAAACTATGTGGCCTTAGGTATGTAATTTACTTCCATGTTACTTAAGTTGGCTTAAACTCTCAAATTAAGAATCCTAAAAAGTACTCAAAGGCACTGAAGCTAAATAGCTGCTAAAGCACAAAAAAAAGGTAAGAAAAGTAAAAATACTTGAGAAAAGAAAAGTAAACGTACAAAGTGTATTTGATTACTAATAATGTACGATACCAATGAGGCCAATGGAGGCCTTCAGTTACAGTTAATTCCCCTCAATTTAATAGCATAAATTGAGTTACACCAATGACTAAGATTTAAACCTATCTGTAAGATCAAACTCTGAAAAATGGAACTATGTATTATCTTAATCTCTTAGACTTCAAATTAATTCGATAAATTATAAATTATTGGAGTGTTTACAAATTCATTGGACTTCAAGTAAATAGACCTTCCAAAAACTCCAAGAATTTAGTCAATTTTATTGGATTAAAGTAAGCTCAAATTACTCATAAGAACAACTTGGGACAATGATACACACCCTTTTATTAGGCCATGTCATTTTCATGTTGTTGTAATGTAATGTGGGCAAACTGGGCATCTGTCTTAGACCATGGTGTTGGATTTGGTGCCGTAAGTTTAGTATATTCGTTTTGTATACTTGTATTTTTCAAATAAATTGGTTTAATAAAAAAATCCCTAAATTACATTAATACCCTTATATATTGTCCTCAATGGTTTTTGCATACAAAGCAAAATGGAAACAAATATTGGCTCAATGGTTATCTAGCGTTTAACTAATACTAAGCGATATTATGTGGTCAGATCGCAATACGAAAACACAACTTTTATTAGTAGATGAACCTAAACATGTCTTTAGTCTAATTGGAAACGAGCAAACTGATTGAAGACTAATATATCATCTATCAAGGTTAATTGGGGAGATGTTTTTTCTTAAGCATCAGAGTGGATAACTCCCAAAAGATAGAGACATAGATGTGACTGATTGGATTGACAGTACACCTAAGGGTGTTCAATTTGTTAACCGACCCGAAATAACATTAACTGAATTAACCGACCTTTCAAAATTTTTAACCGTTAACCGAACCGAAATTTTTTCAAAAAAATTAACCGAACCAAAATTTTTCGGTTAGTTCGGTCGGTTAACCGAATTAACCGAAAATTATATGTTTTTTTATTTTTGGTTAAAAATTAACCGAATTACCCGAATTACTAGAAATAAATCACTACATAATTAAAAAGATTACACAATTTTAGTTTTAGAATTTTATAATTTATTTATTTATTTATTAAATTATTTGTAATTTTTATGATTGGGTTGGATTGGGTAATTGGGTTGGGTAATTGGGTTGGGTTGGATATTTGGGTTTGAATTGGGTTTAGGGATTGGGTTTAGGTGAATAGTAGGCCTATTTATATTATAATTTTATTTATTAATTTTTTCGGTTAAACCAAAAAAATTCGGTTAACCGACCGGTTTCGAACCGAATTAACCATTAACCGAAAAATCATCTGTCGGTTAATCAAATTTTTTCGGTTTTACCCGAATTTTGCACACCCCTAAGTACACCAGACAGGATCCAATTAGAATACATTCTAAATTCGTTTATGGATTTATTCACTTGTGACGTTCATAGTATGACATGCCTTAATCCTGAGTGGATGATGGAATATGTATGTGTGACTCGTATACTTTGATGTAAGTAAAAGCCTGAGTTCAAATAGATAAAGAATTGAATGTTGGTGTATTGGGTATACAACATCTAAAGTATGTAACATTATTCATAGTAGTGGAATTTGTAACATCCCGAAATAGGGCCTAAACGGAATAGTGGTTGCGAAACCACAAATTCGAGTCAGTAAAATATTTTAATATTATTTTCAGTGCTTATAATATGTGAATTTACATGTGTGAAAGTTTCGTGAATTAATTTTATTGTTAGTGTGCTTAATTTAATAAAAGGGCTTAATCGCGTAAAATGAAAATTTTGTGGTTATTTTTAGAAGGGCCAAATAGTGGATGTTCTTTTAATATGGAGGTTTTATGTTGCAATTTTTCCAATAATAAAAAGTAGTGGACGGCAAATGAATGATGAAATGCATTTATGTTTTTTATTATATTAAAAATATTAGTAGAAATTTTATATTATATATTAATGTTATAATAAAAGAAATGAAGAGATAGTGGGTGGGTGTTCATCTTCTTGAACGAAAATGAGAAAGATGAACAGCCATGGAAGCTTCAAAATTTGGCCAAGCTTCTTAGCTTATTGGTAAGCCCGTTTTTGTTCGGTTTTTAATAATTTTTACGTTTTTGAGATCGTTGTTTTGAGTGCTACAAAACCCATGTTTCAATTTTGAATTTTGATGAATATTTTGAGTTATGCCATTGATGAGAACTTGTGATTTTTGATGATTGATGGTAGATTTTGCATGTTTATGAGTAGAGGAATGATTTTTATTAAGTGATTTTCGGTAAAAACGAGCTAATTAGTAAAAGTTATTATTGTTCATAAGTATGTGTTATAGTAAGAATTTGAAGTTGCTATAGAAGGGAAAAATGTTCAGCATGTTATAAAACATAAGAATAAGGGCTGAAGTTTAATTTTCGAGCCTAGGGGCAAAATCGTAAATATGTAAAGTTTAGGGGTAAAATTGTAATTTTGCCAAAAATGAGAGTTAAGGACTGTTTTGATAAATATGAGTATTAAATAAGCTAAATTTGCTATTATAGATCAAGAAGAACGAAATCCAGAGTTAAATCGGGGAAAGAAAAAGATAGAGGATTAAATCGATATAGTTTATCGATTTTATTTCGAGGTAAGTTTGCGGTAAATAAATGCAATATTCTGTTATTTTACATTTAATATCATTAAATTCTAGCATTTACATATTTATTCTGTAAATTTATTATTTAAAGACTCAAGTATGAATTGACGGAAAAGCTATCTCAGAAAGTTCCGGTTGAACCTTAGGAATGTGTAGGATACAAATGTCATGACATTAGGGTTTAAGGAAATCATGTAAGACCATGTCAAGACATGGCATTGATAAGTTACTATAAGGCAAAAGTCCCATGTAAGACCATGCCAAGGCATGGCATTGGTGAATTTATAAGGCAAAGGTCCCATGTAAGACCATGCCAAGGCATGGCATTGGTGAGTTCACAAGGCAAGGATACCACGTAAGACCATGTCAAGACATGGCAATGGTTAAGTTTCATAAGGAAAGGTACCCGCGTATCCTTAGTATTCCAAGTGGTTCAACGGGAAAATTCAAAGAGTATACCAAAGTAAAGGTAAGACAAGTTCAAGCTAAAAAGGTAAGTTAAGACAAGTTCAAGCTAAAAAGGTAAGGTAAGATAAATTCATGTTAAAAAGGTAAGGTAAGATAAATTCATGTTAAAAAGGTAAGGTAAGATAAATTCATGTTAAAAAGGCAAGGTAAGAATACAAGTTTGAGTATATTGAGTTAAAAGCTTAAGTGATCTTGATAAGAAAAGAATAAGTTAATTCATTAAGAATGTTGTCATCTATTTACATGTAAACTTACTAAGCTTTATGCTTACTCCCATTCTTTATTTTTTTTTTATAGTATTGCAAGCCAACTCGGGGATCGAAAGGACGTCGGAGATCGTACACATTATCAAAGGATTATATTGGTATTTTGTGACTCGAACGTTTTAAGTTATGGCATGTATAGGGACTTAGCCATTTTATGTGTGTGACCTTATGATATGGCTTATTATGGACTTGTAAATGTTTGGTAATGATTATCCATTAAAATGGTTAATTAAGAACATGGTTGTGGATGTTATGAAATGTCTAGTTGATAATTATTTTAAAGAAATTATGTAATTATATGCAGGGGAATAGTTGGACAGCAGCAGTGACGTGATTTTGAAAAATCACCAAAAATAGTAGAAATTGAATTAGATTGTGCATGAGATATAGAATTAAATATTATTGAGTCTATTTTCATATAAAGAAAACGGTGTATGAAAACGAGTTGTATATTATGAGATAATTGATTTTTAGTGAAGAGAGGTCAGAACTGTCAAACTGTGTAATAGGGAAGACTTTAACTAATAAACTGTACTAATTGGCCACACAAAAAATTCTAGAAAAATTATAGTAAGAATATATATGAGTCTAGTTTCAGAGAAAATTTACGGATCTAGATTTCGAGTTTCGTAACTCGAGTTATAACTAATTTAGTGAACATGACGCAGACGGACAGTTTCAACTTTTATGCCCAGAACTAGTAAGTTAAGTCTAGTAATGCCTCGTGCTCGACTCCGGCAACGGTCTCGGGTAAGGGGTGTTACATTTATTGGTATCAGAGCAAGGTTTAGTCGATTCTCGGAATATTTAGTATGAGTAAGAGTCTATCTATACATGCCATACTTATATTTTGATAGTGTGACGACTTTTGACGATTTAAAATTTTTTTTATAGTTATGGATCCCGAACGAGATGGTGCAGATGATGTAGAGAGTAATGCGCCCGCTCCCACTGAAGGACGGTGCCACCAGATAGTCGTGAAAGGCCCGTTACAGTTAGTCTGGGAGGAGGGGCTCGAGAAGCCTTCTTCCAAACTATGAATGAATGGTTTGCTGAGTTCGTTCGTACGAACCCGGCCGTTAGACCTCCACCCCCTCATGATCCACAGACTACCCATGTAGCTTCCCCAGTTATAAATACCGTTAGAAGAGAGAAACCGCCCGTTGACAAGATCCGAAAACAAGGGGCTGAAGAGTTTCGGGCTACCAAAGATGATGATGCAAAGAAAGCTGAATTTTGGCTCGAGAACACTATCAGAGTCTTTGATGAGTTATCCTGCACACCGGAAGAATGTATTAAATGTGTGGTGTCACTTCTTAGAGATTCGGCCTACCAGTGGTGGAAGACACTTGTGTCAGTAGTACCGAAAGAAAGAGTTACTTGGGATTTCTTTCAGGAGGAGTTCCGTAAGAAGTACATCAGTCAGAGGTTTATTGACCAGAAAAGAAAAGAGTTCCTTGAGTTAAAACAGGGTAAGATGACTGTGATCGACTATGAACGTGAATTTATCCGACTCAGCAATTATGCTCAAGAGTGTGTGTCTACAGAGGCTATCATGTGCAAAAGATTTGAGGATGGGCTCAATGATGATATCCGACTGTCAGTTGGTGTTTTAGAGATAAAGGAGTTTGTTGTTTTAGTTGAACGAGCCTGTAAGGCAGAAGAGTTGTTAAAAAGAAAGGGTAAAGCTGAAATTGAGATGCAAGACACGAAGAAAAGACAGATGAGTAAGTCATTTCAGTCTACATCCAAGAGGCCTAGAGAGTTTTCTACGGGACCTAATTTTTCAACCGGGTATTCTAGCCGAAACAGAGGTGGAAGATTTTTAGATTCAAAAGCTCAAACCACTTCGATTGCGAGTGTTGGCAGTATTCAGCCTGATAGGCCCGAGTGTCCTCAATGTGGTCGACGTCATCCAGGTCAATGTCGAGCAACTAAGACTGGTTGTTTCCGATGTGGTGCACCGGATCATTTCATTCGGGAGTGTCCCGAGATGGTTAAAAAAGAAGTAATACCGAGTGCAAGATCAGGTAATGCCCCCGTTAGAGGCAGATCTCAGAGAAATTCAGGAGTAGGGGCAGGTAGAGGTACATTTAGAGATACAGCAACAAGATCAGATGTTAGAGCACCCACAAGGACTTATGCTACTCGTGCTCGTGAAGAGGCATCTTCCCCCGACGTAATTACGGGTACATTTTCTCTTCATAATGTTAATGTTATTGCTTTGATTGATCCGGGGTCAACCCATTCCTATGTTTGCATGAAATTAATGCCTAGTATGAACATGCCCATAGAGTTTACAGAATTTGTGATTAAAGTATCGAACCCATTAGGTCAGCATGTGTTAGTAAACAAAGTATGTAAAAAATGCCCTTTGATGATTAGAGGTTACTGTTTTCCGGCTGATCTCATGCTATTGCCATTTGATGAGTTTGATGTGATTCTTGGTATGGATTGGTTAACTGCACATGATGTGATAGTGAATTGTGGAAAAAGATTCATTGAGTTGAAATGTGAAAATGGTGAGTTCCTTCGGGTTAATTCAGATGAGTCAGATAGTTCAATTTCCATGATTTCTGTTATGTCTGCTCAGAAATGTTTAAGGAAAGGATGTGAAGCTTATCTTGCTTTTGTGTTGAATACTAAAGATCCAGAGTTGAAAATTGAATCAGTGCCTGTGGTAAATGAGTTCCCTGATGTGTTTCCTGAAGAACTACCAGGTTTGCCTCCTATCAGAGAAGTTGAGTTTGGTATTGAACTAATTCCAGGTACCACACCTATTTCTATTGCTCCTTATAGAATGGCTTCAATAGAATTGAAAGAATTGAAAGCTCAGTTACAGGAATTAACTGATAAAGGCTTTGTAAGACCTAGTTATTCACCATGGGGCGCGCCAGTGTTATTTGTGAAAAAGAAGGACGATTCCATGAGATTGTGCATAGACTATCGACAGCTTAACAAGGTAACCATCAAGAACAAATATCCATTACCTAGAATAGATGATTTGTTTGATCAATTGAAGGGAGCCACTCTATTCTCTAAGATAGATTTGAGATCCGGATACTATCAGTTGCGAGTTAAAGAGTCAGATGTTCCAAAGACTGCTTTTCGAACTAAGTATGGTCACTATGAGTTTCTTGTGATGCCATTTGGCTTAACTAATGCTCCTGATATTTTCATGGATTTAATGAACCGAATTTTAGACCTTATTTGGACAAGTTTGTAGTCGTGTTCATTGATGACATTTTGATTTATTCTCATGATGAGACTGAGCATGCAGAGCATTTGAGAACAGTTTTACAGATTTTAAGAGATAATCAGCTTTATGCCAAATTTAGCAAAAGTGAGTTTTGGTTACGGGAAGTTTGTTTTCTTGGACACGTTGTCTCAGGTGAAGGTATTAAAGTTGATCCGAATAAGATTTCAGCCATTGTTGATTGGAAGCCTCCCAGGAATGTATCAGAGGTCAGAAGTTTTCTTGGTCTTGCCGGTTATTATAGACGATTTGTAGAGGGATTTTCCATGATAGCTACTCCATTGACAAGATTGCTACAAAAAGATGTCAAGTTTGAATGGACTGGGAAGTGTCAACAGAGTTTCGACAAGTTAAAAGTATTGTTGACTAAAGCTCCTGTTTTAGTACAACCAGAACCGGGTAAAGAGTTTGTGATTTACAGTGATGCATCCTTGAATGGACTAGGCTGTGTACTTATGCAGGAAGGAAGGGTAATTGCTTATGCCTCTAGACAGTTAAAGCTACATGAGAAAAACTATCCGACACATGATTTAGAGCTAGCTGCTATTGTATTTGCATTGAAAATCTGGAGACATCACTTATATGGGGAGAAATGCCGAATATTCACTGATCATAAAAGTTTGAAATACTTGATGACTCAGAAAGATCTGAACTTAAGGCAAAGAAGATGGCTAGAGTTGATTAAAGATTATGAGCTAGTGATCGATTATCACCCGGGTAAGGCAAATGTTGTTGCTGATGCTTTGAGTAGAAAATCGTTATTTGCATTGAGAGCTTTGCACACTAGTTTGGCATTATCAGATGATGGTTCTATCTTAGCTGAGTTGAGAGTTAAATCGACGTTTCTTGAAGAAATTTGTGAAGCTCAGAAGGATGACAGTGAGTTGCAAGCCAAAGAGTTCAGTGCGAGTCAGGTGTAGAGTCTGATTTTCAGATCGGTTCTGACGGTTGTTTGTTGTTCAGAGACAGAGTATGTGTACCAAAGAATGATGAGCTTATTAAGAAAATCTTACAGGAAGCACATAGCAGTTCTTTGTCTATTCACCCAGGCAGTACAAAGATGTATAATGATTTGAAGATATGTATTGGTGGACAGGAATGAAAAGAGATATATCAGAGTTTTGTTTCTAGATGCTTGATCTGTCAGCAGGTAAAGACCGAACATCAGGTACCTTCAGGTTTATTGCAGCCTGTATTAGTTCCCGAGTGGAAATGGGATCGAGTTATATGGATTTTGTGACAGGATTGCCTTCGACACCGAGAAAAAGATGCAGTATGGGTGTGATTGATAAGTTAACAAAGTCGGCTCATTTCATCCCAGTTCGTATGGATTATTCACTTGACAAGTTGGCCGAGTTATATATTACAGAGATTGTGAGACTACATGGAGTACCGTTATTGATTATCTCAGATAGGGATCGAGATTTACCTCACGATTTTGGAAGAAATTGCAGGAAGCTTTAGGTACAAAGTTGAGTTTTAGTACAGCTTTCCATCCTCAAACTGATGGTCAATCAAGAGAGTTATTCAGGTACTTGAAGATATGCTTAGATGTTGTGTATTGGAATTTCAAAGTAGTTGGGAGAAATATTTACCGTTGTAGAGTTTGCCTATAATAATAGTTATCAATCGAGTTTGAGATGGCACCTTATGAAGCTTTGTATGGACGTAAATGTCGCACACCTTTGTATTGGACAGAGCTTAAGGAAAATCAGATTTACGGGGTTGATCTAGTCAAAGAAACAGAAGAAGTAAAAGTCATCAGAGATTGCTTGAAAGCAGCTTCAGATAGACAGAAATCCTATGCAGATTTGAAAAGAAAAGACATTGAATTTCAAGTTGGTGATAGGGTATTCTTGAAAGTATCTCCGTGGAAGAAAGTTCTCAGATTTGGCAAGAAAGGCAAATTAAGTCCCTGTTTTATTGGACCGTTGAGGTGATCGAGAGAGTTGGGCCATTGGAATATCGTTTGGCTTTGCCAACTGAGTTAGAGAAGATTCATAATGTGTTTCATGTGTCTATGCTACGTCGTTATCGTTCAGATCCGTCGCATGTGATTTCGCAAACAGAGGTTGAGATTCAGCCAGATATGACTTACGGGGAGGAACCAATAAAAATTCTAGCCCGAGAGGTTAAGCAATTAAGGAATAAAAGTATTGCACTTGTGAAAGTATTATGGAATAGGCATGGAATAGAAGAGGCTACATGGGAGCCCGAAGAGACTATGCGAAAACAGTACCCAAATCTCTTTACAGGTAAGATTTTCGGGGACGAAAATCCCTAAAGGGGGGGAGAAATGTAACATCCCAAATAGGGCCTAAACGGAATAGTGGTTGCGAAACCACAAATCCGAGTCAGTAAAATATTTTAATATTATTTTTAGTGCTTATAATGTGAATTTACATGTGTGAAAGTTTCGTGAATTAATTTTATT
This sequence comes from Gossypium australe, assembly GCA_005393395.2. Classification (NCBI taxonomy): domain Eukaryota; kingdom Viridiplantae; phylum Streptophyta; class Magnoliopsida; order Malvales; family Malvaceae; genus Gossypium; species Gossypium australe. The sequence goes on from CM016625.1 coordinate 124,121,176, forward strand.
GTTAGTGTGCTTAATTTAATAAAAGGGCTTAATCGCGTAAAATGAAAATTTAGTGGTTATTTTTAGAAGGGCCAAATAGTGGATGTTCTTTTAATATGGAGGTTTTATGTTACAATTTTTCCAATAATAAAAAGCAGTGGACGGCAAATGAATGATGAAATGCATTTATGTGTTTTTTATATATTAAAAATATTAGTAGAAATTTTATATATATATTAATGTTATAATAAAAGAAATGAAGAGATAGTGGGTGGGTGTTCATCTTCTTCAACGAAAAAGAGAAGAAACATGGAAGCTTCAAAATTTGGCCAAGCTTCTTAGCTTATTGGTAAGCCCGTTTTTTTGTTTTTTAATAATTTTTACGTTTTTGAGATCGTTGTTTTGAGTGCTACAAAACCCATGTTTCAATTTTTTTTGATGAATATTTTGAGTTATACCATTGATGAGAACTTGTGATTTTTGATGATTGATGGTAGATTTTGCATGTTTATGAGTAGAGGAATGATTTTTATTAAGTGATTTTCGGTAAAAACGAGCTAATTAGTAAAAGTTGTTATTGTTCATAAGTATGTGTTATAGTAAGAATTTGAAGTTGCTATAGAAGGGAAAAATGTTCAGCATGTTATAAAACATAAGAATAAGGGCTGAAGTTTAATTTTCGAGCCTAGGGGCAAAATTGTAAATATGTAAAAGTTTAGGGGTAAAATTGTAATTTTTCCAAAAATGAGAGTTAAGGACTTTTGATAAATATGAGTATTAAATAAGCTAAATTTGCTATTATAGATCAAGAAGAGCGAAATCCAGAGTTAAATCGGGGAAAGAAAAAGATAGAGGATTAAATCGATATAGTTTATCGATTTTATTTCGAGGTAAGTTTGCGGTAAATAAATGCAATATTCTGTTATTTTACATTTAATATCATTAAATTCCAGCATTACATATTTATTCTGTAAATTTATTATTTAAAGATTCAAGTATGAATTGACGGAAAAGCTATCTCAGAAAGTTCCGGTTGAACCTTAGGAATGTGTAGGATACAAATGTCATGACATTAGGGTTTAAGGAAGGAAATGTAAGACCATGTCAAGACATGGCATTGACAAGTTACTATAAGGCAAAAGTCCCATGTAAGACCATGCCAAGGCATGGCATTGGTGAATTTATAAGGCAAAGGTCCCATGTAAGACCATGCCAAGGCATGCATGGTGGTGAGTTCACAAGGCAAGGATACCACGTAAGACCATGTCAAGACATGGAAATGGTTAAGTTTCATAAGGAAAGGTACCCGCGTATCCTTAGTATTCCAAGTGGTTCAACGGGAAAATTCAAAGAGTATACCAAAGTAAAGGTAAGACAAGTTCAAGCTAAAAAGGTAAGTTAAGACAAGTTCAAGCTAAAAGGTAAGGTAAGATAAATTCATGTTAAAAAGGTAAGGTAAGATAAATTCATGTTAAAAAGGTAAGGTAAGATAAATTCATGTTAAAAGGCAAGGTAAGA